>OY294059.1:1804056-2405408 GCA_958510865.1 Myrrha octodecimguttata
GGGATGAGTTATAAAATGGAAAGGCAAATCCTGGAAAGATTTCCTTCAGAAAAACTAGTAAGTCTAGATGATTTGAATGTTATTGATTCAAACACATATTCTTTCATCATCTTCACATTCATTCACAATAAATTCGAATATTGATATGGGATATATACAATCTGATTTAATTTCAGGAATACTATAGAATGAACAAAAGGGGAAAACTTTACACGAAATATTCGAATATAGTTAGTACGTTTTAATCAGCAGTTTCGAAACATATTTCGAAAATTGGAGTGAAAGAAGGAGACAGCAAAAAAAAATCCAGACCTCAAGGATCCTTAGGTATAAAATCTTAGTAAATAACGATGTAACAACGTTTAAATCAGGTTTAAATCAGATTTCATTACTGCCATAATCCAAGTCAATATACCCACATTGTCATATTTTATTATTCTATTTCATTTTCAGAACCAGAAGTAGATGCTGAAAGCTGCATCAGATCTTTGAAGTATGATGACTTATCGGCTGATGAGTTCGATAGAACTTGGAAGGCCTGCAGCCAATATAGACTAGATTACATAAAATCGAATAGTACTGCAAGTATCATGGAAATGTGGCCATTTTACAGAAACCCTTCTGGCTTTCGATTGGTAAGATGAAATTTTGCCTGTATATTTTACACGAAATATCATATATTCGTTTATAATTATTCCATACGTTATATCATTTAACCAATTTTTTTAGGTGGATATGGATTTCAATACTTCATTTGGGAATGGTGATGGTCTCCTGAAAAATTGGGGAACTGATAAGGAACATATAATGAATTTCCTAATGGTGGACAATCACATAAAGGATAGAAGTCTGAAAAAAATAGTCGAAAAGCTTGGTGTAACTTCAGACATTACCGAAAGTAAACATTTTCTGATATGACCAAAACTGAACAAAAGAATCATATCATATTCATTATTCTAATAAAATATATTTTTTCACAGATGGTCATGATGCGGCAATATTCTGGGCTCTCCATGGTTACTTGGTCCCTACCTCCAGAGTCGTCAAAAAGGACCTGACAAGCGGAAGAAATACCACCACAAAATTCACCATAAAAGATTCCCAGGAATCCGTCATTTTTGTTGGAAGGAACCAACAAGAAGTTGAAGAAAGAATCGGTCATTTGAAAAAAACGAAAACCTCAGTACAACCATCGATTTTTTGTATTGGCCAAGACATTTTTTCGGTGAAAGAAATATTTGTTCTCTTTGATGATATCCGTTATAAATTCTCCAATATGTTACGGGCATTCGATATCTGTTTCAAAATAATCTATTTATTCGATTTAGAATTTCCCGCCGAAGCTGTGATGTTTTTTTCGTTCGTAGCTAGTAACTATTTTAAATTTAAAATACCAAATAAATTTTCAAAAGTAGAAATTCTCTGTGAATATCTAAAGGAAAAAAATAGGAGTGAATAAATGTCTGATTATATATTTTAGTATTAATTGAATACCTTCATATTTTATGTTCTTATTTAGGAGTTAAATATAAGCATATGATGACGAATAGGATGAGGTAACAAGATTTTTCGAGGCAAAGAGCATGATATAAAGCCGTATCTCTACATATTTCATTTGGGAAGATTCACATCAACAATGTCAGGAAAAAATTTCATATTATACGACCAGCTTACCCACCGATTATAATCCTTTAAACTTAGTCCGCATAATTTTTCAATTCGCAAAGTAATTACATGCAACTAACTAAGAATATTATTCAATTTGCAGTTAACAAACATTTATGTGTTATACTCATTCAATAGTCTCATTTCATTTTTATATTTCACCATAAAAGTTGGATTGGAGTGAAACAATAAATAATATAATAATAATAATAATAATAATAATGGTATAAATTTTTATACAATGATAATATATATATATATATATGTCATTGCAGCTAATACGAAATTGCTTCATAGAATCAAGTACTGCAGTTCATCGATACAAGGAATATAATCATTGATTCAATGAATAGGAAGTTATAGAATTGATGAAACTAGTTTTTTGAATCAATGTCAACAGTTCATTGAGACAATGAACATTTTCATTCTCGAATGCATTGGATTGATGTATTGAGTTCATTGAACCAATGTATAAGATTATTGTTACAATGAAAACGTTCATTGCTATAATGAATGTGTTAACCGATGTCAATGCTAGCATTGAGTTTTCAAATACTATTTGAAAACTCAATGATGCTAGGAATTCATTGAATCAATGAAAGTGTCCCTTAATGTTATGAAAACCTTTCATTGATTCAATGAAATTTGTGCCTTAATACAATGAATAAGATTCATCAATATAAAGTCGAGTTTTGAAAATAATGAACGACTTTTCATTGTATTAATGTAACTGTTCATCGGTTGAAAAATGATGAATTAATTCATCAATACAATGAACTTTTTCATATATATGCTCACTTTTGGTTCCGTGCAAACCTAACCTTCGAAAGTTAGAGCACATACGGGCGGATGGACGGCTGGAGGACCAGACAGACCGACGGACAGAATTGAATTTGACCACGGATTCTCCTTCAAAGAGTTCAACCCAATTGTTTAAGACCATTTTCGGCTCAAAATTCGAAAATTACAGACATCGTGACGAAACGATAACGCGCTGTGCCCTAGAACAAGCGCATAAAAACGCTATGCACATTTCCAGTAAACCCGAAAATGAATCTGTTCTAAGATTGGACTTCAGTGGATTAATCTAATCTAAAAGTAGATGAAAAGATTGATGAGATAAGATATAAGTGCAATCAGGTTATTCAACTGAGAAAATAATATACCCTTGTGTAAAGTTTGCAGCGTTTTCCATTTACATTTATATATTGCTCGCCAAAAATTACTCAGGCCGTAGATCAGACAGGACAATTTTTAGGTGCTTGCTATTGGAAAACGATTGGCTGACTGTGAAACAAATACTTTCGATTACAAAAAACATACAATTTTAGATAGTGATTCAGATTTCTAGATTTGACTGGGCTTGGGAAATTTATTATTTTATTCTGTAGACATAAGCGAAATCCAATTAAACAGTTTTTCAATTGAGAAATTTCGAACCAAATTTATTTCACGATTTCACCATACGTGTGTGGAGTAAATTTCTAGTAGTTAATTTGAACATCTCATTTCACATTGAACAGGAATGAATTCTGATGATTAATCATCATATGAATAAGTTTTAAGGCTTTTCCACTGAAGAGGAAGAATCAGTTTTGCAGATTTAAAACAGAAACAGATACAGCGCCCATTACAATTGTTGAGAACATTGGTTGTAGCCATGCAGCTATACTGATCTTTCTGGCTGTATGTATACATACAAACAAGGCCCTCTTGTGCCATATGAAGAAACGGATTGTGTCACCTCGGAAAGCGTTGGAGAAATTAGTTGTTTTTCATCAGGTGAGTCGTCATTATTGAAAATACCTGCGCTCGGAACTTTCACGATCTTTATTTCATCAAAATCTATAATAACCTTCAAAATCTTTCCATTTTCTATTTCAGCTGTCCTTGCCATTCACACCACGAATTCAATCATCAGATAAGTTCATCTGAGGCTAAGAGAGAAATCCCCAAAACCTGATTTCTCCAGAATTAATTGTTTCTTCATATTGAACATTCAATAGTTAATGAATTCCCGAAAAGGACAGCATATATATTAAAATAATTCATTGAGTTTGCGAAATGTTATTTGTGAATAAATTCATATTAGGTAACTGTTTTTTTTTCTAAAAACCCAATTTCATACTTCAGTTATAGTTTAGTAGTAGGTAGTTTAGTTATAATCAGTGCTCTCTTATAACCACAAATCAATAAGGCATTATGAAACTTCCATGAGTTGAAGGAGAGTTACTGAATGCTTCTTGACTGTATGATTTAATGAGAGTATGCAATTCTTAGGCTCATTGGTCATCAGAGGGATATGAAATACCATCTATACTTTTGACATATAATTTCGAAATTTTGCCGGAAAACAGACATATTTTGTTTGCCTCTGATGTATGGTTCACCCAAGAATTTCATTTTCATTTTAATATTTGTTTTGAACAATAAAATTGTGTATTACAACATTGTAGGTGTGAAAATGAACTGAATAAAAATCATCTTTCACACTCTCAAGGTTCAGAAATTCTAATATTTATCTATCAGATATCACTGGATCCATCAGTTATTGCATATTACACCAAGGGCCGGTGTTATAAAGCTTCTTCGACAGATAACTAGAAGTTTACTCGTGAATTCTGGTTCAAAAGTGTGAGTTAACTGTTCTCTGTGGTCCAAATAAGTTTCATAATACATACCCTAAGTCAGTGCAAATTCTAACTATATCCCTCGGTTTCACAAAACTTTTGACTGTCGATCAACTCGTTGATTACAGTTCGAATTCGATGGTTTGGTTGGACATGAACTGAAATCGAACACAGAATTTTCTGTTGGCTGACAATCAAGGCAAAGTTTTGTGAAACCGGGCATAAAAGTGTTGAATGTTAAGTCACACTTATATTGCAGGTGATAAATATCACTAACTATTTAGCTAACTTTAAGTAGCTAACTTTAAGTGGCTCCGCAGAACTACAAATTCACAACATATCCTTGTTATTTCTCACAGAACCAGATTCATACTTAACTCTGCGGATGTTGTGCTCTTCGACTGTTTCGGTGGTAAGTTACACTGAACAGGTAATTGAAATAGCGCTGAACGAGTTTACACTGATACAGATTATTGAACTAAACTCTCCTAGTGTGAATCCTAATCACGGATCATCAGGAAAGCAACAATTTTTAAATCATAAATTACACCTTGCTAAGAATGAATCTCGATGTTATTTCGTATAGTGAGAAATAGCACTGAAAGATCAGGACCTGTGAGGAAATAATCCAGGGACCCTATTCTTGAATGTGATGGAATGAAGCTTCTTTATCGTTCCATCAAAAATGCACCGCGATTCCTTGACAACAGCGTGGACACGCCTATTTTCTCCCTTCCCCGATTCAAGAATAGGGACCCAGGTGTTATCTGATGTTGATTGGTGTTCACTGGTGTTCGAAAATTATGTACTCTGTGATATACTATGTCATTTTTGAGATCATATACTTATCACAAAAAATAATATCTATCTACTTGGAAATTTCACTACTCAAATAACGCCTCGAAACATATTTTGCATAAGTGTTATTAAAAAAATCGTGAACTTGCATTGAATTCCATAATAAGTAATATAAGTTATATGCAACGCTTTTATGCATACCATTGTAATAACTAGATAGGTCTTTGTATTGTGCTTTCTGAAACATTATTGAACTTACAATCCAAACTGTAATCTCTGTCACCATTTGTGAAAAACTAGAAGATCTTTCAACTGTCACCGTTTAAAATAATAGGATTAAATTTCACTCAAAGAAACTAATTCATCTCAACTTACATTATTCTACTAAAATTGTCCGAAAGGAATGAGAGTTCGTGCTCTATGCAGTAGGATAGAGTCTTTTGTTTTAATATTTTTCTGAGGAACAAGAAATCAGGAAAAAAAACCCAAATGGAGTACAATTATAAACTATATTCTAATTTCCTTACTTACACAGATCGAGGTGTTCATCGAAATAAAAACAAAAAGCTCAATTTTATCAAAAAATTACTTCAACCGATATTTATTTACAAGAAAATTCATAAATTGAACAGAAGGTTTTTTACTAAAATTTCTCCTAGTCAGCTTTTCGAAAGAGAACTTTACTTGGGAGGTTCTCCCACGTAGGTTACTCAAAAATTCAACTCCACATTTTCCTTATCTCGGGCTTTAGTTGGAAAATATACTCTTATCTTTCGATACCGGTCTGCACGAAAATTGATACTCGACCTAAGAACAATATTCTCTTTCACAACGTCTGGCCGTATGAAAAAACGAAACTATATTCGAAGCTACTTCGTCTTATTACTTTGACTTCTTATCAACTCGTTCCAGACATCTCAATTCTAAATATACTTCACACGGATATTAAGCTCTTTCATTATTATGATCGAAAACTTGAAAAATGTCTACCTCAGGTATTACACCATTTTCATAGTGATGCCCACGAGACTAACGAAACGAAACTCTCCTAGAGTCTCGTCTCGTCTCGTTTTTGAAGACGAAGTCTCGTCTAGAGTCTCGTCTCGCGGTCCTCAGTTTCGTGTCGTCTCGAGTCTCGAACGAGTCTTGCAAAAGTCTCGGAGTCTCGTGCCAATGCATAATTTCATTTCAGTTTGCAATCTTCAGTTGTTTGAAATATTCCATCGTTTATTTGAGAGAAATTAACTGAATAATTATTGCGTTAGTTGTTACTTTTAGTACCATTTTGATTTCTGTATAAACACAGATGTTCGTAAGATATCAGTTTTTCAAATACAAAGTTGTGAAATTTGAAATCATATTTTTTGTAGTCGTTTCAAGTCAAACTTGAAATTTCATAAGTTTTTTGTACGTACGCCTGCACCATGTTTTCTGATGAAAAAATCAAATTTCAGAACCTTTTGTTTGAAAAAAGATATTCTTGTTACGGGCCAGGACGGTCAAGTGTTTTCGATTCGTTGAGATTTTTATGATCCATGCTTGTGATTATGAAGGTCAAGATTTTTAATTCGAAATTGATTGGATTGCTTGAAAAAAATATTCTGTTTTCATTTCATTTTCGAATAGGAATCGGTATTACTCATAATTTGATAATTATAATGATGACAGTAAAGAAGACATATTCAATACTGAAACAGTTAGTTCGAATAAATAATAATCGATTAATATATACAGTTTGATTCCGGAGGAGACTGTCACATTTCAGCAGAAGTCTAGACTTCCAAACAATGTTTGATTGATGGTTGGGGATCCCTATGGAAACTATAAAGGGTGATTTGTCCGATTGGACCGATTTTGCTTTCAATGATAAATTCGATATGGCTCATTTATTTTCAGTGAAGTACAATATGAATGAGCACATTCAATAATTGTAAAATATTTTCCAAAATCCGCGGTTGGTATTGTGATAATTTCAGATTTATTTAGGAAATTGAAAAAACACCCTGTACATTGCGTTTTCAAAACTTCGCTTTCTGTTTAAGATTCTACTACGATAAGTCATTATTCAAGCTTTTTATTTTTTTGGGCACACATCTGGTCTTACGAGAAAATTTTTTCAAAAAAAACAATATCGAAATTTTGCTTCAATCGATTTTACTTCTATTAATGATTATGGTATGGCTCATTCAATTTAGATGAAATTTTCAGTGTAGTACTACATCAATGAGAACCTTCAATAGTTTCAACATTTTTCTTGAGATACAGGGATGTAATTGTTATTATTTCAAAATGGTTTTGCTGGTTGAAAAAACACCCTGATGTACATTGAGTTTCCAGAACGTCGCTATCAGTTTCCGATTCTACCATAATAAGTCATTAATCAGGCGTTTTCAAAATTTATGGCATACTTACCTTCGGTTTCCTCAGAAAAAATTCTCAAAGAAAATCATTATCGAAATTTCGCATCAAAGTAGTGGGAATATTCTACCATATGCAATAAAGCTGTATATTCCAGGGATGCAAGGCGGTTCCTGAGTTCTAAGTTTCGTAGTTTATATTTTATTGCTCATTTTCTGTATGGAATCATTTTATTTAGAAAATTACTTCATATGCGTAAATGAATTGATTATTGAACGAAACTGTATACGTACGCTGTTACATAGAGATAACCCTTCAATAGAGAATCGGAGGTGTGCAAAAAAATGAAATTGAGTAATTTCTTGAATTGAATGATATGAACTTCAAATTTGAAAAGAATGTCACCCTTGGACGTTACAGAAATACTACCTTGTAGTCTATGCTTTCGAGTGAAATTTCGATAATGCCCATTTCAAAAGGTTTTTCTGGGGAAACCGGAAGTGGACCCAACAAATTAGAGACACCTGAATAATGACTCTTTATATACCCAAGGTAAAAGGTGATTTTTCAACCTGCATAATTAATTTGGAGTTATCCCCATATCATCTCTGTATTTCGAGAAATATGTTGAAATCATTGAATGTACCCATTCATATTGTACCACACTGAAAATTTCATCAAAATGAAATACGCTATACCAAAGTTATCATCAATAATAGTACAATCAGTTGGAGTGAAATGTTGAAATTATCTTTTTTGAAATTTTTTTTCTGGAGGTGTGCCAAAAAATTGGATACACCTGAATAATGAGTCATAACGGTAGAAACTGAAACGGATGAAGGAGTTTCGAAACGCAATGTTCAGGGTGTTTTTAAAACCTGCACAATCAATCTGGAATTATCACAATACCAACAGCGTATTTTGATGAAATAACAGAATTTTTGAATTGCTCATTTATATTGTGTTACACTGAAAATGTAATCAAAATCGAATGAACCATACCAAAGTTATTAATAAAAGTAAAATCCGTCGAATCAGACAAATCACCCTATATAGTCTCAACAGAGACCCCCAATCATAAACCAAATATTGTTTCGAAATTGTCTTTACTAGTGAAAACTTATCCTAAAATCTGGCGATCCCCTCTGGAACCACCCTGTATAGTATGTGTATAACGGTATTCTGTTTCTGAACGAGATACTGTTAAGTTTGTTCCTACACACTCTGGAATCAGTTCTGAATCAGGCGGAGTTTGCGCATATTGATATTAGCGTTCCAACATTCTGGAATTCCGAACCAAGTGTTCCAACGTGAAATGAATTGTGATCAGACCAGTTTTAGAACGGTGAATTCAGTTTTTGGTTATGGGCAAGAACTGAGAGGGACGAATTGAAACGAATGCATCAAGGGGCAATAAAACCACATCTGGCAGAGATGGGCTGGATTTTTCGGGTGACAGCCCTCAGGCTATAATATGGGAATTTTAAAAATGATTCGTTTCCAACAATTTCGAACTATCTATTCAGAATTAGTCCCAAACTAGGATGAGCGTAGTCTTGTGAATTGAGTTCTGAATGGGTTCAAGAATGAATGAGAATGAGTATCAGAACTGGGTTTTGGAACAAACCTGTTATCAAGCGATAATTCACACTTCCACTAGAAAAAATCTTGAGTTGTTCCATTTCTCACAAGCTTTCTGAAGACTCACAAATTCAAATAACAAAACCGAGAAAATGAGGGTGAAAACATTTCCAACTGCAGATTTATTTCATACTCATTTGGGATACCAACAAAAATTGTAGAAAAAGATCTCAGCTGCTCTCAAAGGGAAACATGTTTTATTTGTTTATTTAGACTACGAGAACTTTATCTGTAGAATATTGTTGGAAATATATGAAGGTAAAAAAATTTCAAGATGCACATTTATTTCATCTTCGTTTGGAATTTATTGATCATTTAGAACAATAACTGTAAAAAAAAACTCACCACGGTAATGTTAGCTCCCGGCCGGCCAGCTCCACGGGAACTTTTCATTCCACCACGGTCGGACCCACTCTCGTAATTTTAATGTTTTCTTGAACAAAAAATTTTCATTTTAAGGTTTTCTCATTGATAAACATGACTTGCACACATGTGAAGATAAAAAATTCCTGCTATCAAAAATGCTCCTGTTCCTCGGAATATCACGCAGCTAAAATCTTTTCTAGGGCTAATCAATTACTATGGGAGGTTTGTTTCAAATTTGAGTAATATTCTGTACACTTTGTACAGCTTGTTGAAAAACAAATATCAATGGTATTGGTCGCGAGAAGCACAAAGAGCATTTGAAAAAATTCAACTTTTGTTAACGTCCACTGACGTATTAGTTCATTTTAATACGGATTTTCCGGTCCGATTGATTACTGACGCCTCAAGTGACGGCATTGGCTGTGTGATTACTCATATTTTACCTAGTGGACAGTTGTTGCGAAAAACTCATTGCTTACGCATCTCGGACATTATCGAATACACACCGAAAAAAATTTTGTTCATTATATCAATGAACAGCACTCATTGACATCAAATTCATAGTTACAATAAACTTTTCGTTGTATTAATGTACTTTTCATTGTGATAATGAATAAATACTTCATTCTTGTTTCATTGGTTGAAGATCGCATTCATTGTATTAATGAAAAAGGCTTCATCAAATTTCAATGACTCAATTTCAAAATAACGATGTACGCATAAATCAATATAATGAATATTGTATGGACTCCAGTACATAAAGTAACTCAAAACGATCATCGATACAGCTTGCATGAAAAGGAGGTCACAGATTCGATTCCTACATTAGGAGTTTTATCAGTGTCTCGAGTTAATAATTATAATGTTTATTCAAATATCACAAGTCCAAAAGAAACAATTCACAATAAACAAACATGAGTTCAAAATACAGATTTATAAATACCCACTTCAATCTAGCTGCATAATTAGTGTTGTGGCCATAGGGGAGGTTCTCCAAGAGACAAATAAATAAAAAAAAACCTGTGAGGTGAAATAAGGAGCTATTGCACGGATGTTCAGTTTTTTAGTCAGGTCGGTCGTATATTTCACTCGTCTACAAAAGATAGAATTTTTGATAAAAAGATTTTCCTGTCTCCGAATAGTAATTTTTCTTATAAAATTTTGCAGGGACATTCATATTTCAACTATTGGTTTGAAGGCTCATGCAAAAGTTCATGAGAATCAAGTCCAATCAAGTCAACCTTCGTTGGAAGGGGTCAATATGTGGATTGGTAACCACTCTGGAATCGAAATGTAAAACTTCTGCGTGACAGGCAATAGCACTAACCAATATGCTACCGAAATCCTGTTGTGGTTAGATTTTCTTACGCTTGCCTGTCGAAACCGCTAGTAGTTATAATTATATATATTTATATAAAGTCATTCAACATTTGAATAAATCCAATAGTACTAATCCCATCAGAACGAAAATCGGTATTGAATGTACCCTTGAAAGCTCATGCGAAATTTCAACTGAATCTGGCTCATACCATGCGAAACAATTTCAATTAACCACATAATGTAACTCTAACATGTTTTACCTGGGAAGTCATAGATAGTTATTTCGACTTTCGAAATAAGTACCCTCGTGATTGAAAGATCTTGCGTATTTTAGCGACGTTAGTATGTTCATTTTCCTGATGAAAGCTTTTATGCAAAAAAATTACAATTAGGTGAATTAAGGAAGCGAAACCCCATCTAAATGCAACATTTCGTTGAAGCAGTTTCCAAGATACGCAAAATATATTTATTGCATATGTATTCATTAGAAATGCTCGTTTGAATAGATTAGATTTCAATTCATTGATCGAAAAAATTATCATAGATGGGCGAACAGTCTGTTCACAGAACAATGATATTTTTCATCATAGTGGTGAATGAATTCATCAATCAATAAATTTGTTCATTGAAATAATCCCTTGGCGACTCTCGCGACCGATTCAGTCAGTGGATCGTTCTTGTACAGAGTTGAAACAAAAGAGTAGTGGAACCGCATAAACGTATACCCTCTGCTTCATTATTGCTGTTCCATATTTCGTGCCTAGTTGAAATAATTCTTTGATGAGATTTGTTCCAGTGAGATCATAATTGAGGTGAGTAAACCATTTTTTTATAATTTCCAATATTTTTTAGTCACAATTAGAGTACGATATGAAGTGCGATCAGAATACAACATTTTTCATATTTATAAGTCTGTCGATTCCAAATTCACGTAACCGTTGAGTCTTTTCTATGAAGCGTCGTTTGAGACAAAAGAATGTTTGCAAATATATAAATATTTTCGAGTCAAAATATTTTTAGTTGCAACAAAGTATCCATTGTGTGAAATGATATATTTATTTTTCGTTCTCATATATTAATTTCCTACCAAATACAATATATTTATAAGTTCGGAATTTCAACCATATGAAAATGGGGGCTCCAAAATATTTATTAGTTCGATCTATTCATCATCGTCAAGAGCACCGATACAGTGTCCAGCTGTGTTGAAATCTAAGTTTGAAAGAGCCCAAAAATATTGATAGTGACTCATGATTTTGATTCGATTTGTGAATATGTAATATTATTCCCCAAATATTCGTAGTGATTATCGCTTATGAACTCTGATTTTAATCCGATCAGATGGAATCTTCATGCAGAAAACTGTATACTTCCGGTGCGCCCTCACTTGACGATGTTTTATAGATCGAATCAATTGTTACAGTAATTTGGGGGGGTTGATTTGTATCTGTTGTTTTATTGTTATAAAACAATAAATTTCTTTAACACTATTTATTTCTTCAGCTCTTCGTTTTACACATCACGTTCTTACACCATTTTCTTATTTTTTATATCTTAACATAGACACTAATGTCATATTGTTCAATCACAGAATATAGTTGTAATTCTTCTTCTTACTTACTAACTTAGAATATTTATAACACACCTCCTCGATTTGAAATGTTTTTTTTTTTTTTAGTTATTATTATTAAAGGAGAAAAAACATAAGAATCGTAAAAATTAAGAAACGTTTACCTTACTTCTAAGATCTACAAAAATTTCTTTTCCTAAAGGTTTAGTAAGCATATCAGCTAAATTTTCCTCAGTTGAAATATGTTTAATATCCAATTCCTTTCTAGATACTAAATCCTTCAAATAATGATATTTTATATCTATGTGCTTTGCCCTTTTTGAATTTTCATTGCTTTTAGAAATTAATATTGAACCTTTGTTGTCACAATAAAGAATTGCCTCATTACTAAGTTTAAAATCATTTAATATTCCTTTTATATTAATCAAGTCTTGAGCACAAGTAGCCGCAGCCACATACTCAGCCTCAGCTGTGGATAATGCCACGCAAGTTTGTTTTTTTGAAAACCATAATATTGGATCTTTTCCATATAATGTTATGCAGCCACTCACACTCTTGCGATCTTGTTTGTCTGTTCCCCAATCTGCATCCGAATACCCTGCTAATATTGAATTATTGTCAGAGTCTTTATGGAATGTAAGTCCAATCTCTTTAGTACCTTGAAGATATCGTAATATTCGTTTGCCTGCATTCCATGTTTCCACTGTTGGTCTATCTAGAAATCTACTCAAATATGAAACTGAAAATGTTATATCTGGTCTAGTACTAGTAGATAAATACATTAATCCTCCTATCAGTTGACGAAACGGTACATTGTCAAGTATTTCATTCTCGTGATTATATTGAAAGCTTTTTTCCATGGGGGTTTTTTTGGGTTTACAGTGTTCCATATTGAATGTTATCAAAAGTTTCTCTATGTAGTCAGTTTGGTTAATTTTGATTTTATCTTCTGTTCGTATTATCCTCATTCCCAGAAATTTCTCGACTTCTCCCAAATCTTTTGCTTGGAAATATTGTTTTAGTAATTTAACTGTTTGCTCAACACATTCCTCTTTTCCAACTACAATTATGTCATCAAAATAAAGTAAAATCCATACATTGTTACCACAATACAGACAGCAGTCATGTCTTGATCTTTTGAAGTTATTCTCACTTGCAAAGTTACTGAAAGTGTCGTTCCATACCTTTGGTGATTCCTTTAAGCCATATAAAGCTCTATTTAGTTTAAGTATCGGTGATTTCGTTTCTACGCCGGCTGGTGTATAAATGTATACTTCGTTTTCTAATTTGCCATTTAAAAAGGCTGTAGGAGTATCTAATTGTTTTGTATTCCACTCCTTTTTTATAGCTATTGACAAGAGCAATCTTATCGTAGATAACCTTGCAACAGGAGAATAGGTTGGTTCAAAAGGGTTGAGATTTTCTTTAATCTGATACCCCTTAGCTACCAGTCTTGCCTTTCTTGTTCCGTCATCTTTTATTTTGAAAACCCATTTTGTTTGTATTGGTTTTTTCCCTTGTGGTAACTTCGCTTCTATCCATGTATTTAATTTTTGATGTGAATTGAGTTCTTTATTAATTGCTTCCTTCCATAATTTATCTTTTACAGCATCTTCATACTCTAACCTATCAATATTTTGTTTAGATATTAAGCAATAGGTTGTGTAAATTTCATATTCATTCAAGTGTTCTGGTGGTTTTATTTTCCTTTCCCTTCTTGTTTCATTTAATTCTGGTGTTCCTTCCTCTGAGCTTTCTGAACTGATATCTGCTACATCATCTTGATCGTTTTCTCCTACTTCATCTTCATGAACTGGCTCTTCTGTAAAATCTTGAATTGATATAATTTTTTGTTTATTTTCATCTTCCATACTTCTTGTAATTTCGTCATAATTTGTACATTTTTCATTAAATCTCACATCTCTTGAGGATATTATTTCGTCTTTCTCGTAATTCCATAGTCTATATCCAGCTTTCATGTATCCTACAATTATACATGGCTGTGCTCTTTTTTCAAGTTTGTTCTGCCTAGGTAAAATAACAGCCCAAGCTTGACATCCAAAAATTCGTAATTGAGATAAGTCGTTATTCTTGTACCACCTTTGAGCTGGAGTTTCTCCGTTATTGGCTTGAGTAGGAGCTCTATTCAACTCATAAGCCGAACACAAGACAGCTTCTCCCCATAGCTTCCTTGGCAAATTTGTTTCTGAAAATTTTGTGCGTACCTTATCCAAAAGTGTTCTATTCATCCGTTCAGCTTTTCCATTTTCTTGCGGAGTATATGGCAGCGTATACTCGAGCTCAATACCTTAATTTCTGCAAAAATTTTTAAAATAACCCGTTATAAATTCCCCACCATTATCTACTCTAATTTTCTTTGTCTTTAAGCCATGCTGTGTCTTAATCAATTTGATGAAGTCAATTAAATTTTGTTCCGCTTCATTTTTTTGTTTTAAGAGTTTAACAATTAAAAAATGAGAATAGTCATCAATCAATACTTGAAAATACTTATGACCCTCTGGAGTTGGAATAGCAATAGGACCTGCTATATCCGAATGGATTAATTCACCAATCTTTGTAGTTTTCTTTATACATTTACGGAAAGGTTTTCTTGTGCTTTTTCCCTCAACACAGGTATTACAAATATCATTACTGAAAGGTAAACCTAGTTGCCTTAAGCTCTGTCTATTTAAATGACCTAACCTTTTATGCCAAATATTTTTATCAGTAACTTCACCTGTTAAATAGTTAAAATCACAGTTATCATTGTTTGCACTACAATTGTATTTTTTGATATCAAAGTCTACTTTCAAAGAGAATAGATCGTCAAATGCCTTAATATTAAATGTTACATTTGATTTTGACAAAATAGCTTGTTTTTTACCTGACTTATCGTTAGTAAATGTTACTTTAAAATTATTCTTCAATAATTTAGAAACTGAAATTAAATTATGAGACATACCTTTAACTATCAATGCTTCTATTTTAATTTCTTTTCCCTGACAAATACCTCTAATTATTCCTTGTTTTCTAGCATATAGAATCTCATTGTTCTTTGCCGTTCCAATTTTCACCTCCTGTTTCAGCACCTTGATTTCTGTCATATATTCTTCCAGTTCTTCCATCACCATATGTTGCGTACATCCTGAATCTAGAATGAATTTGTTGATATCTCTCCTTGATTCTGTTGAACCCTTCGACGTAATGAATGATACTTCGTCAGCCTTATTTGCCTGATTGTGACTGCCGTTTGCAGTTGAGCCCTGTCCTCTGCTACTGTGATAGGCAGCTCTGTTGTAGCCTCTTCTTCCTCTGTAGTTTCCTCTCAATTGGTTCTGCCGACATTCTGCAATTTTATGGCCTTTTTTGCCACACTTAAAACACGTATATGGACCTGCTGTAAATGACACTTCAGAGTTTTCATTGCTGGATCTACATTTTGATATGATTTTTAATTCTTCATCTAACAGTCTTGATTTGACGAAGTCCATGGATACAGCAGTTGAACTCATTGTTTCGATTGCAGTTATTACAGACTCAAACTCATCATTAAGTGATAATAAAAGGTGCCAAACCTTGTCTTCTTCTTCCAATTTGGCTCCTATACTTTCTAATTCACGTAACAGAGTGTCGAAATTTAAGAAATGATCTTCTAGTTTTTCATTTCTCTTATGTTTCAACGTTAGCAGTTTCTTTTTGAGTGTTAATTTTGTGAACACACTTTTTCTCTCGAAGACATCTTGTAGAGCTTTCAACATCTCTTTGGAAGTTTTCGCATCCTTGACTAGGTCTAAGTGTTTGTCTGTAAGACATTGTACCATGATACTCTTGGCTTTAGAGTCTTTTAATCGGAAGTCATTTCTCGACGCCTCGTCTGGAAATTCCTCTACTGTTTTCTCCAGTGTTTCAGATATTTGCTTTTCTTCTAATAGTATTCGCACTCTGAATTTCCAGTTATTAAAATTGCTGGAGGAAGTCAACTGTGGCAAATGCACGAGGGTGGACGCCATTTTTCCAACTCATCTCCTTTCTTCCAAATTTTATCTTATTTGTTGTAGATTACTTACGTAATCTGGGCCCATAACCTGTTACAGTAATTTGGGGGGGTTGATTTGTATCTGTTGTTTTATTGTTATAAAACAATAAATTTCTTTAACACTATTTATTTCTTCAGCTCTTCGTTTTACACATCACGTTCTTACACCATTTTCTTATTTTTCATATCTTAACATAGACACTAATGTCATATTGTTCAATCACAGAATATAGTTGTAATTCTTCTTCTTACTTACTAACTTAGAATATTTATAACATCAATAAATATATTCGAGCTCAGATTTTTATGTATTCTAAACTCGTGAATATAATGTGTTTGGTGGAAAATAAATAATCGGCACGAAAAAAAACTATAGATCCATATTTATTCATAGGCTAAAACACTTTCGTCTCACACGTTACCTCATAGTCTCACTTGAGTAGGCACAAATATACTCAACAGACCGTTCGTATATTTTGCTATCTTTTCGATCTCACCGATTTCTGTGGATTATGTTAACTCGAAATATTGGCGAATGAAGATAAGCGCTACTTCCTCTGTTTGCTATTAGAGTAACCCGAGGTAGAGACATTATCATTGACCAGTTAACAGAAATGTTAAGGAAATGAGAAAGTTTATGCATTTTTCTTGGCGTTTGTGTGATTTTACAAGTGCTTCTACTGAGGAAAAGCAAACTCAAATGTCCCTTCCCATAGATATCCACAGCCCGGTGAAAAATTTCTAGTTAGGGTGTAAGAAACTTTCTTTAACAAGTCGGGCCTGAAAGTGTTGAAGAATCGATAAAAACCAACAAACAAGATTTATGAGAGTCTATTACCTGCATTTTACCGATGATGATCATTTTTATAGAGGTAAGCACGAATTGCTCATGAAATATTTGATCACATTCATGAAGATAATTTTTTTCCAGACCCCTAATCCAAGCAGAGAAATTTACTTGAGAAGAATGCTCTGCCTTTCAGAAATCTGCCTGTTGAACTGATCATTAAGGAACAACGTAAATGTTTTAGTGATAGAACTGACTATTGAAAAAAAGAGTCTTAACAAGGAAATATTTGGTGATGAATACTGTTCGCTCAAAGTGCTTCTGCCGATGATAGCAAAGTTGTACAAGGCTTATTTATTACAGCTTTTTCAAGACCAATCATATGAGTGTTGAAAAATGTATTCGTCAATCCAAAATGAATGAGACTTACGAAGTAGCATTAGTTTTATATGAATGTATTCATTTTATTCACAATATATTGAGTATTTAGTCCTTCGCTATAAAAATAGAAAAGTTATGAGTATTTGTCTATTATCCCAAAAAGTATGTTTTACAATACTATCTGTTTTTCAACTTTTAAGACAGCCTAGGAAATCCACCAAAGTCAATCCGGCCATTTGGATCTGAAAATGAATAATATTAAAATACTGTCTAACCTTGGGGATATCTCCGTAATTTTAGAGTTACTACACTCAATAAGATTGAAGAATGATACATACATACTTCATAAGAATGGAATATGTACTCTCAGTAATACTCTCGTCAACTATAAAAGTCTGAAAAGTCTTTGAATAAATCGTGAAATCGAAAATTATCAAACCAAACACTAACAAACAGTACAAATTCGACTATCAAAACAAAATCTATGTCTGTATCTAAGGTTCTAAAACTGGACACCGTGGCGCTGCAATCACAGAACATCAAATATAAGAAGTGCTACCTCCCTTGTAAACTGTGGGCAACATTTGTGACATTTCTCCTGCAAAAAAACTAGTTGGGAATATTCCATTATGGTGCGAGGGGGTGTCCGCTTGCTGAATTATATGTCATTATTGTCATTTTACGATATAATTCTGATGGTGTTCTGTGCTTAAATATTCTGTGGCAATATTGATTATTACAGGATGCAAATATTTATATCGTGAATTCTTCAAAATTTTTATTATTCCGTGTTCTAAGCTCAATTATGATTCGAAAGGAAACGTGCTTCAAAAATGAAACAAAGCATTATAAACAATAATTTCTTCATTTACATCATTGTTAAAATTGCATGCAATTATAATATATTTTCCAACAAGTTATATGTACATAAATATATACTTATAATTATCATAAAATAGGCTTCAGTATGCTCGTTTTTTTCACACCTACATGTGGAACATCTGCACGTGCAAAATTGGTAACCAAAATATATCTCAGCCAAAAAACTATCCAAAATGTAGTTGAAAAAACTACTTAAACATAAAATAATCTGAATTTCTTGAATAAATACTGATTACATTTTTCATATATTTCAAAGATTCCGTCGTAGAATGAATAAGAAAATATTTGTCTCACACCTTATCAAATGTGACTATAATTTAGGTGGCAGTTTTCGGAAAAAAATAAGTAAAATTTGCTTCTAGAGAAACCAAAAACCATGACACACAACTAACAAAATTTTTGATCAACCACAGGTCTTACATTTTTGGAATTTGGTTTCAACTATTTCAAGTTCTTTGGGGTGTATCTACCAAATTCCAGAACAATTATTCAATAAAATGAGAATTACACTTTGATGTTCATGAGTTATGGATAAAAGGATATTTATGGGGTCAACACTTATTCACGACAGTCTTTCAGTTATTATTACGATCAGAATTGTCACGTCACTGAAACACAATAACACTGTTTTGTCTAGGTAGGGGAAAAAGCATCCAGTCACAATAGGTAGACATAATCAAGTGGATTCCATCGATATAGATGATTACCGTCTGAAAAATGAAAAAAGTATCAATTTCACATATGAAATGATAGAAGATGAATATTGAAATATATTTCAAATATGAATAATGCTGATCAATCTTGCTGGGATAGACCTTGATAGGTTGATATACTGTGTGTATATCCCTTGTCGTTCCTAAAAAAAATACTCAGTAAAATATTCACGTGCTATAATCCATATCACAGTCAACAAACTATAGTAATAAAAATAAAATATCACAACACTCAATACAATCTTAGTGTTATCAGTCGGTGTATGTATCAGGTACAAATGTCTGGGTCTTTAGGGAAGCGAAAAAATCTTTTGTTATTACCAACAAGTGAATTGCTGATATAGGAATTTTTGCAAGAAGGATATTTGCAAGAAAACTTAACATCTTTGTACAATGAAGCAGATGAAAGTAAAGCCATTTTCTTAATTTAATATAACGTTGGAGACAATAAGATTTATATAATTGAACTTTGTATAAACATAAACATCAGATCTCACCTAGCGCCCTAATCTTCAACAGCATGTAATACCTGAAAAAAACTCATTCAATCACCAACTAATCACCTGCAAAAATATCATATCATTAGCATAATCTACATTCTGGAAAAAAAAGTTTCATTATATCACGAAGAGAGCACCTGAAAAGAGTTGAAATATTTTATCCCCGGCATCAGCTGAATCCTGAAAAGGAAATTTGGACCGGAAAGTTTTTTATTAAATTACCAAAAAAAAACTTATCTTCACATGGAGATCATATTAATACTAATTAATATCACAACAATTATTGCAACAGTCTAGAAAATATCACATATAACTTTTCAACAAACACATTTATGAAATTATGCTTAGTTATGCCAATTTCATTTATCAAAGTCATTCGTCATTCCATAAATGTTCTGTCATTTATGTCATTCATCCATTTGAACATATCTACGACATACGTTTCCTACATCTCCTTTTCTAATCAAAGGACAGAACGAACTTAGTTGGGGACGTATGTCCTTGTTTCCACTTTTCCTACTGTCGCTTCACCCCCCTGGCTGCAATCTTAAATTCAGCTCAATATTTTGGTCAAATTCTCAAAAATAAGATCAGAAAGCTAATATCTGCGATTTGTTCGTTTATTATACTGAATGAACTTTCAATTATTTTAAATATTCGATTATTCTTAATGAATTACGTTATAAAAAATCTTTTGGTCTACATATAACTCTTCATTTAATTTCAGATGGCCGCAACGCAACCATTCTGTGGGCTCTTCATGGATATTTTGTACCCACGGGGTAATCACTTAGGAAGGATCCGTCAACCGGAAAGAACGTCACCATAAAATACACCCACAAAGATTCCCAGGAGTTTGTATTTAGGGAGTTCCCATCAAAAAATTGAGGAAAGCCTTCTAGAGGTAGAAGAGGGAATCTATTCTATATCTATTCTATTTTTCACCCTATGAAAGGCACACCCCAGTTTTCGGCGAACAGATTAAGCCGTTGGGCGGTCATCCTATCGAACTATAGTTACGATATTGAATTTGTGCCATCTAACAAAAATTATGCAGATAGCTTATCTCGTTTACCGGAGCTCAAACAGAATGCCGATTTGGAAGATGTAGATGCAGGCTTTATAGATTATTTTTCAAATAACTTGAATTTTCCCATAATATTTTCAAATGTTAAAAAAGATACTTCAAAAGATCATAGGAAATTATTGATTACGTCCGTACCGGATGGCCACGTAAAATTGAAAAAGAATATCTCTAACCGTTTCATAGAATAAGAAATGACATCGGTGTTGAGCAAGGTTGTTTAATGTGGAATAACAGATTAATTATTCCAGAAACCCTTAGAAACGATATTTTGAATGATCTTCACTCTTTCCACATGAGAGTTGTAAGATGAAGAATTTGGCGAGGTCATATTCTTGGTGGCTAGGGCTAGATAAAAATATTGAAGAATGCAACAACTGCGAAAATTGTTTGTTGTATAAAGAAAGTCTTGACAAGGCTATATTAAATCATTGGCCCTGGTCCCCGGAGGTGTGGTCTCGTATTCACTTAGATATCATGGGTCCATTCTTAAACAAATATTTTTTGGTTTTCATAGATTCTCATTCAAAAAGGATTGCGGTGTACCCAATGACATCTATCACCACCAACCATTGAGGTATTGCGATCTACTTTCGCACGTTTTGGTTCACCCCGACAAATTGTTACGGATAATTCTACCACTTTCACTTCCAATGAATTTTAGAAATTTTCGGGGGAAAACAATATTAAACATATTACCTCTCCTTCCTATCAGCCATCATCTAACGCAGCCGCAGAAAATGCTGTTAAAATTGTTAAAAATTCTTTAAAGAGAACCCTTGGCAAAAGTTCAAACTTAGATTTTAATAAGTCAATCAACAATTTTCTTTTTGATCATAGAAATACGATTCATTTTGCCACGGGTTCGAGTCCCGCACATCTTATGTTTGGTGGAAAACTGAGGACTAGATTTGATATAGTTTTATCAAAAATGGCACATAAAGATTCAGGTTTGAAAGATCACGTTCTAAATAATCAAAGCAAACAGAAAATATATCCTGGAGGAAAACGTTTTATAGAATTTGATATTAATGATAAAGTCACAGTTAGAGATTATAGAGATATTACTATACCTAAATGGATTAAAGGTATAATTTTTAGAAGAATTGGAAAGACTTTGTCTCTTGTGAAAATACCCGATTTAGCCAACCTCATTTGGGAGCGTCACTTGAATCAAATTAAGCGAAGGCTAGAGTTGCCAGAATTTTCTGAGACTAAATCATCAGATATTTTACCAATTAAAAATTCAAAGAAGAAGAGATCAGGTGACTCTCCCAATATGATTTCCGATTTGTCCCATGAAAGTGACCATTCTTCAGTGATGCGTCCCAGTGAAAAGAAAAACACGATAAGTGTTGACCCAAATGCTAATGACAATTTGTCTTTCCGACCCAAAATACTAACTAAACCTGTAGATAGGCTAAACTATAAGTAATTTTAGGTTTATGGCATATTTGTGAAAATTGTATTATAATTCTTTTTTTTATTTGGTAATTTCTCATTAAATTAAGGGCGGATGTCTTGTAGTATATTCTAATTCATTTAAAATTTGCCCCTACTCTATTTCGCATGACCATAAGCATTTCCATGTGCAATTGAGTAGCATGTATAAAGAACAGCAGTATCAAATTATACGACATGAAAGAAGCGTTTCACTCTTTTTATAGAAATAAATTTAAGTTGAAATCTAAGGACTTTTGTTTCTTACCAATTCAAACAAGCAGATACATTACACATATCTATTCAGATTTAAAGTACATATACCTACATACTTATTTAGTTATAAAAGGGAGCTTTCCAATAATTCATTTTTAGTCTCATGAAATGGACACTCGGTTATAATGAACAATATGTCTTGGTCCCGTCGAGTCCTTCGAAAGCGGATTGCACTGTATTACTTAATTAGGTTCGTATTGCCAACAACTATAGCAGTGAACTAGTTGATAACTAGTATTCAGTGGTTTCGTACCACAACATTTTTCATACCATAAAATCCAGTACCGAATTATGATATAGTCAATTATGAATTATGTTTTTGCTAAGTTTTTATTTTTTTGTGTTTGTCAATTATCCTATAGGTTTTCTAGAAAACCTCTCCTAGGGCAATATTTACATATTACGCCTACCTATAAACGGTGGATAAGGAAATGAAATCATCTGCAATTTCTCTCTGTTCAAACTACGCACGAGGAATATCGTGAAAAATGTTCGGGGCAACTTCAGGAAAGTCATTAAAATGATTAATTGTTGTTACATGAGAGATGAGATTAGGAGCTCGCATTGCGAATTTCCCATTCTGGTTACGACTGTGATAACTTACGGAACTAGCATTGCGAATTTAGTATTCTGGTCACATCTGCGATGTCTTGAGGATTTTGCTTTGTGAATTTCGCATAATGATTACATTTGAAATGACTTGAGGACCTCTCAATGTGAATATCTAATTCTGGTAACGTCAGCGATAAAGTTAGGACCTTGCATTGCAAAATACCAAATCATGTTGTGTTTGGGAAATCACAATGGAAGTTCGCATGAAAGCCGAATTAGGACCTCGCAGATATCTCGCCGGGAAGTTTGCGTTACAATAGATTTCAAGCGAGTAACCTGTAATAACCGCGGTCATTTTTGGTTAAGCCCTTAGTTTTGTCCCTTTTGTCCTGCTCTTCGTCGCTTGAATGATCTGCCATCAGGTTATGGTAATGTGCGTGATTTGACATTTCCCGCTTTGTTTTTGTTATGATGCATTTTTAACAATTTCGACTCTACGATAGCTGGTACTACAAGGACAAAACCCATCCTTATTGTGTACCACTCCCATTTCGCTATCTATTATACAGGGCCGTATCTAGGTCTATGGCGCCTGTGCCAAAGTATAAGACAGCGCCCCCATTTGCGTAGATTTTTTTTAGTCAATTCTATTATCTTATAGATTCATTCATATAGATCCGTTAATGTTTTGGAATAATACACAATATTATAGATATTCACTCATATTTATTGAAACCATTGAAATACAAGTTTCATATACATATATATCATAAAAATAAAACGAATTGAGAGAAAAACAGAACGAAATATTCATAAACCTATAGTTAATACGTATATCTAAAGAAAATAAGAAAATTTTTGGTAAAAAAAAATTGATTTCTAATTGCATAAATAATTGAATACAACAATCAACCCATAATTTAAGTTTAGGTATGATGTTTTAATGAAGTTGATATATCTTAAGATGAAAGCTATGTCATGGAACAGGAAACAAACAAACCGTTATGCTAATTTGTCTAGGATATATTTGATTTATATTCAAAAATCAACTTCAACTTACCTGAAATAACACAATTCCTTTTGATGGAATTCAAAATATATTATATATAAAACAATTAAAGTTATGGGTAGAAACTCGAAAACGCACTAAGCACTCAACGTTGTTTGAAATACACGTCTTTCGCCTGAACAGAAATGTAGAAATATTCAGGTTGTCTCGTATTTATATTAAATATTTTTCCTTTTTTTGAGGTTCAAAAGTCTGATTGGTGATGGTGCATTGAAAATAAAAACAATTCCTGGAATATCACAGAATTGTATCAAAGAAGCCGCACTTCATACAAAAATAGATAGTACCATTATTGGCGTCTGAATTTAAGATTGCAGCGCCACGGTGGCCAGTTTTAGAACTTTACATACAGACATAGATTTTGTTTTGATTGTCGATTTTGAACTGTTTGTTAGTCTTTGGTTTGACAATTTTTGATTTCACGATTTATTCAAGGACTTTTTAGATTTTCATAGTTGACGAGAGTATTACTGAGAGTACATATTCCATTCTTATAAAGTAGGTATGTATCATCCTTCAATCGAATTGAGTGTAGCAACTCTAAAGTTACGGGGATATCTCCAAGGTTAGACAGTTTTTTAATATTATATATTTTCAGATCCAAATGGCAAGATTGACTTCGGTGGGTTTCTTAGGCTGTCTTGAAAGTTGAAAACAGATAGTATTGTAAAACATACTTTCTGGAATAATGGACAAATACTCATAACTAAACTAAATATATATAATGTGAATAAAATTAATACATTCAGATGAAACTAATGCTACTTCTACCGTGAGCCTTATTCATTGTGGATTGACAAATAAATTTTCCAACACTCATATGATTGGTCTTGAAAAAGCTGTAATAAGTCTTGTACAACTTTGCCTCCATCGGCAGAAGCTCTTTGAGCGAACAGTATTCATCACCAGATATTTCCTTGTTTAGACTCTTTTTTTCAATAGTCAGTTCTATCACTAGAACATTTACGTTGTTCCTTAATGATCAGTTCAACAGGCAGATTTCTGGAAGTCATAGCATTCCTCTTAGGTTAATTTCTCTGCTTGGATTAAGGGCCTGGAAAAAAATTGTCTTCATGAATGGGATCTAATATTTCATGAGCAATTCGTGCATCGGTAAAATGCAGGTAACAGACTCTCATAAATCTTGTTTGTTGATTTTTATCGATTGTTCAACACTTTCAGGCCCGACTTCTTAAAGGAAGTTTCGTTCACCCTAACTCCAAATTTTTTACCGGGCTGTAGAAATCTATGGGAAGGCACTGTTGAGTTTGCTTTTCCTCAGTAAAAACACTTGTAAAATCACACGAACGCCAAGAAAAATGCATAAACTTTCTAATTTTCTTAACATTTCTTCTAACTTGTCAATGATAATGTCTGTACCTCGGGTTACTCGGATAGTCACCAGAGGGAGTAGCGCTTATCTTCATTCGCCAATAGGGCAAGCTTGATGAAGCGCAATAAACACGTAGAAATTAGTGATGGGCATAATCGAATGACCATAATCGATTCATTCGATTATTGAACCCTCCCGATTATCTCGAGATATTTTCAAACATCCGAATGATATCATTCGAATCATTCTTTCCTTCGGGTGGGATCGGTACGTAACTGCCGAGGAGTCCGACTATTGCCGAATCAACAATCATCGCATCGATTGTGTTGTGACACAGGACACATACCAGTCTGTGTTGTGATCTTCGAATGAATCGTTCGAATGATTGAAAACCTCTCGGTGTTGCGTCGATTATTGGTCGATGATTCATTCGAAATAATAATCGAGGCTAGCGATTCTCTCGCATCTTGGATTACTGTTTTTGATCTCTCGCATGAATGAAACCTCTCGGGCTCTCGGTGTTGAGTCGATTCTTACCTAACTGTTTTACAATTGATGCATGCGATTGTCTCGCATTTCATATGCATTACTGTTTACGTTTAGTAAATATTTTATTTGACTGGTTATTATGAGTAGCTTTAAACGTTTAACATTCAATGCTTGTCACTTAAAATGAAATGCGTAAGCAATTTGTTCAACTTAAGTCGTTAAATGTTTATATTGATTTCAATTTTAGTATTTCGAGAGCGAGTACAAGATATAGTCTACCCTACCTGAGAATTGAGACTGAAAAACCCGAGTTCAGGTGTATTATTGACATTATTGTATATTATGAACCTTTTACAAATTGCCTACCCAACGGGGTTAAAGTTCTTCAAATTGGTATTGGATATAGGTCCTATATATATAAAACTGAATCAAAATTGCCGAAATAGGGTTCATTAAAAAATTGGCCCCAAACAATCATCCCAAAATATAAATTCCCAAAAATACAAAGAATTTTTCGTCTACACTATTTGAGAAGTTAGAGTTAATTCCTCGAAACCTTCAAATGTTCAGGTCTGAAAATCATCAATAAGATGCCTGTAATAAAATTTGTTCATAATTTCTTCATTTTTTTTTCATTATTCGACCCAATATCAGGTTAATCCACAAAAGAAATTCCAGAATTTTAATCAAAGAAATAATTATCAAAATCCCAATTCCACTTTCGAAGAATTAACCCATATTGAACCAACTTCAGAATCAATTTGTACAGATAATTATGAAACAACTTCAGAGCAATTGAATACCGATTATATTGAACCACAAAATTATTCAGATGAATATTTCGAAAATTCACAATTAAATCCAGATAGTTATAATGAAGAAAATTTTTTAGAACTAGCCCAGAACGATTCATTGACCTGAATTCTGCACTTGACAATAAAAACCAATTACCCTACATCGAATTTGAAAATCCAAGATGTAAACTTTTGATAGATAGCGGATGTTCAGTATGTTTAGTAGACCCTAAATTTGCCTATAATAAATTTCCAAACAATATTTTCAATGAACCGACAACTTTAACCGCGTGCATGAAACAAGAAACATCAAACGAAAAAGTTTTAATGCCTGTATTCAGAGAATTTCAAGTAAATGATTTTCATCCATTCATCTTGTATAAATTTCACAAAAACTACGACGGATTAATTGGAGCAGATTTATTAAATAAATACGGATTAAATTTAGATTTCAAAAATCAAAGATTAACCAATGAATATTGCCAAATTCCCTTCAAATACCAAAAAGTTTGCCAAAACCCCTCAAATATTCCCATTGATCTATCTCATTTAGAACCAAAAATTAGAAGTCAATTAATGAAAATACTTCAACAAAACGAAGATGTTTTACAGTTACCAGGACAAACCCTTAAATTCTCAAGTACGATAAAACACAAAATTCGGACAACCGATGAAATCCCTGTCCATTGCAAAATTTATAGATACCCAGAAATACACAAACAAGAGGTTCAAAATCAGATCGAAGATATGTTAGAGAAAAAAATCATTAGACCCAGTAATTCCGCATGGTCTTTTCCTGTCGTAATTGTCCCCAAAAAACAAGACCTATCCGGTAAAACAAAATGGCTCATGGCTATAGATTACCGAAAACTAAATGACAAAACTATAGACGATAAGTATCCTTTGCCACAAATTGATAACATACTTGATAAATTAGGAAACAAAAAATATTTCACCACAATCGACTTAGCCTCCGGATTTCACCAAATTGAACTTGATGAGGAATCAATCGAAAAAACGGCATTTACTGTGGAAAACGGACACTACGAATTTCTAAGAATGCCTTTCGGACTCAAAAATGCCCCAGCAACTTTCCAAAGACAAATGAACAAAATTTTGAGAAATTATATTGGAAAAATTTGTTATGTTTACATGGATGACGTAGTCATATTTTCTGAAACCGAAGAACAACATCTAGCCCATATCCACAATATTTTAGAAGCACTTAGAGTTGACAATTTAAAAATACAACCAGACAAGTGTCATTTTTTTAAAACCAAAATAGAATTTTTAGGACACATAATTACATCAGACGGAATCAAGCCGAATCCAAACAAATTAAAAGCTATTATCGATTTTCCGATCCCAAAAACTCAAAGAGAAATTAAATCATTCCTTGGCTTAGTAAGCTATTATAGAATGTTCATTCCAAATTTTGCGAAATTAACAAAACCTTTTACTTCCTGTCTCAACAAAGATGCAAAAATCAACATCGATGATCCAAATTACATTGAAGCATTCAAAATTTGTAAACGAAATTTATTGAATGACCCCATATTAAGTTATCCCGAGTTCAATAAACCATTCATTCTCACGACAGACGCATCAGGTTACGCGATAGGTTCAGTGTTATCTCAAGATAATCCTCCAAGTGATCTACCGATTGCATTCGCGAGCAGAACTTTAAACGACGCTGAAACTAGATACAGTACGATAGAAAAAGAATTATTAGCTATCGTCTGGTCATGTCAACATTTTAGACCCTATTTATTTGGAAGAAAATTTACCATTTACACCGATCATAAACCTTTATGTTGGTTATTCTCTGTGAAAGAACCAAATTCACGTTTAATGAGATGGCGAATCAAACTAGAGGAATTTGATTACAAAATTAAATACAAAAAAGGTTCCACAAATAACGCAGATGCCCTTTCGAGAATTAGAATCGAGGAAAACAACATTGAAATTAATGGTATAGAAGACGATTTAGTTTCCATTGCTAATTAGGTGACAACAGAAGAATTAGACGATTGTTTAAATTTATTAAATTCAAATAACTCAGCCGAAGACCCAAATGAACATGAAAACGAAAATATTATAGATTTTGAAACGGAAAACATCACTGTTCACAGTAATATAGAAAATCCTATTTTAGAACTACCATTTACAGAAAGAAGTTTGAATTCCGCAACCCTTCAAATTATTTTCAAAACAGCCCCAAATTATAGAGTAACGAAAACAAATATTTTTGGAGATAAACTTAGATTCAAAGTTTCCATAAATCAAATTGAAAATGACCTATTCAAGTTCATCAAAGAATTCGACGAAACTCCAGGCTTTAGAAGGCAAAAATAAATGTCAAATACTGCAATTTTTCATTTATATCGTTTCGATTGAATATCATCTGATATTCAGTATCAGTTAATCAGATCCACTATCAAGAAATTTCACTTGTAAAATGAATAAAGTCTCTAAAAACGCCAAATGTTCGCACTTCGCCAATGTAAACAAAACGAATGTTTTCGGATCCTCCACATAGAAATGTGAAAGCTCGCACGAAACTAATTCTGATATAGTTCGATTACATGAATAATATATGGAATGAAGGAAGAAGAACTATCAACTGTAGCACAAGGCTTTTCTCATTCATTATCTATAAGAAGATCTTCATGCACCCTAGATATTTGAGATCACTATAATAAGTACAATTCCTTGCCTTGATCCATTTTGTAGCTTTTCCTCCTTCGAATCAATCAATCCTTTAAATCATCGTGTTTTCCCTATCAACAGTTTTTAAAATTTGACCCCATATAACATACCCTCTATAACTCAACTTCGCTCTTAACCAGAAGTTTAACCCAGCTCTCAAGTCCAAATCTCTGGTCATCTGCGGTCCAAAATTGTGACGTCGAAGGGCTAATTTATGACGTCATGTCTTTAGAATCGGAAGTGACCGAAGCGCTTAAATACAATTGGTTAACCAGAATTATACCCAGTTACTCGTTTGAAATTGATTTTGGGTCTACCTACTAAAGAACTCAAATAAGAATTATATAGCTTCCTTCTGAAAGAACGGATTCGGAGCACTACGCATAATAAAATCTAGAAAAGCACTGGCCTGACGTTAGGAGCTTTTACGCGCTTGTTCAAATTCTAACAATTAGATCAGCACGAAATTTCGCACCTAGTTGCGTGTTGGTAATCTCCACATAATTACGAAGTTTCAATTTGATTTCATTTGTACTTCTTGAGATATTACAGAAATAACCTTAATATTCCGAATAACAACGGAATTTGGCACAATTTTTTTCTTATATCTCCGAAAGTAAATATCAGACTCTAAGGTTTGTACCAATTCGATTGGAATCTAATCAATATTGTAAGAGAAAAAACAATTTTTCATCAAAAGGTTTGAAAATTTTCGAATAATTTTTCTTTAATTTCTAACAACTGGATCCACACGAAATTATGCTCTAAGTTGCGGGTTGGTATTTCAAAACTTTCCACGAAGTTTCAATTCAATCGAGTCAATAATTCATGAGATATCGAGTAATCAACCTCAAAATTCCAAATGGGCCTAACTTCGAAACTACCCTACCGATTCCACCGATTAACGAACTTAAGCGAGATATTTGGGCTCCAAACCTAATGTGACAGTTTCAAGTCGCTAAGTCTTTTCCTTCGAAAGTTATAATGACGGACGAATAGCATTGACTTTGACCACGAATTCTTCTTCAGGGATTTCAACCCAATCGTTTGAGACCATTTTCGGCTCAAAATTCGAAAATTACATCGTGACGTAATGATAGAACAAGCGCGTGAAAATACGGATTCGCTGTCACCATTCCTAAAACAATGCTGTCACATATACCAGATTGTGGTGATGTGTGTAATCTAGCCTTCATCTCTTACTCGTGTAATTTCGCCCTTATGCATGACACCTGACAAGTCGGAAATTCAATTTTCAATGAAACGTCACCGTCACGAACGTCAGTTATGACAGTTGTGTTCTATATTCAATAAGCTGCAATATAATTATTTTGTCCCACTGAAAATAAATGATTTTATAAATGACTTCCGGCAAAGATACTATGGGGTGTGTATGATATAAAATTGTTCTAATTTTCCATACTTCATCCGAAAACATCCATATATGTTAACTGCGTCAATAGAAATAAGCCACCCTGATGATTTAAGAGTTCTCTTTCAACCTGAAGTCATCAATTAAATTTTCCTAATTTTTGAGATTTTATAAAAGCAAAGTAATCACAAAGTATGAATTAATAGTTCCTCATTATTATATTGGAATTATATTCTATTTGAAATGATTAGCTAGTATCCTTTTGATTATACAGAAATATTTGCAAAATTGGTAGTGTTCTTTAAAGGCCCCCTTTCGTTGAATGCTTCACATACAGGAAATTCTTTCAGTACAACCTACTCAGCCATTGGGCCTCCAATGTCTTATCAAAAAACTTACTTATCAAGAAAGAACCCTGTATGTGTTTACTGCCCATTAGGAATATTTCCGATGTTCTGAAAATAAAAGAATTTTAAGATAAAACTTGGGCATATTTTTACTGTCCATAGTTTTAGAATTCATAATTAAGTTCTCATTAATTTTTTTTTTCAGTGAACAACCTATATTTTCCTGTAAAGCTCATGTATTCCATATAGATCCAAAAACAAAGCGTTCATGGATGCCAGCATCTAGTACTGCAGTTAGTGTATCCTTCTTTTATGATAATTCCAGAAGCTTGTATAGAATAATAAGTGTAGAAGGCCAGAAGGCGGTAATTAATAGCACAGTAACCCCAAATATGACTTTTACAAAAACATCACAAAAGTTTGGCCAGTGGTCAGACATCAGGGCTAACACAGTATATGGTTTGGGATTTTCCTCAGAAATAGAACTGCAGAAGGTATTTATAGTTGGCAATATGACAATCTTAAATGAAGTTATTAAATGATATAATTAAGGAATCTCCACTTTATATGCATTCAAAAACAATTAATTCATTTTATACTATGTAATTTTGGAGAACTCATATAGACATGTGTTCTATACAATTGAAAATTTATTGTCATCTCATATATAGTATAATACAGAATAGCAATTGTTAACTGAATATTACTCACCAAGTCAAAAGGTTACAATCTCTACTTTCCAGTATGTAATTTCATAAGTGCTTAATTGCTATACTTTATATGCACACTGTACTTGAAGACGATTGTAGAGTTGCGACATTAGAGTAATATTTTTTATGACTGGCAGGACATTATGTTTCGATGATGATGAAATTGTGAATACTCTGGTTAGTTATTTACCTTGTTCATATGACTATTTCGCGCTATATGTAATTGCTTGATTACAGTACTTTTAATATCAGCAGCTATCGAAAATCATATGAAGATTGACTATCTATAATGCAGTTCTAGCTAGCCCAATGTAGTGACTGAAACGCTAGTTATAAACCCTAGCTTGTATAGGAATTGAAAATTATTTTCAACTTATTGATATTACTGAAATGTTGAAGTAACCATAAATGTGATGCTTTCAGTTTATCGATAAGTTCAATGAAGTGAAGGAAGCAACCAGAAACGCAATAAGTAAGGTTACTTTAAATGGTGCCAATGTTGTTACTCCTGTTTCAAGTGCCAATGCTAGCCCAATCACAACCAGAACAAATGTCGCAGAATCCCCTGACAACTTATTAGAACCTCCAGGTAATTGCATTTCATTAGATATCCTTTAATTTCTAAACATTCATTTTAATATGTTCATTTTGGTGTTTCATGTATGTACTACAAGCCTATTAATCATATCTTGATATATTGATAATTTTCAAAAATTACAATCAAGATTGAAAATGTTATGGTTCGATAGAAAAAGTCATTGTGGGTACAAAACTGTTCACTTAAACCTGATGGATTAAAGTCAAATGAAGGAGATCGGTTTAGATTGGCGGACTCTACGATGACATCACACTGCAGTGAATATCGGTCTATCTTCCTCCTCTTTCTTTCACTTTACTGATTTTGAAGCCACTAGCATTACATCTCAATTCCAGTACGTTGGCGACAACTTGGAGCATATATTACAAACAAAAAAGCGCCAATGTGAAATACACTTGTACTGACAATGGTTATTTTCCATAAAGAGTCCAAGTCAGAAGTAAGACTTTAAAGGCAGTTCTTTGTTTGATTTCATACAGAAACAACCCTTATATGGGGGGGTGCCTCCTGACCCCCTTTCAGTTACAGCGTTTTCAATATGCACATGACCTTCAGCTAGTAAAACATCTTAATAAGTTTGCAATATCACAAATGCATCATTTTGGTGTTGATGGATGGTCAAAAAGACCAGCCATCAGAAATGTATAAAAAAATTATTACACCATTTATTTCAAAAATTATCACATGTAAACAAATACACTAATGAAATTGAACCAGGTCAGGTGAAGTGCAGATAAAGCTCAATAGCTCCTCGACATGTGCTGCTTAATTCAGCAAGATGGTAGGGTTCCAAATTTAACAGAAACTTACGAATCTTTGTTTGAAAAGTTCTTGCGTTATTAATGTTCTATAGCATTTCTGAAGAGCATAGTGTTCTTATAGCTGGAAAAAAGATCATTTTAAATAAAGATGTATCGTAGTAGTTGGAATCATAACTCAAGCTCTTATAACTTGGACGACTTTTCAGAACTTATGGAACATTTTCAAAACTAAAAATTTTTATTAAATCAATAAATGAATACATGAAGGGATTGGATAGTGTATGCCTCCTTATAAAACTAAAAGATCTTATAAAGTTAAAATTTTGCATCAATTTAAGAACAAACGATATTTCATGAACAACAAGCAAGAAAATCAATCATCTGTTATCATTTCCTAGTGTACGCCACAAACATTAGAATACGTAAAATTATATCATAAGATTAACTGGTCTTATAAAATTGTTGCCTAACCAGTAGATTAGGCAACCAGTAAAACACATATAACAAGCAATGAAACAAAAATTATGGGTATCGAGTTATCTTATTACCTCGTTACAAATACAATGTTCTTCTTACCTTCTCAGAAATACTGTAATCATAGAATTTTCTCAGATTAGTTGTGTCTTCTCTGAAATTCACTGAATTCTTATTTCTTAAGTGCACCATTTGACTAATAAGTCCCCTAAGGTGATTTTGTTCCTTGTCTAGAATTTTTTCATCATTATTTACTTCTATGTCCACCTCTTTCTATGTGTTGGGTTAAGGCCGTTTTATTTTCATTATCACAGCGTACTGCGTAATTTTTATGTTATCCTCTCACCCAAGTATTGTTTAGTCTCCTTCACTATGCGAGCAGTCAATCTTGTACACCACACTTGATTGTCTATCTGGAGGACCCTTGTCTGTTATTCCGCTGAAGAATCTTCTACCACTGTCAAGATTGTTGTAAAATGCTGCTGTGTTACCAAACTGTTTGAACACATCATATGTACGACAACTACGGCTGATATAATAGTCGTCAATAACTTTTATTTTCGGTCAGTTACAAGCTCTTAGGTATAGTCGTGTAATCTACATGGTCACATTTAGTAAGATGATTTATTTATTTATTTATTTATTCAACGGGCTAAATGCCCAATATTACAAAGTATATAATCTGATTGATTATTATCTTCATGTTGTTTTTGAATGAACAGCAACGATCTGAACATAATCAAACCTGTTAAGGTCAAAATATTAATTTGTCTAAATAAACTTTTACAAGACTCCCTATATCGTAACCGCAGGATTGATCTTAGGGTCATTTTCTGGTTGATGCATAGCAAACCAGCATTTGAGCTGTTGCACCAGAAGATAATTCCATACCAGAGTAGTGATTCAAAATTTGCAAAGTATACTATTTTTAAGATTTCAAAATTTATTTCCACAATACTTTACAGTAAAAAACTCAGAATGGGGCTTTTTAATCAAGTTTTCTACAGGTATCTGCCATTTTAGACATCTATGTGAATACCTAGGATCTTGGTAGATTCTGATATTGACATGTCACATTCAAGTATCTTGATGGAAGATGGGAACGAAAGGTGAGACTGATCCATATGAAAGGAAACAAACACTGTTTAATCAACATTTAGCTTGATGCAGTTGTTATTACACCAAGAGGTTATGGACTCAAAAGCATTTTCAGCTTTTTCCATAATCGTAGGCAAATCTTCACAATGAAATAAGTGTCGTCGGCAAATAAAAACATGGTGTACACATAACAGATCGCATCAAGCAGGCCATTGATGTACACCAAGAATAATAGTGTCCCGGCGATATCTTGGGGAATTCCCATCAGAATACAGAGATCCTCACAAAATAAGTCTCACAGTCCCTTACTATTTCAACTCTCTGTTTGGGACCACTTATATAACTCCAAATTAATTTAGGTTGATTATTACGAATGCCATATGCTTCAAGTCTAGTTAGGAATTTTTCATGGTTGAGAGTATCAAATATTTGAAAGGTTGTGGAACATTCCAAGGGAAATTTTACCATTTTCCAAAGCTGATAAGATTTCATTTACAAATTCAAATAAGGTTTTGTCTGTGCTTGGTGAATTTCTATCTTTGCATTTGCTAAATATTTCGAAATTTGTGAGAAAGCAGATAGATCAGATGGAAAGGACCTTTTCTAAAACACATGTTCATTACACTTTGAATGAAAACGAGTCGGATAAGTTATAAAAATTTCATATTTTCCCTGTAATCTTTCAGTTTTTCTGAATTGCACAAAAACTATATATCTAACCTAGGTGATATTTCATTGTTCTCATAGTTTTTGAGTCCATCCTACAAAACAGTTTGAATGGTTACTCTGCATTTGATGATTGAAAAGTTATGTTCAATGACTCATAAGTTATTATAATCAGTATAAAAAATTACATTGATAAATATATTTTCTACAACTTTAACCGTGTCTTGTTCATTCAGAATGAACTGAATATTAGATCTGGAAAATCATAAACGACGTCACCAAGAAAACCCCTAAGTCTGCCCTTAAACTCCCCCAAAATATTTGAGTAATTTGTCTCAGTTGGCAGAGGACTTTGATAACCACTTCACCAATATCGCTTTGAACATGAGATCTGTATCCAAGCCAAAACACGTGAGAGCAAAAAACCAACCAAAATCCTTCTACCTATTTGACGTTGATGAGATTGAGATATTGTCGATAGTTGATGGAATGAAAAACAAAGTATCCTCTGGATATGACGGTATTCCTTTCTCTGTAATAAAGCAATATATATCGATCATAGTTAAACCAATCTGCTTCATGATAAATTCATCTTTTAAAAGTGGAATATTTCCTGATACGTTGAAGACAACACTTGTGAAGCCATGCTACAAAAAGGGCAATCCCGATGATTTTTCTAACTACAGACCGATAAGCTTACATCCTCTGCAACAATTTTTGAAAGAGTTCATCTAAATAGAATGCTGAATTTCTTCCTAAAATTTAAAATTTTATCCAATATTCAACACGGTTTCACTAGAGGTAGAAATACTGACAAAGCAGTATTCGAGTTCACACAGAGAATTTCTTCTTCCCTAGAGAAAGATAATATACCTGCTGGATTGTTCGTCGATTTGTCTAAAGCCTTTGATTGTGTCGAACACAGTATACTACTTCAGAAACTAGGAAGGAACGGGATCAGAGGTATTCATTCCACTAAGATTGATTTCGAGTTACCTGAAGGAAAGAAAACAGATGATTGTACTGGAGGTGAATGATGAGGTACTCTTTTCATCTGAAGTGTCCGTATCCATAGGAATACCAGAGGGTACTATTGTGGGACCAATTCTATTTATTGTCTACGATAACGATCTCCCGGATACTATTGAGCAAATCAGCTATCCGGAGGAGACCTTTGAAGATTTTGAGATTGACGCCTACTTATATGCTGATGACACAAATGTTATCGTTTCTTGTAAAGATGCTAACAAGTTACACTTGGGCTGAAAAGTGCCTTCTCAATAATCGAAAACTGGTGTTTCAACAAAGCATTAAGACTAAATTCAGATAAAACAAATATAGTGTCTTTCTTCAATCCCAGATCAAACGTGGCCTACCCTGAGAGCATCAGAATAAGCGATATCTTAGTGACAACAAGCGCAAGTACAAGACTTCTCGGAATATCTGTAGATAGACATTTGAATTGGATGCAACATTGTGATGCAGTGGTTTCTATGTTTAATTCAGTCATTTATACTTTGAAAGCTATCAAAAACCTCGTAGATATGAATATTATAAAGGCGTTTTATTTTGCAAACTTTCAATCAGTTTTGCCATATGGTATTGTTTTTTGGCGATCGAGCTCACAAGCAGAAAATATCTTTATAACTCAGAAATATATTTTAACTTTTTTTGGATTGTTCATTTATGAGTTATTTTGGTTTTTTCGTAAACATCCTCACTGTTTTGAAAGATATGAACACAAAAATCTGACAAGAACTCAGGAATATTTCTATCCAATCCATAAGTACTCGAATACAGAGGGAGGTACTCTTTATATGGCTATCAAGTTGTATAATTTACTTTCCATGACCATAAGATGCATATCAACATTTAATTTATATCGTAAGACATTATATTATATATGTTCATAATGAAGTGTGAGCCTTATTCGCTCACAGAGTTAAGAGATTATTGTTTGTGAATTTTAAATCAAATAAGGGATAATCTTGTTTTTTTGTTGACCTGTTTTCATTTTGTTGTCAATGATGATAATTTTGAAAATAAATTTTCATTATTATTATTATTTTTATTCTGATTTTTTTTCCGATATAGCGTATGACAATCTAGCTGAACGTCATGTGCACATTCAAACACCGTGAAACACGTTTTACATCGTGAAACCTCAAACGAGATTCGAGTCATTAAATATGCTGACTAATTGGCACTTTTTGGTATATTCGAAAGAAATATACAACATAAACTAACAATACACACCTTGATCGGAGCTAATCATCCAAAACCCTCACACTGAAAAAGCGTCGTCTTACTTCAGTTTCACGGTTTTACCAATCATCAGACTGACTCACCTTGGAAACCCAGAGAGAATTATAAATACTTATTATCTGTTGGATTACTTGTCTGTAGTGTCAAAATAATACAGCGCCACTTCGGCAGCAAAAACCCAGATTCAGCGACCTGAAACGACAATTGTATGAACGTCATGCACATCGCTCGAAGTTTTCTGCATTCGTAAGATCAGGGTTCGGAAGATGCTCCTGAGATGGCGCCTTATTAGTCTTGTACTACAAACAAGTCATCCAACAGGTATAAGTATAGAGCTAGAATCCTCTTTAGCCTTTCCAAAGTAAGTCAGTCTGATGAACGGTAAAACAGTGAAACTGTAGTAATTGAATTTCTTGGACAACTCTTCTTCAGTGCAGGGGCTTTGGAAGGATTGTATGATCAAGGTGGAATATTTGTTGATTTATCGACAGATATTTATCTTTGTGTCATGTAAGTTCATATCATTCAATTAGAGCTCCTTATTCCTTCATGAATCATTTATTGGTTAGCTCTTACATTTATATATTATACAACTTTCGGTTTTTCCGGAAATGACATGAACTTTGGATTTTTTGAATGGGAATCTACAGAGATTCCCATTCAAAAAACTAACATACAGATGTCAGTACATTCTTGAAATCGTTATTACCTGAATCCAATGATACCTTGCAGTTTATATTTCCTTTGTCTCATAGTCACCTTGGTTTATTATTGTCGATATTGGATGGAGAAGATTCTCTTTACGCACATTTTCTGGGGAAACGATGTCCTCAATAAGCAAGAAGTACTGACGCGATCAGATACTTCGTAATTATTGGGTGGACCATTAAAAATTTTCATTTTTGATCGGTCAGAAATAAAAAAAAAACTAATGAATATTTTTTGATTGTTAGGAATTCATTAGAAATTTACGAATGAGAAACAATGTTATTCAAATGACCTTCTCGATAGACCATAGATTGCGGACAGTGCCCCATCCGTCCAACCAATTGGCGACTTCGGTCCAAGTTGCCAACGCACAAATTTCTTCCAAATTAACTATCACTGGGGAAGGGGAATTTCAGAACCAATTCGACATAATAAAGTAAAGACGAACCGTAAAGGTAAATAATAAAAGATGCCTCGGCTACTCAAACGAGAACATTCCTTCCAAATATAGGTTTTTGTTAAGATTATCTCTGATTGTCTGAAATTCAAGTGGGGATTCCTGATTTCATGTTGATAGTGCAAAGTTTATATAGGATATATTCCTCAAATCAACTTGGTTATTTCGGTTGCCAGTTTTCCGTTCCTCAAATATGAAATATTTGGTTGGTTCCTGAAAAAAGGTTGATTATGGAATTTGATTAATGAAAAAACGTTCTTTCTGTCACCAGAACGACAGTCAATGTTCTATAGTAACATATCCATAGCATAAAACAATCAACAATGAAAACATTTCTGAGTATGGTCTATGCATGATGTATGATCATGGGTCTATGGATCTAAAGGTAAATATAGATTATTCCATTATTAAGCATGATGTAAAAAACATGGTGTGCTCATCTGAATAAAAAAGTGACGTCAGCAAGATTAAAATTCAAGAAAATAAATATTCTGTGCTTCGAATTTGAATAGTGACATCATCATTGGTAAATACGATCACGGATGAGCAGATGAGCACACCATATTTTACTTATATCATGGATGTAAGTGAAACATAATGGATTGTTCTATGCCATGGATATGTTTTTTTTTTGTATTTTGTATTTTTTCCGAATATCCTAGGCTTCAACGAAACCCCTCAGAAGCTTAAAGCTTGTGCGAGTTAGGATACCGGGTGTGTTCTGTGTAGGCTTTGTAACTAAGCGAATGGTTGGACGGTCCCCTAAAAACCGGAAAAGTTATGTCCCGGTCAAGGGCTTGAACCCCAGACCTTACGATCATGGGGCTTGCGCTCTAACCACTGAGCTACCGCCGCTGTTACTTTAGAACATTAAGCGGCTTTTTGTGCGATGGAGATTTGGGTATTTGGGGAATCGGAGATTCACGCTATTGAGGGATTCACCCTATTGGTCGACGACGGTCATGTGATCGTCGTCGGCCAAGAATCTCCGATTACCCAAATACCCGAATCTCCCTAGCACAAAAGGTAGCTTAAGTTGAGTTCCGATATTCCTGGCCAGTACTTGTCAGTAAATTTTGACAGTCGATTTTACTGGCACTGCTTTGGCAACTGTTCGTATCAGTACGAAGCGTTTCGAAATTACTGATACTGGCCAGTACTGATTGGGAATATCGGAACTCAACTATTGACTGTCGTTCTGGTGACAGAAAGATTGCTTTTTTATCAATCAAATCCCGTAATTTACCTTTCTTTTCAGGAACCAAACGAATATTTCATATTTACGGAACGGAAAACCGGCAACCGAAATAACCCCAGTTGATATTCGGAACATTTATTTATTTATTGTTTATTGTTGTACAAGGAATACAAACAGGATTATCCCACAAATAGTATTCACAGAATAATATAGTTAGCGAAAAAAAAAAACAGTGACAAATTAATTAACTAAGTTCTACACAGAACAACAAACAACATAACAAAAGGAAATCTACATCGAGAGAAAATGATTTTTCAAGAGCACTTTCGAATTCAAAACATTACCATGAAAGATGTCTACAACTTCTTAAAGTTCGTTACAGGCGCGAAGCATTCGAATAAGCCTGGCCGTCCACTGGAAGCGATTTGGGGCTTTTATGAGCTACGCGTTTTACGAGCGCCGAGGAGCTTTTACGACCGAAGCGGTTTCAGGCTTCGGGGTCGTCCACTGGCAGATAGTTCGCGAGGTTTCGGTTCGTTCTTGTTGTTGCGTAGCAGAGGATTTTTACTTCAGATTTCCTTGTTTATTGAAGGAATTGTGATACGGAATGGATTTAGAATTAATAATTCATTTCAAGGATAAATCTCACTTGATCAAGGCATATGTTAGCTACGGAATGGGGAAAATTTTTGAGCTACGGTAGATTCAAATTTAGAAAAAATTAAATTATCGGAAAAAATTCACCATCTTGATAATGAATGATTATTATCGTATACTCATTTATAATACTCTGGAATGGAAGTTGAAGTGTGAATGTTGATGACCTGGGTACTTCGATGGGTACAAACGATGTGAAACTTCGAAATTATGGCTGATTTGAATTTTATCTGTGAAAGTCACCTTCAGAAGAGAAATATGTTATTAATGTATCTAGAACGTGACTTCAAAACTTTAAAAACTGCTAACATCGAAAGAAATGATGGTGACACAGATATTCAGAAATTCTTAAAATTTTGCAGAAGTGAATGCGCATTTTAGAAAATAGGTCACTAATAAAAATCCGTAGCGTTTTATAAAGAAAACACTATGTTAATTTTGTGATCGAAAAGATCGTTCTGCATATGAGATTGATTGAAACGTAGTTGAATCATTACAGTACGTTAGGGCCAAAAACACTTGAGCATATAGAAAAATGTTCGGAATAAAATTGGTCGGAGACTAAAAAAAACAAATTGATAATAGATATTGAGATAATAAGAGCTATAAAACCCGAGATAATGGCGAAACACGCTGGATTGATTATATTTGGAATGCTATACAGCCGATTATTGCCAAAGAGTCCAACTTCAGATAGGCTACTAAACACCTACAGAACTTCTGGATGTGAGTTTAATGTAAGAAAAACGACAACATTCATTAACCTTTCAATCTGATCCATCTAAAATTCACCAACAATAAACAATGAGCTTCAACAAATATTCCGTTCACAAACCATACATTCCACTTTCCGACGGATAGCTCCTCTTTTCGAGCGTATAGAGGCGGCAGATCCAAAGTGATCGGGATACGATTGCGCCGCTCGAATCCTCTCGAAATCACCCGTATGAACTCGCTGCCAGTCGACGAGGGTACCTAGAATTCCATTCATTTGGATCTGTCGCGCAAATTCGTTCGTTTACGCTCCTATCGCGCCTCTCGAAATCGCTTGCAGTGGACGACCAGCCTAAGAGGTTGATTTTTCGAGGCATTCGTTCTCCTCAAAGGGATGAAAAAAGTCTCGAAGTTTCTGGCACTGAATGTTGGTACATTCAGGCCAGCCACCCGCAACAAACTCGGCACCTGCAACTCACTTACAATTTTCTTCATCATAAGGAGATCGTTCATTTTACGCCTGTCCTGAAGGGATAAAAGATAGAAATGTTTACGAGCTAGGCAATAAAAATCTTGATTCTCATGAACGGTAAAATTACATGTGAAACTTAAAAATTTGAGCATTTTGTTTTGAATACGTTCAATTCTGTTAATATGAATTTTTTAATGGGGACTCCAGATTACATAGGCAAAATCGACCCTACTGAACACATAGGCGTAGTAGACACTGAGGATTGATTTATAGTTTTTGAAGATTCTACATTGTCTGAACAAAAAACCAAGCATCCTGTTGACGCTGTTAACGATACAATCAATATGTAGGATAAAAGTTAGTTTCCGATCCATTACCACACCCAAGTCTCTGATCTGACCGACCCTGACCAAGGCCGAACCACCAAGATAATATGGAAATAGTATAGGAGTTTTTCCACAATAAAAAGAGATAACCTGACACTTCGACACATTAAGATAAAGCTGGTGAGTGCTGCAGAACACTTCAAACCTCTTCAACACCTCCAGAAGAGCAGCGCAGTCAGCGCTAGACTTAATGACGAGAAAGATTTTCAAATCGTCCGCATATATGAGTATCCTGCACCGTTTGAAAACACTAATGATATCATTAATGTAGATTAAGAAAAACAGAGGTCCAAGGTGGGAACCCTGAGGTACACCGGAAGCGCAAGCAAACCTCCAAGACTCATTTCCACCCACTGAAACATACTGCGTTCTATCGGAAACATACGATCTGCACCAGTCCAAGAGATCTCCACCAACACCAACTTCGGAGAGACGTTTAACAAGTACATCATGGGATATTTTGTGGAACGCTGTGCTATAGTCTGTATAGACGGCATCAACCTGAAGACCATCATCCATAGCCTCGTGCAGAAAGGTGACAAAATCAAGGAGGTTAGTTTCAATAGACTTACCCTTCAGAAAACCATGCTGCTCAGGGATTATCTGATTCTTTACAGTATGGAACAAGTGACTGTAAACAAAAGTCTCCAGCATCTTAGAAAATATATTTAATTTACTGATGGGTCCGTAATTCACTACATAACGTTTATCGCCCCCCCCCCTTGAACACCGGGATTACGGTGGCCACCTTCCAACGGCGTGGAAAAATACCAGTCTTCAGAGATAAGTTAAAAATATGATGCAAAGGTTGTCACAAAGCAGGACAGCGGCGGACGGCGATATAAACTTTACACTATATCAACATGAAACCAAGAATCCCAACTTCAAGGACAGCCTATCAGAGATGATCTTAACAAACACCTATATTTGGAAGGAATTATCTTGTTTGACGAGCCGAGGCATCTTTTACGGAAGGATATTTATAAATAACGCAAACCTTATGTCGAATTTGTTCTGGACTTCCCCTTCCTCAGTGAAAGTAAATTAGGAAGAAATTTGTGGGTTGGCAACTTGGACCGAAGTCGTCTATTTTTTCTACTTTATCGATTGTTTGGGGCTCAATCTTATGAGTGGCAACTTCTGTGTTCTATGCATCGAAGTCTTTGAAGGGTAAGCGTCATACTGAACGGATCCCCATAAAAAATAGTCCAAAGGAGTCAAATTACAGCTGCGAGGTGATCAATTGAAATTAGCATTTTGAGTGATTATTCGATTTTAAAAATTTCTTACAGTTTGGATATTAGATTCACCCTTTTGGGAATAAGTTGTTAATATTTGCCAGTTTTATTCATGTGGAAGTCGACTATTTTGTAAATGTCAAATATCAAACCCACTTTCTGTCATAACACGAATGAAGAATCAGCATGTGGTTGGTCAAAAGGAGCCGGGGATTTACATGGAATTCGTCATCCATTCGATTTTACTTTTCGTGCCGTTTAGATGTCACAGTTAATTTCAAGAAGTATGAAAGAGATGTCAGCCAAAACTTTCAGGCTAACTCTTGGATTCCTATCCTTTTTTCAGGTGTTTCCGACATTTTGAAGTTGAAAACTTGAAATTAACTTATTTTTATTATCGGCCTTTATTTTCGATGGAAAACCCGTCGTGAAATAATGGGAAAATTAGGGTGAAGGAAGAAAACAGAACCGGAATTATGCGACGAAAAAGTAATAAACTTCCTCGTTGAGTTGGCACTCTTATCTTTGTGCCCATCAGTTTAGTTGCATATCCATTGTTCTCATCGAATTGTGTTTTCATCTGTCTTCAAATACACCAAGCTTGCCGTCAAACATTGTTGAACTTTTTAATAAGCTATCCTTTTTCTTTATCTTTGCTACAGAAACATGGTTTCACAAGATGATTCAGACATACAAGTTTGTGCGGTTTTGAGAAAGAAAACTCGCCCAATTTTCTTGAGCCATTCAGGAAACACTGTGTCGAAGATGAATCCAATTTAGAATTCATAAAAAAAATTAATTCACTGCAGAATTGCCAAACGAAGGAAGTTCTAAAAATTCACCGAGGATGTCGGCTGTCAGGTGAAGTGCGAACACGTACACAGTCAGAACGAATCACAATTGATTAACATCTACGAGAATTGCTCCTCAACCTTTGAAATATGCAACACTGATGTGAATAGTTCAAATCTGACACTTAGAGTAGAGTTGGCCATTTTTCATTCAGAAAGTACTCAAACATGTTGTTCTACGAGGGCTATTTCTGTTTTTTACAATTAGTGGAAATTATGATATTGGTCAAGAATGCATTAAATTGTGAACATTTTCGTGCTATGATACTCTATTGCTTTTGTTAAGGATATCAACAGCCATGTGCCGATCAACTCGATTCAACTTTTGATGATGCATTATCTCGAACTACCTTTCTTTGATAATATTGAAATTTTGTTGAGAACCTATATTTATGAAGCAGAGCTGAAACATTAAAAAAAAATTATAACTTTATGTATCAGAATTCTGGTGTAGGAACTTTTCATTCAGATGACGCTATGAAATCGAGCATAACAGGTTTTTGTGAGGTCGGCAGGAAGACATCGCCTGACGTTATGCTTACCTTTTACACATTTCTTTTAAACATGATGTATTTCGTTATTCTTATAAGCAATAAAGAGTTCTAATAATTATAATAATATATAGACGCCTCAAGTAATTGACGAATCTTGTTGAATGTAAAGAAGTGCTGAATGCAGGCCTTAATATTATGCGGTAAATCTAGAAGCAGTTTGAATGAAATGACTTTGTTTTCTTTGTTTCCAAACGGGTGAATTAATAAAATAAGAAACTGCATTTCTGTTTTAGTTCGTTAGACATCGTTCTCTAAAGTAAAGGAAACAGTTTGATAGATTTATAATTTTATTTTCATATCACATCAGCTCAAGGTACGGGTGGATGGAAAATATACTACTGGTTTTGAGACCGCGAATAACATACGTAGCGCCATTGATGAGAATTGGCTTAAAGTGCTCGTGAGGTTCTTTGGAGGAACAGGAATTGTTTAAAATTCTCCTCTCACAAGTTTTTCTGAAATAAATAATCGAGTATAAATTACCTTTATGAAAATAAACACCTTCAGAGAACTGCACGCATACTTCCATGTATTTGATGACCTGTTTTCCAATACTCAAATTCAAAGTCCAGGCATTTCTTCTATCAACAAATACTGTTTCCAAATGAACATTGCTTTCAGTTTCCTGTGGGAAAATTGAAACTGAATGCAGTAAATAATCAATTCTTCCTTTACCATAAATTTCATGGATACACATTTCGTGACGATGCAATTTCGAATTAACGAAATCGAAGATATTAATGGCAACGAAAAGAATCGAAATATGAATATGACAAAAACTTGCAACTATGAGAACAGGGCAAAAAACTTCTGTATGAGCTCTGAAAGTAAGCAAATTCAATTTAAAACATTCAGAATAACGGCTACGTACTACATTCCACGAGTTCCAATGATATCGTCAGAGGGCGTATCGCTTGTCAGTAGATCCGAATTATACATTTATATAACATTTGCTGAAAGAAACGTTGGTTTATAATTCTATTGATTCCTCCCTTTGGAAAAACAATTTTTTCAATAACTTTACTTTCACAGAATTTTCAAACTTTTTGTATTCACAATATTTTTATATACCTAGGGAATACTATTGTATGAAATTCACATTCGATCCCTTTTCGTTTGTGTCAGCCTGCATGTGGAAACATAAAATTCATCTTGCTTTCTAGTTTGCTATTCATATCGCCAAATCTCTGATATTTGGAAATGTGGGTTTGTACGTTGGTCACAGCCTCTAGAATATTCATCGAATGATGTGTTATTATCCATCCGTTATTCTTTGAATCGATCTCTACCCGAATTCCCATAACACATTACACCCTGTATCTGTAGAGCTGATTCTCAACTAGATGAAGAAGGTCTAATACATGAATGGCTGTAATGCTCCAAATAATTCAGCAGATATTGAAATATTGTTGGATATCTGGTTCTTGGTTGAAAAATGTCAACTTGAAGGTTCAAAAAAACAATCATACGATTTGAAGATTCCAAAATAGTTTAGATCGGGAAGTGACAACTGCGTTCGGTGAGTCCACTACCTGCATGTGATCACTCTGGTTACTAATTTGATATAGCGCGCAAACGTTTTATACGCGCTTGTTTTGTGGAACAACGATCTTTTATTTTGCCTTTCGTTTTTTTTAGAAAATGAGGAAGAATCCGATATAAAATTCAATTCTTTCCACCCATGACCAAGATAAATTTCGAACGAACGAGGTAGGGACTTGAAACTTTCAGAATAGGTTGCGTATGAAAATGCGACGGCTAAGATTCGGTCTAACAGTTCCGGAGTTCTACCATTTGAATTCTCGTGAGGTTCGGAAATCAGTGATGAATTATCCAAATTTTCGGAAAAGTTAGGATAAACGTTGCGTAATTTCGTTATTTTCTCGGTATTCAGTTTTTGATAAGTAGCAAGGTATAAATATGTTTGATATCTTACTTGGCATCTACTTGCCAAGAATGAAAAACAATCCGAAAGAAGCAATATTTATCCATTACGTTAGACAGTGCAACGAAAAAGTATTGTTACGAAACTGGGGTTCGTTTTCATAAAATTAATAACCAACAGCTCCAAAAGATCCTTTTTATTCTATATAACACTACAATGAACTTGTTCATACCTTTTTCTGATTGAACTCTGTTGTCGTATGCCGTCTTGCCAATATCCACTTTTCAAGTAAAGCGTTGAAAACCATTGTAAGCCTGCCAGCGTGTTTAGTGTGTCGTCGATTCTGGGTAATAGGTAGGTATCCTTCTTCGTGACGTCATTCAGATTTCTATAATCAACACAGAATCTTCTATAACGCCATCTTTTGTCATTTGCTGGATGAGTTTCTCCACTTCTTGTTGCTTGGCAAATGGAAATCTCCTTGCTGGTTGTCGAATTGGGTGGGCTTGACCGGTATTTATCTTGTGCTGGATTAAATTAGTTAGTCCTATTGGTGGCCGCTTCAAAATCTTCCGGTGATAGATGTGTTGTGTGAAGATTTTCCGATACTTCCGATTATTTCATCAGTCGTGCCCATTTTATCTGGATTTCAACTCTATTTGCAATCTGCTACCCATTCTACTGGCTCACATACTCCTATGATTTCTCCTTCTCGGACTGTTATTTCTTCAGGAAATACGTTGGCAACTTTTACAGGAATGTTTTGATTGGTCCTAATCAAAGCTCGTGCAATTAATAATTTGGTGGGAGATTCTTGACATGGCTATACTATTCCAACGCAGCAAACAGGGTCTTCTTCTAATTTAGCCTCAACTATCTTCTAAGATGAACCAGATATCCTGACAGTTTTAGCAATTCGCAGTTTCACAGACCGTCCTCTTTCAGATGGATTCGTCAAAATTAATTCTTCACCTCAAAGTTTCACGGTTCTCTGCTCACCATCGAAAGAAAATCCATAGTCACTTATCAATTCCATCCCAAGAATGAATTCGTCTTCTTTATCTGCTACGAAGACTGTTTCCATAATTCGTAGTCTCCCGAGTGTTAATTTAATGTTGGCCTCCCCCCGAATCGGTGCATTCTCTCCAGTGACTGTTTGTAGAACGAAATTGGATGTGAGTGGTCTTACTCTGCTTGGTTCAAGGATACCGCTGCGGACCACGGATACTGACGCACAAGTGTCTACAGTGCATATAACGTCTTTTTGATTCACCTTTCCTCAGATTGTTAGACTCTCGGTAGTTCTTCGAATTCTGTTAACTTGGATGATCCTGGGGGCTTCGTTATCACTAGCCAGTCCGAGGACTCTCTAGATGTTCCTGTCCTCGCAGGTGAGTATGATCGTGAAGGTGTCCTGGAGGGTGATGGAGAGCACAGTGGTACTCTTACTCTGCAGTCCCCCTTGAAATGTCCGCTTCTACCACATCTGAAGCAATTTCCTCTTGCTTGGTTGGCGGTACTGCTCTTTCTGGATTAATTTTATTAATATTTCGATCTCCCGTGATAAATTCTCGTTCAGATTATTTTCCTGAGGCTGCTCTTCGATTGATACCGTTCTCATTTTGGGCGTTGTGAAGGTATTGAAGGCCGCTTCCACTTCCAATGACCGAACTAGAGCTTCACTGCATCTTTTAAAGCTTGTCAATCGTAAGAGTCCTCTGTATTTCGATGTCCTTCAACCCATCAATGAATGTTTCCAACGCCAGTGGTTCTTTGAAATCCTCCGGGGCTTATGGGTAAGCAGGCTGGATCAGTATTTGAACGTCCGCTTCAAACTTCTGTAGGCTCTCACTAGATTTCAGCACCCTTGTTTTAAGCTTTGCCCTATGGAGTTGTTCCCGATGTTGATCACCATACCTCAACTCTAAAGCAGCGAAGAGATCCCCATAATTGCGATTTTGGTCCTTTGAGATCGTCTGTAACATTGCAATAGCAGGTCCCCTCATAGCCACTATAAGAGCGGTAGCCTTGTCCTCATCTCTCCATCCATTGGCTGTTGCCACCGCTTTGAACTGTTTATTGTACAGGGACCATGGTGACTGGCCATCATAAGTAGGTGGTTTTACATAATTATGCGATGTGGCAATCCTGTCACGCTGATATAATATTTTCAGTGATGCGATTTTCTTCTCTAGATCTTCTCGCACCGCACTAACTTCTTGTGTTACTTTTCCGTCCATTCCCTCCAACGTTTTCCGAACTGTCTTGATTTTTTCCTCCACTTCTCGTACTGCACTGACGTCTTCCTTCAGGTATATGATTTGGCATTCGGTTTTCTGGAACATCTGTTCCAGAAATATTTTTTGCTGTTCTCTTTGTTCTTTCTTCTCTCGGTTTTCTTTCCGCCGTCGTTTTTCTTCCTCTTGTTTTTCTTTCTGCCGTCCTTCTTCCATTCGTTTTTCTTTCTTGTTCAGCAAACTGCTGTTTGATCATTTCCATTACGGCCTCCATGTCGTCGTGGTTTGTACTCCGTGAATTTACCATCAATTGTTCAAATTATTCGCTGAGATCCCACTTCTGACACCAACTGTTACGAAACTGGGGTTCGTTTTCATTAAATTGATAATCAACAGCTCCAAAAGACCTGGCTTATATTTAATTCGTAACAGTATTAATTGAATATTTTGAATATACTAATTTCTTGGTTTTTGGTTGTGATTCTTGAAGCCGGTTCTTTCGACCAGCTTGTTACTGGGCGAAAGATAGATGTCACAGTTATCAATTGTGTTATTTTAAAATTTTTTGCCAAAATGGTCTTAATCATTTAGGTTGAACACACTAATGAAGCATCCGAGGTCAAGTTCTTTTCATTCCAGCCGTTATTGCCAATATGTCTTTCGAAGGAAGAAATCTAGCGACGGAAACTATCTGTCAGATTTCACTGAAATTTGATACTGAGCTTCGTGATTTTATGTCGATATTTCACAAAATTGGGTAAACGTACAGGATCGACAAGTGGAAATCAAGAAGATGTGCTCATGCACCCACAGTGTCATTTAGGGAGCATCGTTGCCAAACTGTGAAATAAATCCTGTGCCACAAGAATGTCACGTCATTTTAAATTATGTTTCTTCCGTATAAGTTCTATAAATTATAAGATGAGAGGGATACTTTATATGAAAAGAATTTGGTTGAATGAGTATTTAAGGGCAATGTTGCACTATTTTTCTCGATAGAGTGTTATAGTATGCATCTCAATGATGGGACGATAGTAGGTATCTTTATTTTCTGATTTGGATTGACACTGTCCTCAATTGAACTAACCTAACCTTACCTAGGACATAAACAAGTCAGAAACGACATACAAGTGCACTATCCCAAATTTAATTTCTTCTGAGTTGTCCTGAATTTAACTAAAGCAACATAACTCCCGACACAATTCATTGCATTACTTTACTTTTATTTTATGTACTTTATTTTCGAATCAGAATAAACCAACGCGGATGAATCTAAAAACCATCACTCAAGTCTAATATCAGGCTTCCGCACAATCTGGCAACGATACTCCGAAAAAGACATTGTTGGTGCATGCACACATCTTGTTTTGATTTCCACTTGTCGAAATTATACGTTTACCCATAATTGTATCTACATAATTTCTTACTCCCTACTCTAACATATGATGGGAGGCCCATTGGGCTGGAAATGTAATGTCCGTTCCTTCGAGAAATATAAGAAGATGGTGTTGGAGCGAATCCAAGTAAATATCACCAGTAAGCCGGTAGGAATGTGTGATACAATCAATCGATTTTTATGAAATTCGCACCACTTCATTGGACATCTGTATTGAGATTTCGTATCCATGACTGCATGGGGTTTTTCTTCAGTCCACTCATGCAAATTCCTCTTTTAAAGACCTGGTTCTTAGTGCATATGGCTTGATCGGTAAATAAAATTCTTCAGGTGTTTTCTAGGTTTGCAACTCCAATCAAGCTCTGAAAAAGAACTATTAAAAATAAAATAATAAATATAATATCACTAAATAATAATCGTTATTCATAGAGAACGCCTATGTGGATTGCAGGATTCAAAGTCAAGGGAAGATTCTAATAATGCAAACGATCAACAAAGTGAACTGATAATATTTCAGAGTCTATATCTGACTCCTTCATCAGACAATAAAGAGAAAATTTGTAGAGTTATTTTCTTTCGATACTTTCCAAAGTATCCTTCAATCGTTAACCGAATAAATAAGGAGGTTCTTTCAGATATACTACATGTCAACTCAATCATCACTTTCACTCTAATGAATAGACACTCATCAATTTGAATTAATCTTATTAGGGAGACACTGCGAAACCCATAAGTCATCCCTGAATTTCTTTCGGTACTGATAGCAAATGAAATGAAATAGTGTCAAATAAGCAGTTTTAATTCATGAAATCATCAAGACAGTAAGGTTCCAGACTCAGTAGAAGCTTGAAAACTTTCTTCTTGAACAAGTTGAAGTTGTTTTCCCTCTGTATTACCTCAGGTAGACTATTGAAAAGTTTTAGGCATCTGTATTGCATTTGATTTTGACTTGTCGTCAATCTATATTTAGGAAGGTTATATGATGAGGTTCTTGTATTATATCTTTCCTTAAGGTTCCTATACTTGCTGAACAATTCTTGGTTCTTATGAAAAAATAGGAGGCATTCCTGAATATATATCCCATAGATCGTCAAAATTCCTTCTCGTCTGAAATAACCGCGACATGATTCCCTATAACTCAGGTTACACATTATTCTGAGTGCCTTTTTCTGCAGGACAAATAGAGATAAAACATTACCATTGCCGTAAAACGTTATTCCGAATCTAAGCTGTGACTCAATTATTCCATAATATGCAGTTCTTAGTGTTGTGGAGTCAACATACCTTGAGAGAATCCTTAGAGCGTAAACTGAAGAACTAGCCTTATTACAAAGTTGTTGTATGTGTGAGTGCCAGTACAGTTCTTCATCTACATGGAGGCCAAGGAATTTAACACATCTTGATACTGCGTATTGTTCATTTTGTAACGAGATACTCTCTGGTGGTTGTATTCCAGAATTTGCAGGATGAAACAGTACAATACCTGTTTTAATATTATTCAAAATGAGGTTATTTCGGACGAACCACATCTCAGCTTGCAGGAATACATCCTCAAGCAGCTGCCTCAGCTCTGGCCACAAGGACTTTATCAGCAGGAGGTTTGAGTCATCTGCATAATTTACTGTATTCACTTCATTTGTGTACCATTGTGAATTCTGTATGAAATCATTAATATAAATAATGAAAAAAATAGGACCAGCAATACTTCCCTGCGGAACTCCTAATTTCAATTCGAGTGGTTGAGATCTTACATAACCATTGTTGGTAGAAATTTCCACAAGTTGTGTTCTTCCTCTGAAATATGACCGGATCCATTCCATCGCTGAGCCAGCAATACCATACTTCTCCATCTTCTTCAATAAAATGTCGACACTTAAACTATCAAAGGCCTTGGCAAGATCCAAGAACAATTCCAACGCTAAGTCTCCTTCCTCAAAAGCATCCACTATCCTCAAGAGAAACTGAAACACAGCTGTCTGAATGGATTTTCCTTTTAGAAAACCATGCTGATTCTTGGAGAACAAGTTATTCTCTATAAAGTATTGGACAAGTTGGTTACAGAATGCCAGCTCAAAAATCTTGGAGAAAGATGGCAAAATACTTATAGGTCTGTAGTTCTTATAATCATTTATATCTCCTTTCTTATGGATAGGCTTGACTATAGCAATCTTCAAAGCTTCTGGAAATATTCCATGCCTCAAGGAGTTATTCACTATGAAGTTCAGTGGTTTTAATATTTCATCCCTCGTTTCTCTAACAATGTTATTAGATTTTCCATCATATCCTCTTGTTTGCTGTTTTTTTAACGATTTTATTATTAACAAAAGTTGTTCTTCAGTAATTGAAACAGTTGACATTTCTGTGGTGTGTTGGTTTTCTGGTGTGGTGCCATGTCTTTCTTGCGTATTTCCTTTAGTGTTTATCAAGTTCGATGCTGCATTGACAAAGAAATCGTTTAGTTTATCCGCAACCTCAGGGGAACCCTCCATGTGAAATTTGGTATCATTATTTCCATTCTTCAGGGAATTAATTATTGTCCACACAATTTTATTCTTGTTGTCTGACTTCTGAATCATTTCCTCATATAATTTAGATTTTTGTTTTATCAGTAGCTGATCATATTGTTTCTTGACTTCTTTATATTTTTCTTTGTATTTATCATCTTTCATGCTGAGCAGAAGTAGTACATCTAGCTGATTTTTAAGGTGCGTAATATGTGGATCTCTGATGATTTTCTTTTGTTTACATTTCGTTGGTATTTTCACATTAGGACAGGCCATATTTAGTCGTTCATTATATATTTTATAAAAAAGATTCAACTGTTCATCTACTTTATGTGTTTCCATTCTGTACAGTTCCAACCAGTCTTGATCTCTCAAACTTGCTTTGAACTTCTTCAAATTTTCTGGGGAGAAAATTCTTCTATAACTGAATTTGGGAATTGATCTAGCTTGTCTGAGCGATATCATTTGTGCACTGTGGTCTGATATGTGTGTATGAAGTACCTCAGTGGAAAAGGGGACTTCAAGTCGGGTGTATATACCATCAATCGAAGATGCAGTTGTTGACGTAATTCTGGTAGGTTCAAAAATATTCTGCTTAATGTTATAGGTGCTGAGAAAATTCAGCCATTCATTCTTCTTTCTTGTTTCTTTTAGCATGTCAATATTGAAGTCTCCAAGTATCATTATTTGTGTATGTTCATTTTTTATATTGTCTAGTATAGATGTTAATTGACTTATCATTGTTTCCTGATTACCATTGTTGTATACTACTATTAAAAAAATTTCTTGCTGTCTATTGAAATTTCAACTGCTGCGCACTCGAATTCCCCACTTCTTGATTTCTTACTGATGTTATTAATTTCTCTAGTTTTTACATCCTTCCTGGCAAATATTGCTACTCCTCCATGTTCACCCGCTTTTCTACAAAATTTGGCCCTCAATGTAAAATCATTTATGCTGTAATAATTAGGTTGTTCTTCTGATTTCCAATGTTCTGTGAGGCATAGTATTTGGATATTTTCCTTTTCTTCTATTATTTCTTCGAGTTGGTCAACACAGTTACCTATTGATCTAACATTCTGATGTAGAATACTGAAATTGTGGGTAACCTGCAATTTATCATTAACGGTACTCAAATTTGATTCATTGATTGTTGTACATTCGGGATGATCTTCGGGTCTCTCCGGAAAAAATTTCGGAAGTTGAAATCCCTAATTAGTATACCATTAGGCCAAAAATTTTTGTCCATCAGCAATTCATACATTTCTAATGTTGGGACCCCAACGCTGAAAGAAGAATTATTTCCTTTTGAATCAAGTTTCTTGACATCTACAGAAGTCGTGTTCAAACCTTCACATACATAGGCTTTTACTGTATTCTCAGAAACATCTTTTCCTTCAATTTTGCCAACATATATCCATCTCTTTCGAGCAACTCCTGTGAATGATTGTTTTTCAGATGGTGAGCCAGAGCAGATTATCACCTTCGAATCTGACACTTTCCTATTTTTCCTCTTTTTGACTTCTATTCATTCAGAATTTTTAGATTGGATTTTCTGAAATTCATTATTTACCTTCGGATTGGATTTGTCAACGTCAATATTTGAGGTTATGTCAGTGTTTTCATTTGTGCCTTCGGTGCTTCGGGCGACCATAGAACTGTATGTTGTGGATGATCGTGTGTCAGCCTTATCATTAAGTTTTTTTGTTCCTTGTTTTGGTTCCGATTTTTTAGAGTTTTCCATAAGCTTTGCTTCCATAACCTTGATTTTATCATTCAATAATTCATTGTTTTGTATTAGAATTGAATTTTTACTTTGTACTTCTGCCAAAAGTCTCTAAGAAATCATTACGCATTTTCAGCATCATTAATTCCACACTTTGATCATTCACCGGTAAATTTTCAATCTTTGTAGCCGTGTGTATGCAAACAGCGGATTTCTTGTTAGCCGAATGTGTAAGACACGCCGGGTGGAATTTATTTTCACATTTCACGCATCTCACATACTCAACAACCCTTCTGGTGCAATGGGCACAATTCACTTCTATTTTTAGTTATTCTTTAGCAATTTTAACAGAGCGATCATCAAGTTCGTCATCACTTGCCGCCATCTTGAACTAGGAACATGTTCGATTGTTTGTATCATTTTCCGTTTTTGTGGAATTCCAAAATGACGTGTGGTGGACCCGATGTAGGAATTGGATTTTTCCTACCTCGTACATCTGTTTGTTGCGTGCATGTTCTAGGGGAACAGAATGCTATCGTTTTGTCCAAATGTCTGTAATTTTTCGATTTTTTCCCGAAAATGATCTCAAACGACTAAGTTAGACTCACTGATGATGAACCCGGTGTCAAAATCGATTCTGTCCGGTCTGCCGCACCACGATAACTGTCGAACGGAGCAAGCTAGCGAATTGAAACTTTCAGATTAGGTCGTGCATTGTAATGCGGCGGTTAAGTTCGTTAATGGGACAAATCGGCCGAATGGTTTTGGTCCTGATATTTCAGGAACTACTGAAGCGATTGGATTGAAACTTGAAAGCTAGTTGCAGCATAACTTCGCGCAACTTTTTACAGGATTTTTACGAGATCATACTGACAGTATATCACCAAAAAAATGTCTTCTACCTCTTTTTCGAATAAATTTTTTTTTCGGAAACTTCATCATATTCGAAAACGAATTCAGCGCAGACTTTGAGCTTCATATTTCACAGCAGTATACCAAATTTCATTTAATATGACCTTAATTTCCGGTGATATTTGAAAAAAGTATGTACAATTACGTAGTTTTTCCTCGGTATCGTTCTATTTTGCGCGCAAGATTCGGAATAAGTCCAAAAAAACCTAGAAGAGCGGTGACGTGAAGGCAGCAACTTGTGTTCTCTTCATTTGAACATGTGCGCAAAAGCTGCTGACTTCACTTCACTGCTCTAGACTATGTACCGTCATGAGGAGTTGCCTAAAGTGATATTTTAACAAAAAAAAGTTAGAAAAGCACTGAATTTAAGTCAGCAACTTTTGACCGCATGTTCTCTTTTGGTGTTATCATTTGAACATGCGCGCAAAAGCTGCTGACTTAACCTTAATGCTTTTCTAGTTTTTTTTCTGTTAAAATATTACTTTAGGCAACACCTCATGACGGTACATACTGCTGTGAATTTTTATCGTTCGATACAAAAAACTATAGTTATCGTACCGATGAACACGAATTTAATTAGTTATTCTCACTAAAACAGTCAATTGAGTTGAATAGATGATCCATAATCCTAAAACTTTAGAAAACCGAAAACAAAATTTACCGTAAATCATTGATTTAAGCTGGATTTATTAAACTTGACGTTACCTTCCCCGTTCGCAGCTAAAGTTCCCGCTTACGTTTCTGTTGGCTGCTCGCAGTTCGAACTATACCCCATTCATAAACTTGATGTTCGCCGTTCGGCCAGTTCACGTATATGAGATTTTATTGAGGTCAAATATCATGTGCATTTGGTTTTCCTTTGTTAATTTCGGAACATTTTAACCAAAACAAGTGTAACTCATCAATAAACAAACTAAACTCTAAATTATAGGTGAATCCTTGCCTCACTATATTGATTAAAATCCGAACGAGAACCCCAAAAAATTAAACATGGTCGTCTTGTATGTCGGCGGAAAAAGCAGGAGAGCGGCACACCAACAGTCAGCCGATGCGATTTGCAAGTTTGAACGGGAACGTCAACTACGAACAGTAATTTCAAGTTTATATATCCAGCTTTAAATAGGTCAAAAAGCGGTAATGTCTACCTGTTCAACAAAATTGAAAAAAAAATGAACATCAAAGTTAGGAAACTTAAGATACACTGTGAACAATACGTTCTAAGATTCATCTGTGTCATGAACGTTAACCTGAACACTTTCACGGATGCATCTTTCGATGTGATTGGGTTCTTTATCTAGCATATTTACGTTCTGAAAATCGAACTAATGATTTGATTCGAAGTAATGAGAATATAGCGCAGTTTGAAATTTTTTCGATTCAGTTCAAAAGTGCGCTAGCTTCAAATCACTCCGGAACAAATCGTGTGTCCCATTTCAGAACATGTATATCATTAATATAGAACGCAGTTGTGTCAAAAGATGCATCCGTGAAAGGGTTCAGATAATACACATGAGTTCAAAAGTTTTGCATCACCCTAAACCTTCAAAAAAATTTTATTCTTCATCAAAAAAGGACTATATATACTATATATACGCCACCAATAAGGCGATATGCTGCTGAGGGATTTTAAGCCTTAGCAGCTTGAAAAAGGTCCTGAAGCTTCTGGACTCTTACGTGATGGTACTGAAATGCTAAGTATGTCCTAAGCATGTTTTATGAGATTCATGTCTAGCGCACCAGTACAAAATATTGATGCCTTCACATTCAAGATATTCCTAAACAGCTCTGATGCCATGAGGTCGGGCATTATCGTCCATAGAAATGAATATGTCACCAACAGCTGCTCGCCATAATCTTACTAGAGGTTGTAGAATCTCTCAGAGGTATCTTTCACCAGTCATTGTTTCCTGAGTATGGATTAATTCTGTGCGACCATTGGACGTAATACCAGCTCAAAACATAGCACTTCCCCCGGCAAATAGAACCAAGGGCTAGCACGGTCGAGCTGAGCTGTTCTCGTGGGCTCCCTCCGCACACGAATTTGACAGCTATCATGTATCAAACATATTCTTGTCTTATCGGACAAAAACACCGACTTTCAAAATTCTTCGTACAAGGCGTGCTCTGGAGACCAATATATGTAGACGGCGAGCTCTGTGCTCAGTTGTAGTCGGAATTATTCGTCTCCGGAATCCCTAAAGCGATATTTGAATTCCTAACGCATGTCTCACATCTCTTTTGAATGCTGGAAATGTTATGGCCGTTAAGAGGATATAGTGGTTTTGTCGTTGATTGGTTTATCAAGTAGATTAATTATCTTTGGTTTGGAGATAGCGATTCCATGTCGAGATACGTCCTCTTGCGAAACACCAGCTCTATTAGCCACGAACATCTAAGAATGCCCTTTTGAATTAAAGCCACAATTCTTTCACGGTCAACCTCACTCAACTATTACTCTACGATCCATGTCGGCAGTCCAGATTGAAAAATTAAACTGCTTTTTTCAACAAAGTGATCTCACTGAAAATGTGATCTCAAAAAAAAATCGAAAACATCCAACTTCTGCAAAAATATGTGCTGATTTGGGAAAATGGAGGTTGATAAACAAACTCACCAAAAATTGTCGACATTGAAAACTTCCTTTATATGAGTATGAGGTGATGCAAAACTGAATCTGAATCCTGAATCGCGTATTTAATAACACGGTTACTCTCAGAACGGATGTACAGTCAGAATGTAATGCCTACAGTCACATTCCAAGAAAAATTAACAAAAAACAAGTATGTGAATGAGAGTAATGAAAAAAAATCCAATTGCTGCACCGGGTCCAGCTCACGATATTCCAGAGCTCTTCGAAAACGCAAGACGATGAAAGAAACGAATTTGTTCCTGTAGCTGAGGTCAGTTAGATTTCGATAATGTTTCGTGAATGTATTATTTGACAGTAAGTTTCAAGTGAATAATTAATGTGTGAACCTATATTTACAAGGCTAATGTGTTTCAATTAGGAAAAAAATAAGCCTAATGAAAGATCTGTTTCAGTCTTGAAAAAGCATCCAAATCAGGATCGAAACGTTGACTATTTTGGAAAGGATAGTTTTATGTTTCCAGTCCTCGAGGCCACTATAACACCTTTATTGTTGAAAAAACCAAAATGTAATCTGTGCGTCAACATATCAAAATGAAATTTGACGGGACCTCCATGCATATTGATACATTCACTTCTATAAAATCAGTAGACTGTCCATGAAAGTTCGACACAGTCCACTCATAATAAAGAAATGCTGGGTTATAGTAATTTTTCTGTCCGATAACTACGCGGCGTTGTACGTTCTACACAAAGGACATAGTAATAACGTATGTAACAAACCAAACCATAAAATCATTGATACAAAATCTGCACGGGCTGACAACATCCCGCCGAGTTATTTTGACCTTGACTACATTACACCAGGGTCAACATGGCTCAGTTTTAGTTACAAAAACTTGGTAGACCTAATCTAAGGCCTACCGACTGATTATAAAAGTGAATTGTACACGGCCGAGTCGAATGGACTGTAGTATTTTGGAGTTAGAACGCAATACATTTTTACGATAAGACAAGATATTGGCAGATGCTGATGGTTTCTTGTATGGCCGTCGGTTGATCCTTTGTTCTAATGCACCGACACTTGTGAAATATAGTTTGTTGGTGACGTTAATTTGAGCAGATAGTTATGATATGGTGTTTCAGAACTAATTTTGGGTGTGATCTATGATATCGATCGCGCTGGGGTGTGAACTCGTACTGATTGCTCATCCCTCCTTTGTCTCCTGTTATTCCGCAGGAAGCGCCGGACGTATGTTACCGTAAAAAAAGGGATTGTAAAAGGGGATGTAAAAGGGATGTAAAAGGGATTGGGATGTTGTCATTACAGGTGGCGTGATTTGAATTTCCTCGGGGATTGAACATTCCATTGAACATTTCACGAGGAACCTCACCCATATTTATACGTGAAACTACTGAAAGTATTTTCATGAAATTCAGCACTTATAAGTATTTCACGATGCTGATGAAATCTAAAATATTTTCAAGGCCTGAGCACCTCCGGTTTTTCCGGAAATGACGTCAACTTCCGTTTTTCAAATTAGAACACCATTTTTTTATTGCAGAAATAGATTCCTTAGAAAATTTCAATTTATTTTGATGTAACATTTTTCAGTTTTGGTTGGAAAATTCTCTCTGAGCGGGAAAATTCGAAAAAAAAATCGAAAATAGAGCTCCGCTGAAACAAGAATAACTTCGAGGTTTTTGGATGGAAAATTTTCATTTTTGGGATTTTTTAAGATGTAAGATTGATGTATCCACTTTAAAAATCGAAATCGCGATTCATGATACAGGGGGTGAAAAAATCGCTTTCAAAGTTAGGGATGACAAAATCGTGAAAAATCAATTTTTTCAAATTAGAACCCCATTTTTTTATGGCAGATATTGAATCTACGTTAAAAAATAATGTGAGTGTATGCATCACACCCTTGCCCTAAAGTGGATATTTTCTGAGTTATTCACAAAAAACTGTTTTTCGTCTTGAATTTTCAGCTATTTCTTTTCCCTTCACGCCAAAAAGATGACATTTTCAGGAACTGTTACTTTAACCATGTTTTAGATTTTACTACCCTAATATGCAAGAGAAAAAAGTTACAGGTTGTTCCTAAATAGATGGCGAATTTGGATTCGAATTTGTATCGGAAACCTCTTTATTTTAACTAATCCGCCATCGGTTTTCTCTCCAGTGATAAATAAATAATTCCTTATGAACCATATGCAAAAACTTACCATGTTTTACATTATTTTTTTTTAATGATAGATATCATTAATTACATCTGCCAAATTCCTCTTTATTCAGTAGCATTTTGTGTTTACTATTAATTTGGTGATAATTCGTATTAAGTTATAAAATCGATCACTATGCCTAATTTTACCAATGAAGATTATTTAAATCTCATTCTACTTCATGGAGAATGTAATAAAGTTGTAGATAGAACGATTCGACTGTTCATTGAGAGGTTTCCTGACCGACCCAGACCAACGAGAGATACCATTAACAGAACCATGACAAACTTGAGAAATGTCGGATCTTTCGTTAAGAAAACTACACACAGAGAAAAAAGTGTAGTAGAAGATGAGAACAACGAAATTACAGTTCTTGCATATTTTCGTGTGAATCCTCAAAATTCTCTCAAAGATGCCGAGATTGATCTGGGATTATCTCAATCGAGTGTTTGGAGAATATTGAAAAAACATAAAATGCACCCATATAAATTCAATAGGGTACAGCATTTGAAGGAAACTGATTTCGTCAGGAGAACAGTTTTGCGAAGCTATGATGATTCGATTTCAAGAGAATGAAAACTTTTTGGACTGTATAATTTGGACAGATGAATCTAAATTCACAAAGAATGGTTCTTTCAATAGGCATAACAGTCATTATTGGGATGAAGAGAACAACCACCACTTCAGACAATGGAACTTTCAAGAGACCTGGAGTTTCAATGTTTTTTGCGCCATCAAAAATAATGCAATTCTCGATGTTCACATTTATGATGGGACTTTAACTTGTAAGATAGAACACTACACATGTTTGCATTATTTAAAGAATGTTCTCCCTTAGGAGATAGATATTCTGACATATTGACTCAAATAATTGAGCCGCTAGTACAGAACCATAATGACTTATGGTATCAACAAGATGGCGCGCCTCCACACAATTCACTCAATGTGTCAAATATCCTCTACAGGCTATTTGAAGATCGATGGTTGGCGAACAATGGTCCACATCTTTGGCCACCACGTTCTCCCGATTTAACTCCTTTAGACTATTATGTTTGGGGTAGGATAAAAACTATTGTCTACTCAACTCCCCTGACTGATAAAGAGGACTGCATAGAACGAGTCAGAAATGCGTTCAGGTTTGTTTAGATTTTTAGATTCATAGTTTTGAAACTCAATTTGGTTTTTAAACACTTTTGCAGATCTCTTCCTCCCGATGAAATAAGAAGAGCAACGCACGAAGCATTCCTGAGACGTATAAATAAATGTCTAGAAATTAACGGTCAAAACTTTGAGCATCTTCTCTAGTTATAACTGCGAGAGTTTGCCATGGTTCTCCAAATAGTAACTTGAAGTCGGTTTCAAGAAGGGGTGAAAAATCTACAGCATGGTTCAAATAACAGTTCCTGAAAATTTCATCTTTTTGGCGTGAAGGGAAAAGAAATAGCTGAAAATTCAAGACGAAAAACAGATTTTTGTGAATAACTCAGAAAATATCAATTTTAGGGCAAGGGTGTGATGCATACACTCACATTATTTTTTAACGTAGATTCAATATCTGCCATAAAAAAATGGGGTTCTAATTTGAAAGCGATTTTTTCACCCCCTGTATCATGAATCGCGATTTCGATTTCTAAAGTGGATACATCAATCTTACATCTTGAAAAATCCCAAAAATGAAAATTTTCCATCCAAAAACCTCGAAGTTATTCTTGTTTCAGCGGAGCTCTATTTTCGATTTTTTTTTCGAATTTTCCCGCTCAGAGAGAATTTTCCTACCAAAGCTGAAAAATGTTACATCAAAATGAATTGAAATTTTCTAAGGAATCTATTTCTGCAATAAAAAAATGGTGTTCTAATTTGAAAAACGGAAGTTGACGTCATTTCCGGAAAAACCGGAGGTGCTCAGCATCGTGAAATACTTATAAGTGCTGAATTTCATGAAAATACGTTCAGTAGTTTCCCGTATAAATATGGGTGAGGTTCCTCGTGAAAGACCCTGTATTATTTTACGCAACAATATCGAACAAGTATAATATTGTAGTGGTACTATTCATAAGATTTATTAGAATTATTCTCATTTCAGGTAGTGCCGCTCTTCCTCAGTGCCAAAATAAAGATGATGAAATACCTCAACCACGCAGCCATTCAGTCTCAGGATTACAAGTTAGTGATAGTCCTAGTCATCAAGTTATACAAGAAAAGCCGCTCACAGATATGCAGCTGAAATATGATAATGATAGGTTAAAGCTAGCATTAGCACAAAGGTAAAAGTCTTACATTCATTGATTGCACATCCATTTCCCAACTCGCCTATTGAGCTGTTAACTCAAGTTTAAGGTAAAACTACTGACTGTTCAGCACTTATTATTCAAATGGTTTTCTTCCATTGTTCCGCATCACATATCAGAGAATATGGCTTGATCGGCCAGTACCTTTCCATGCACATAGTTCGTAGGATTCAAACGATTTGTCTTATCATCAAATATACAGGTTTTTTTGTAATACCTTTACATAATATCTTTCGATATTAATATAGTGCGATATATTTTTATTGTCTTCAACGTACCACGTACGAATGACAAATTTAATTATTATATCAACTGGCATATAATGATTGAAGTAAAAAACTGGAGAAAACGGTAACATAAGAAAATATACTAACTGACAATGAAACTGCAACACCCAGTAGGAGCTGTTTAAATTTTAATTTTTTTTGGTAAAACATAGATAGTATAATATATCAAAGAGTAAATTATTGAAATTTGGAGAAAAAAAACGATGATTGAGCCTAAAGTGGTCTTAAACGACTAGGTTGGACTCACTGATGGCGAATCCGATGTCAAAATCCATTCTGTCTGGCCGACCCGTCGGCTGGCCGTCACCACGATAACGGGCGTACGGAGGATTTTATCGACTTGAAAATTTCACGAATGGTTGCATTTCGAAATACGGTTAAGGTTAAGTTCGTTAATGGGCCGAATCGGCCGAACAGTTTCGGAGTTATAGCAATTTGAAATTTTGAGGTTATTTTCCTCATATTCACGTATTGACGTCCCTGTGTCTGGATGTGTCTAGATTTGCTCGGTTTACAAGTACCTTATATACGTTCAAAAAACGCTTTCATTGGTGTTGAGGGATACTAACTCACCATAAGACATAAGGGTGTTGTTTTCTCTGTGAATTCATTCATTGAATTGTTGCCCTTACTCTGTTCGGCTTTGTTTGGTTTTCGTTCAGTGAGTCATTCTATCAGATGAGATTAAAATACTATCTTATCGTCATCTGCGGTCGTGTTATCGGGAGACGAGTGACTGTGTCTTTTCAATTGCCAATGATGAATTGTTCCATCTGCGAAGAAAATGTTTGAATGCAAAAGCTATTGAGTGTGGTTTTTGTCATAGTACTTTTCACTCAAGTTGTCTCAAGATAAGGGATCCTGTTCAGAGGGCGATCATGGATTGTGGAAATTTGACCTATTACTGTGATAGGTGTTTGTCTCAAGTAACATCAGTATTGAACGAGAGGAGGGAGATCGATCATCAATACCTTCAAATTAGTGAAACTGTGAAGAATCGTATTGACACCAATAATATCGAGTTGGCAAAGTCTTTCGAAGCTAGACTAAATGAGCTTCGCAAGGAAATGGTAGATCTGCGAAAGAGCAACATAGATTTGGTTGGACTTCTAACTAATGTACCAGAGAAGCATGGGAGTCCAATGCTTTCCTCTACTTCGGTACCATCACAGTGTCGGGTAACGGATGGCGATGGCTTGGTTTTAAACTTGCCAAGTCCAAGTCCAGTCATAAAAAAGATGGGGCAAATCAGACAATCCCAGCTAAAAAAAAACCTAGAAACACATCGAGAGAGATACCATTAGTGAGAAAGATTGCCTCGGAGTCTTCTCGTGCTCGAGATAGTGGAGCTAGGAGGGACACTTCAGGTAAAGATATCCATGTAACAGCTGAAGGTCCCAAGAAAACGTCCAGTATTCCATAGGGAGTGTTAAAGCAACGGAATCGAAGGTCAATTACTGGTATAAATCAAACTGGTGGATTGAGGAGTATCCCCAGAGTATCGCATCTGCATGTCACAAGTTGTCACCGAGGATGAACTGAGAGCTTTCCTAGAGAAGACTGTTACACCTGTCCACTGTTTGAAATTGATCTTTAGGAGGCCCGAGTTCTACTCTTCATTCAAGATCTCCGTTAATGCTCACCAAGTCGACGTTCTACTAGATTCTAGTGTCTGGCCTAATGGGGTGGTGGTCAATCGTTTTTTCCAAAAAACCAGACCCCCAGTTGTGGGAGATCCGCAAGGGAGCAAACAGAACGCAACTCGTCCCTCGGAGGTTTAGCGGTTTATTACCAGAATGTGCGGGGTTTGCGTACTTAATTAGTCGATTTGTGTTCGTCTATCATAAACTGTGATAATGACATCATTATCTTCACTGAAACCTGGCTAGATCCAGGAATCCTAAACTCTGAACTGAATATTCCTGATTTTATTGTGTACATGAAAGATAGAACCGAGCTTACTAGCACAAAGACGCGCGGGGTGGTGTTATGATAGCAGTGAGAAGAATATTAATCAGTAGAGAATTGGTTAGCTCCCTACGTTGTGAGCATATTGAGCAGCTATTCGTTTTGGTTAAGGGTACTGAGGATTTTATATTCGGTACTGTATACTTGTCAAATGTTGGCCTGGATTATTATCAAGGGCATTGTGATGTAGTAGATGATTTATTCTTGAATTATCCAAACTCTAAACTTTGTATTTTCGGTGATTACAATCTTAGTTTGTCGGAATGGAGTAGTGACGATATGGGACTCATCGTTAAGCCTTATACAAGTGCTGCACAAATAATTTGTGATAGCTTTGGTGCTATGAATTTGTTTCAAGTAAATACCATAAAAAATATTAGAAATAAGATTTTAGACATTTGTTTTACAACCGAGAATAACATAATAATAGAACTTGCTGATCATGCTTTATTACCACTAGATGTTTATGACGGTCATCCAGCTTTCAAATTCATTTTCTATGGTGATGTAAAACAGTTTGATTTTTCGGAAAATCTTTATGATTTCAGGAATTTAGATTTTTCATCTATTAATCACTTTCTTGAAGCGGTTGACTGGACCTCTTCTCTCGTGCTTAATGATGTTGATGGTTGTGTTGAATTTCTTTATGAAAAACTGTATGAGTGTTTTGAGAATTTCGTACCTAAGATAGTTGTTAAGCTACCTAAATTTCCAGTTTGGTTAAGCCCAGACCTAATAGATCTTGCCATAAAAAAGAAACACGCTCACAGAACTTTTGAAGAAAGTGGTTCTCTTTCAGACTGAAACATATTTTCAAATCTGAGAGCTCAATGTAAAGAATGAATACAGAATTGTTATTTAAATTACATTATATCATCAGAAAGCTTACTCAAAACTGATCCGGCCAAGTTTTGGAATTTTGTGAAACACAAGGATGGTCATCACTCTTTACCTAATTGTATAGAATATGAAAGAGATGTTGCTTCGTCAGGGGATGATATTGTTGAGCTCTTTGCTAGATATTTTTCATCCATTTATATTGTGGAAGAACCTTTTCTTGAACCCGATCGACTTTGCATTGATTCCGTTTTGAATGTATCTTCTATTACACTCGATTTGGATGAGGTATTAAAAAAGTTGCATAGGTTACCATCAAAAAGGAGTTTTAGTCTGGATGGCGTGCCACCTCTATTTTTGAAAAAGTGTGGAACGGTCCTGGCTGAACCTCTCCCACTTATATTTAATATATCTCTCAGGATTGGTTATTTTCGCAAAGCCTGGAAGTCTTCATTTATACGACCTGTTCACAAAAAATCGGGTGATATCTCCTTGGTCAACAATTACAGACCTATAAGTATTCTGAGCAGCATCCCGAAGGTGTTTGAGAGCCTGATATTAGACCGACTATCAGTCAGTGTGAGTAATCTGATAGTAACACAGCAGCATGGCTTCACAAGACCCCAAACACAAATTTGTTGTATTTTGTTCAATATGTTTTTGATGAGATGCAGAATGGCGCACAGGTAGATTGCATTTTCACTGACTTCCGAAAAGCCTTCGATCGTGTTAGTCACCTTATACTTGCGTATAAGTTGAAATAGCTGGGTTTGGCGGATCCATGTTGTCTTGGCTGATAGGTTATTGCACAGAACGCATTCAGATTGTAAGAACTAAAAATTTCAATTCGTTACCAATAAAGGCCACATCTGGAGTCCCACAAGGGAGTCATTCGGGGCCAATTTTAATTTTGATTTTCATTAATGACAATATTTGCGATCAAATACTCCCTTTTTTTTACTATTTGCCGATGATTTCAAGTTATATAAGTCAATTAGAAATACTAATGATGTTCACCTCCTTCAATGTGGTATTGACTCCGTTGGGCGATGGTGCAGGCTGAATAGATTAGAGTTCAACATTGAGAAATGCAAGATTCTAACCTTCCACAGAATCATTTCTCCTCTCCAATGTAACTATATTTTGAACAATACCGTACTTAACAGAGTTCTGAAGATTAAAGATCTGGGTGTCATGCTGGACTCTCATCTTGATTTCAGAGAGCACTATGATTATATTGTGAACAGAACACTTAAAATGTTGGGGAATATTAGGCTTAACACTGCCGATTTCACGGACATAGAAACTTTGAAGATGTTGTGCAACGCGTTTTGCCGACCAATGCTGGAGTATTGCCTTGTGTCTGGTCGCCTGGGTATGAGAACCATAAAGTACAGATTGAAAGTGTTCAGAATAAGTTTTTGAAGTATGTTTCTTTCAAACTTTCTGTGCCTTCAATTGAGTTTTCAGTTACACGTACACGTCAGAAACTGAACATGGAAATTCTGCAGTGTCGTAGGGATAAAGCCGATTTGATGTTCATTTATAAGGTACTGAATTTTCTGATAGACAGTCCTGATATTTATTCCTCTGCGAGTCTGAGAGTTCCTCAGTATGCAACAAGACCAGGAAATTTATTCGAGATTTCGTTGTGTAGGACGGAATACATGTCTCACTCTCCACTGTTCAGGATGTTGAGGTTGCCGAACTCTCATGACGGGCTTGATTTTTCCACTCCCCGTATCTCAAACTTCAAGAAATGTTCGTCTCAAGTTATATTGAGTTTTTTAGGAAATTATTTTGTAATGGAACTATTCTGTACCGTTTATGTATAAATAAATAAATATCTCAGAAACAACTGTCGCGATTGAATTGAAACTTGGCAGTTAGTTGCAGCATAACGACGCGCAACTTTTTGCAGAATTTCGGCGAAATTGTATGGTTACTAAATTAAAAAAAATTCAAAATTTTTTTCAAAGAAAATATTTTTTCTGAAACTATCGTTCATATTCGGGATAAATTCAAGTTATATCTTGAACTTCATATTTCACAGCAGTGTACCAAATTTCAATTCGATACGGCCATTAGTTTGGGAGTTAAAGGGAAAAAATATGTGGAATTTCGTGGTTTTCTTCTCGATATCGTTTTTTTGGTATAAATCAAGAAATACTGATTCAATCGTGATGAAACTTCGCAGCTAGTTTGGACATGTTGAAGCACATCATTGTACAGAATTTCGTGACGATCGTGTCACCAGAACAGTTTAAAAAAAAAAAATAAAAATTTTTTTTCAAATATTTGATATTCTGTGATCTTCTCATAAAATTCTGTATGAATCTTTGAACTGTTATTTTTCGATAAAGTACTGGATTTCAATTCGATATGTATATTTGGAAATATTGGGGAAATAATCATTTAAATGGGTATATCTGCGGAATCATTGGGTGGATTTTAACCATTCACGAATTCGGCCTTCATATTTAAGGTCCAAACCTTCTCTACAAATATCGAGTTTCTAAGTTGTTTTTTTCGGAAGTTATTGTGTTTACGCAGTCGGCTGTTAGGCCGACCGAAAACACAATAACTTTCGGCAGAAACCGCTTTGTTTCAATTTCATTACTTGAAATTCACAACATATCAGCGCATGCACTTGACCCCCACCTTCTCAGTCAGCTGCAGGCGCTGAAAGTTAATATAACACACACAATAAGAAACTCATCGAGTGAATATCCACACAATTTACGTACAAATTAATTATCATATCTTCATTAAGACAATATCGAGACAAGATCTCACAAAATTTCACATCTCCATCCAGCAACAAATTATATATATTTGTACCACAGCTGTATGCAATTATTTACAATAAAATTGTAAAAACTCTAACGCTCTTTGTGTACGGAAGTGAAAATCCGTAACACACTTAGAAACTCGATATTTGTAGAGAAGGTTTGGGGCTTAATTACGAAGGTCTGCGAACCATGAAATTCACTACATCGTTATGTTGTTTCAAATCGAATAAGTTCAGAAAGTTTATAAGCAAGGTACCTTTGTAGCAGCCGTCATAAAGTAACGGTACATTGAAGTCACCCAAAATTAAGAAATCATCATCATACAGTAGCATTCTATCAAACATCAAAGCGATTAAATCAAAATCAGACGCTAGTATAGACGTCAGAAAGCGGTCAGTTTTTGATCTTAGACCCCGAACATTCTGGTAGTAAAAACAAAGTTGTTTTGGTTTATTATTTGATGAAATCAAATAATAAACCTTAGTAATCGACCAAAAAAAAAAAATTTTTAACCCCCCCTGAAAATTTCACAGTTTACGTTTTGGAGTATGTAGATTTGAATAAACTAATAAAAAAAAATCCGTCCGTCCGCCGTCCCCCGTCCGCCGTCCGCCGTCCGCCGTCCGCCGTCCGTTGTCCGGGGCTTTTCTCAGAGAGTACTGAACCGAAATCAGTGAAACTTGGTTGAAAAATCGTGTGTCGCTCGGGATTGATCCTCCAAGCTTTTCAGCAGAATCGGTGTACCCTAAGGGCTCAAAATGGGGGGTTGGGGGGAAAAAAAAATTATTTCTCGAAAACTTACCACCGAATTTTTATGAAACTCTGAACGTTGATTACTGTTGCAAAACTAAACCAAAAAAGTTTCATCCGAATGATTTCCGATCAGTGGTTCCTGAGTTATAAAGAAAAACGCTGCAAATTTCCAATAATGTCGAAAATAACATCATCGCATTCGGTTCTAAGATTGGAATTCACTGAAATAATCGGTTTACTTTTCATCCAGAGTCATACATCTTAAAGTAGATGAAAATATTGATTACCAAATTTTCAACACATATCGAGAAATTTTTGATGGATGTGTTATTATTTTATAAACACAATTTGCAAATGCCCCATCGATGTTCTTGACAATTTTATAATCGTAAGAAGTTCAGATTAAATATTTTCGGTTTTACTCTTCAAATATCTTAAACATAACTACTGAAAATCGGGTCAAATTATTATTTATAGAAAGAATTTTTTTCAAACATTTTTTTTTCGAATACATATTCATCAAAGTTCAATGAAATTTGGTACATGTTTCAGAGTCAACATTTAGAAACAGTGTTTCAAATTTCAGTTTTGACCGATATTCATTTGTGCAGATATTGGCAAAAAATTTCGTGACCATTTTGAATATTGAGGTTATTTCCCTAATATCTCAAAAAGGGCAAACCCTATCTGATTTGAAGTTCATTTTCAGTTGTAGAATACCGACACGAAATTCAATAATTGTGGAAAATAGTTAGATTTTCAAAGAGTTTAAACGACTGTGGAACTTCTCTTCTCATTCAAAATATTATTTTAAATTTTGATACTCAGTTAGCGTTCTGCATGTGGAAATGTTATTCAATTATAATAGTGTATTTATTGAGATTTCTATGTTCGCATGAATTATTTCATGGAATTGGTTTCTGTGTTGTGAGAAACCAATAATTTATGCATAATATATTTTTTAAGATATCAATGGTATATTGGGTTATTTAACTGAGAAAATAATAAACCCTTGTGTAAAATTTGCAGAGTTTTTTATGTTGGGATGACAATGGGGGGACTACCTTCTGAACTCCTGGGACGCTGTTTTCTTCCTTAAAAAATGCGACACTACTGCACCCTTTGGCCATAGGTCACTACTCCAAGCATCTTTCAATCGGTCTTGTGAAATTGTTACCTTCATAGACGAATAGTGAGTCGGATATTTAGAAGGGTGGTTCGCACAAACAACATCAATAAATTTAGTTTCCAACATTTTAAGATGGGGGGTTCTAGGCGGCCATGGCAAAAGATTCACATGGGTCGCTTCAGAAAAGTTTGAACTAACTCTGGCAACATGAGTTGGAGCATTATCTTGCTGAAATATTAGTTTCTCGAGCCGGTTAAGGTATGGAAAACCATATGGTTCCATTATTTCCTGAACGTACCGCAGCGCTGTCATGTTACCTAGAAAATAGACTGAAGGTGACCTACAACTACAATATTTAAGTAACGAAAAATGTTTACATTTACTCCTTGTTGTACTATGGATGTTTTACCAAAAAAAAATTAAAATTTGAACAGCTCCTTCTGGGTGTTGCAGTTTCTTTGTCAGCTAGTGTACAATACAAAAATAATACAAGACACAGTGTTTTATCTTCTATCTTTCGATTTAGAAACCTCAGTAGCTTCTATATTGATATCTGAAATTGACTTGAAAAGGGATCCCTGTAATTTTTGGAAATATGTCAACTCTAAGAGAAACAGGTCCCGGATACCTGGTCAAATGAAATCTGGTGATGAAACGTTATCAACTCCTGAGGCAATCGTCAATGCATTTGCGATGAATTTTAAAAATGTATATACCAGCGAAGCTTCATTGCCGAATTGCAACGGAGCTCTATCATTTTCAGGTTCCAATCGTCTTTTAACCCTCAATGAAATAATTAATGACATGATTGTATCTGCATCTAGGAAACTTAAAAATAAGTTTACATTGGGACCAGATGGTGTCCCAGTTATTCTCGTAAAATCACATATAGAACTGTTTGTCCGTCCATTGTGTATTATATATAATCTTATGATACGCTCGAGTACATTCCCGAGTATTTGGAAAGTATCGCGGCGTATTTCTCCAGTCTTAAAGTCGGGAAGAGATTCAGACGTGGTAAATTATAGGCCAATTGCCCAGATATCTGTTTTTTCTAAACTCATTGAGATAATTTTGTCCGATATCATTCATAACCACGTTCGAACGTCATTGTCCGAATTACAACATGGGTTTATACGATCTCGTGGTACCGCATCTAATCTGGGTTTATTCACCCAATATGTTTCAAAGTCACTCGATGATCGAGATCAGGTTGATGTGGTGTATACGGACTTCAGCAAAGCCTTTGATCGTGTGCCGAATAAACAGCTTCTGAGAAAACTCTCCTTTGGAATTTCGGTTGATATTATTGCTCTTTTAGAATCTTATTTGCGTGATCGTGTGCAATTTGTTGAATATGAGGGTGTAAGATCATTCTTGTTCACGGCTACTTCTGGAGTTCCGCAGGGTTCTAATTTAGGACCACTGTTGTTTCTTTTATTTATAAACGACATCTCAGATGTTATATTTTCCGAGAAACTCTTATTCGCTGATGATTTCAAATTATACAGGAGGAGAAAGAAATTTCTTGCCTGCCTTTTGTTGCAGAATGGCCTTGATAGATTACATAGATGGTGCGTTCAGAATGGGCTTTTTTTTGAACATAGACAAGTGCAGAACCATGTCTCAAATAGTTTTTAATTACAATTTGAATAACCAACTGTTGACTAGAGTTAGTGAATTCAAGGACCTAGGAGTAACGTTTGACCAGAAGTTAACCTTCTCTAAACATGTAGAAAATATTGCGGCTAGCGCCATGAAAACTTTAGGCTTTGTCATTCGTAATTGTAAAGAATTTTCATCCTTTGAGGCAATATCTTGTGTTTATTGCTCATTGGTTAGAAGTAAGTTAACTTATTGTAGTTCGGTATGGAATCCTTGTCAGGCGAAGTACATAGCTTGTATTGAGAGAGTACATAGGAAATTTCTCAAATTCGCTCACCTGAGGAAGCATGGCTTTTATCCGGCCGTAATTATGATTATAATTCTCTTTTGGATGAGTTTGGATTCATTTCACTCAGAAAGATACGAGAAATTGATGATTTGGTATTCATCGATAAATTAGTTAATAATCGGATCAATTCATCGCTTCTACTTTCCTCAGTACTGTTTCATTTTCCCCGTTTCGCATCAAGATCGCATGTTACTTTTCACATTGGTGTACCAAGCTCTCAGCACCACTTTTTTTTGTCCACTTGCTGCAATGTGTAGGAGTTATAACGGTCTCAATAATGTTGATATGTTATTTTTGTCTTTACAACAGTTTATTCACTGGGTGTCGAGTGCTCTGCAGAATTAGTTTTTGATTGTATTGAGATTTTTTTTTTGCTTTTGGTTTGTAATTGATGAGCGTATAATGTTCGGGATAAAACAATTATTTTATACACCTGTAAATGGGCTTCGGCCTGTAGGATGTATCATTTCTAAATAAATAAATAAATAAATATTATATGTCAAAATCTCACCACGTATTTCCACCAACACTTGATTACAAAAGGACTCCGCTGATTTAAAACCACGTGCAAACTCGTCAATTACAAGTACATGTGCATAGAACAATATTGCCACAACTTCCACATCGTCTTTTTCCTTCGATAAATGATGAAATGCAGTAAAAAACATTTCAAAAGTCTTTATAACTTCAAAAATCAGATGACAGTTTATGATGACTTTATGAAACGTTTGTTCTTTCTTTCAAATATTAAATTCGCCCACTTGATAACGGCTATTAATACAATCCTTAAAAATACAGATGTTTCTGTAAAACTTTTATATAACATCTTTCGATATTGAAATCTTACGATGTACCTTCGTTGTCTTCAAAGTACCACGTATAAACGACAAATTCAATTATTATATCAACTGGCATAAATTAATGGAAGTAAAAATTTGAAAAATCGTAACATATTAAAATACAATACAAAAATAGTACTAGGCACAGTGTTTCATCTATAACCTTTCGACTTAAAATCATCAGTAGCATCTATTCTATATTTATGTCAAAATCTTATCACGTGTTTTCACCAACACTGATTACAAACGGACTCAGCTGATTTAGAACTACTGGCAAGCTTCTCAAATGCGATTACTTGTACCTAGAACAAAGTTCCACACCATATTCTTCCTTTGATAAATGAAATGCAGTAAGAACACTTTCAATTATCTTTATTATTTCAAAAATTTAACGGCAGTTGAAAATGACTATAAAACGTTCGTTTTATTTCGAATATTTGTCTTATCTTTACCATTTCTGAAATGTTTATCAATAGGCGCATTATGTTTTTTCAATTAAAATACCGAAGGGTTAGCTCAGAAATAATTTTTATTGCATACTTAAGTATAATCGATGTTATTATAAGGTGTGCATCTAAGCCTGACCTGACCTGAAGTCAGCAGCTTTTGCGCGCAATTTCACATTTGGCGATAAATCCTTTGAACATGCGCGCAAAAGCTGCTGACTTCACGTGAGTGTTTTTTGAGTTTTTTTTTCGATAAGGTACGGGATTTCAATTTGATCTAATCTTTATCTTTGGAAATATTGGGAAAATAAAATTTTGAATGGGTACAGCTACGGAATTATTGGGCGGATGTATCCCATTCACAAATTCTACCTTCGTAATCAAGCCCCCAAACCCTCTACAAATATCGAGTTTTCAAGTCGTTTCTTCCGGAAGTTTACTGCCGACAGTAAACACAATAACTTCCGAAAGAAACAACCTGGTAAATCCGATATTTGTGGAGTAGATTTGGGGCTTAGTTACGAAGGTCGAGTTCGTGAATGGGTAAAATCCGCCGAATGATTCCGTAGGTATACCCATCCAAAATTTTATTTTACCAATAATCCAAAAATACAGATTAGATTCAATGCAAATTCAGTACTTTATCGAAAACTGACAGTTCGAAGGTTCATACAGAATTTCATGAGGATAATATGATCATAAGATCACAGAATATTGAATAGTTGAAGAGAAAAATTCATTTTTTTTTCAAATTGTTCTAATGACACGATCATCACGAAATTTTCCACAAAGTTGTCCATCAGCATTTTCAAACCAGCTGCCAAGTTCCATCATCATTAAATAAGTATTGTTTCAAGTTATTCCGAAAAAACAACGAGAAATCGAGAAAAAAAACTCGGCTCTTCTTTCGTTTCTGGTTGTTGACATTGACAAGCGATTTAATGTTACTCCAAAGAAAACAGTCCAAATGGGGTGTAATCGCCCGATCGAGGCACTCATTCGCGAGAATCGTTGCATGAGATTACTCGCTGGGGGAACTTGGTCTTCAATAATTCAGCTGGGTCTTACGCTGTGTGGTACGTTACGCCATTCTGTTGGGACAACGTATCATCCTAATCCAACTGTCGAGCTGGCCTTGAGAAAACTCCTATATGATGGACTTTCATGGATAAAAGAACGAATAATTAATAAAATAGTTTGTTTGCTTTCCACTCAACCTAATATACTACTGAGTAAGGAGAACGAACGAACGAACCATCGGTTGGTATCGCTGATGAATTTTATTGGATATTGGTATTTTTTATCTCGTCAGGAAATTTCCATGAAAATGTAGTTCATACATTTTGAATGTATTGATAATTATTGAATCCAAATGTTATTTATATATTTGTTACCTTCCTCTGAAGATATTTGCAGGCAATGTGAATTATGAATTATTCTGTATATCTATCTGTTGCTGTTTTATCATATGCATTTGTCATAAGAATTTTCAATTTTTTTCTCTAGGTTCTTTCCCATTCACTAGAAAACGACATAATAAATATATCATCTGAAATAAAATATTTCAAGTTTCAAATTTTGTAGTTAGGCATAAAGGATACCGTAATATACAGGGTATCCGATAAACCTCAACCAAAATTTAAACTGGTGATAGACTAAGTTAATTTCACCGTTTTCGAGATAATGGGCATTTTGGAAATTCGGGAAAAATCGCTACCTTTCCTCGATGTTCTGGACACTATGTCCCTAAATGAGAACTGATTCGTATTTTTTTTCCTGAACATTGTTGAAAAGTGTTGCTTTTTGGACGAATAAAAGAGTTTTCAAGAATTCATAAAATTTTTCGAGAAATGGAGATGAAATGATAAATTTGAATTCTACCTATTTTTATTCTCGTAACTTTGATCTGATTTTCTGAAAAAATGTATAACCACGCGAATGTGAAGGCACACTACAAAGAATGTGCACTTTGTTAAGTCTCCAAAATTTTAAAACATACTTTAATTTTTTCACAAGTGGTGATATTTCCGTTGGAAGAGAATGCTGAGATATTCTGGTATATCCTAAACTTATTCTGTTGCGAATTTATCGAGGTAAAATGATGAAATAATGATAAATGGTAATACATCCATTGCTTAAGAATTTTCAAAAAGATGATAAATACAATTTCAAATCTTCTTTCAGTTATCTTCTAACCAGAGTTTCAAGTGATAAATTGCACAAACTAATATTTAGAGACAAAATTGAAACCTTTTCTCTCCTTTCTGATGCAGATATGATATTCTTCCAAGAAGGACCTTTTAAATGGTGTTATGCCCCATTAAAACGATTCTCTAATAGCATGTGGATACACTTTCTCAGTTGTTTCATGTCAGTTGCAGTTAGTTGTTGCTTAAACTTGTTCTTTCCAATATCCCAAGTGAAGTTCATCAAAAGATTTCAGTTCGTTGATCTGGGTACCCTAGGATTCATCTAGGATGTCCCATCCATTGTATTAAGTACACAAACATTATCGAAGTCACGGACCAGTAGTACTATGGCTATTTTCCTAAAAGATGGGTCAGCTCCTATTGCAAAATAGCTAGTTTGAAACACATGATCGATAATATGTTTGTCTAGTGTATTCAATATAGTAGATTGGAGACTCTAAACCAATGTTGTGTTCGCCAAGTTCACTCGAGTGCAATTATTGGATTTGATACACTTTATCAAATGATAGAACAAGTCTGCGTTACAATTAAATATAACTGACGAGGTGTATCTACATTGACTCTCCGAGTAACAATGGTGAGGTGGCAGGAAAAGCATGTTCTAAGAGGTTCTTCTTAGAAGAATATCATATCTGCATCAGTATGGATAGAAAACAATTCAATTTTTTCTCTGAATATTAGTTAGAGCAATTATTGTTTGAAACTGTGTTTTGAAGATATGAATTGAAAGGAGATTTGAAATTGAATTTTTATTTTTCTGAAAATTCCTAAGCAATGGATGTATTACTATCAATCTACTATTCATTTCGATAAATTCGCAAAATGATACTTTTTTCGTCCAAAATGTAAATGTTTAGAATAGACCAGAAAATCTCAGTATTCTCTTGCAACGGAAATATTACCCTTCCAGAAAAAATGAAAGTATATTTCATACAATTTTTTTTATACAAATATTTTACAATTTTTTTGTATTGAATGTTCACATTCACGTAGTTATAATTTTTTTTCAGAAAATCGGGTGAAAGTTACGAGAATGAAAACAGATAGAATTTAAATCTAATAGTCCAATCCCATTTCTCCCCATATAAAGTTTTGAAACTTTTTTATAAGCCAGAAAGCAACATTCATCAGCGATGCTCAGGAAAAAAAATCTATTCAGTAACCATTTAGAGACATGGTATCCCAAACATAAAGGAAAGGTGGCGAATTTTCAGGAATTTCCGAAATGCCTATCATCTCGGAAACGTTCAAAATTCTACCTGAAAATTTTTCGATATTCTGAGTGGTCATGGCCTAGTCTATCACCAATTCAATTATTATTTAAGGTTAACCGGACACCCTGTATATCTTCGCCATTCGGACTGAATGAAGTGCATCATCATTACTTATATTTGTCAAAATCAATTCATTTACGGACTTTCTTGAAATAACTATATGATACAACTTGGAAGAACTATTTAAGCTCTGATTTGACTAGTATTGTTATGAAATGGGTGAAACCTGAATTACAACAATAACGCTGTAATTTCACAATATTTGGATCACTTTTCGTACACCGAAAATGTCATAAAGTGTCCGCATCATGTATTCTATATATAGTAAACTTCACTTCTAATCGAGAAATGCCTTGGTTTATAGACTGAGTCCGCCCAATGGTTTCGGAATTACAGTCACCTGAAAAGTTTTTATTTTGAGCAAAACTATATGCACCAATCTCCTTGAATGCCGAAATTAAGCAGTAGAGTCAGAATATACCACAGACTTCGCAATAACCTATGTCTAATTGACCGTTGAATTGTGTTGCTTAAAAAGCTATAGATTACCAGTCACTAGAACGACAGTAGATTTTTTATGATAGCATATCCGTAGAGTTCTTATTCAATCAGACAACAATGACAATCTTTAACTATGGTCTATGGATGTGTTACCATCGAGAATCGACTATCGTTCTGGTGATAGAAAATCTGTAGAATTTTTGGCAAACAAATTCTGTAAATAACTTTTTATTGAGGAATCAACCGAATATTGAATCACCCTTATCGATTTCAAGCGAGTAACCGGTATTAACCGCGGTCATTATTGGTTAAGCCCTAGATTTTGTCCCTTTCGTTCTACAACGAATAACCGACTATCGTCACCTGAATGCTTTGTCAAGGAGTTATGGTTATAGTATATCTAATATATGCTCCATTCACTTTTATAAACTATCCCGGTTGGCCATGATTTAGGTCTATCAAGTGTTTTTTACTTAAAACTGACGAAGGTTGGCACTCATGAAATATCGGCAATGTCGAAATAATTTTCAGAGACGTTGCCAAATGTCAGTGCCAATTTCCACTATCAACCCCAACCTAATCATCACGCTTGGAAACTAAAAATGCCGAAGGTAGTTTTGAAGAAGCAGAGACAAATTATCAGGAATTGCTATGTAGAATTGAAAACTGCTCTTTCTGACAGTAGCCCTGATGATTTGGATTCAATAATTGATCACAGGTTATCCAACATTTCGACGTATGTGAGTGAAAACCCAGTGTATCCTTCACATAGATTTCCAAGAACTTTGTAAATTGAGTTAGTTCTTTTAAGGTGACATAGGTTTTGTAGTACTACTATATTTTCATACTGGAGCGTTTCAATTTGTGCAACATATTAAAATGTCTTCTGTAGACTTACTTCTTGAAATTTTCGACAAGTAGGGAATTCCATAGGTTTGTCTGTTCGTTTAGAAGTTTTATTGCAGTGTTATTAGAGTAACTTTATTTTTTTCAAATGAACTATCACGAAGTAACTACTCTATCCATTATTTTTCAGTGAAATTTCAACACTTTATTCTTGATTTCCGTACAAGAAAATAGCTTAACTGAATTTTCCAACCATGTTTACGGGCACTATTTATAGTTGCTCCTTCAGGATTCCTTACTGAAGGCCGCCTTGAATTTGAACTGATCGGGATCGGGAAGCAAATTCAAGGCGGCCTTCAGTAAGGAAGCCTCAAGGAGCAACTATAAATACGGCCGTTAATACTTGAAATATTTCCAGTATTAACAGAGAAAAAAAGTTTCTTTAACATTCGCCAGGTCTTTGGAATTATTGAATTCACATAATATTTTCTCAATTTCATTATTTTCTCATAGGAAATTCACATTTTAAAAAATACGTAATTACTACGACCTCTATTTAGAGAGGACAACGTTGTGTAGTTATCTGACAGAAATATTATTATAACCTATCATTTTCAAAATATACACGGTGAAATGTCATGGCCAACCGGGATAGTTTATAAAAGTGAACGGAGTATATATATTTCTGAAGTTCGATTAAATAAATGGCGAATAATATGCTGAATGTAGAAGCAGTCTACAAATAAAATAAATTCTTCATAAAAAAAGTATTTCAGTAGAAAACAATACTGATATTTACCATTCAACAGCATTTCAGCCGTAAATTCATCAGTCTCCATGAGACGATCTTCACCCTCGGTGTTTAATCAAACTTGATTAAATACCTAGCTGTGGTTGTGATCCATTTTATAAGCTGTAGTCTTCAATCAACAACCTGTTCTCTGTGTCAACACTTTTTGAACTTTAACCGCGTGTAATCTATAACCTTACTTTTCTTTCAACCTGAAGTTCCACCCAGTTCTCGGGTCAGGTCATCTCCGGTCATCTGCGGTCCAAAATGATGACGTCGAAGGACTCATTCATTGCGTCATGTGAACGGAACCAAAAATTACCGAAGTGCTTGAATACAATATAAATAATAATCGGTTACTCGCTTGAGATCGATTATACTTATGGAATGGAAAACCTGCAACCAAAGTTTTCGAGTTGATTTACGGAACAAATCCTATGCACACTCTATTGACAAGATTGACGTGAAACTAGGAGCCCCAACACAACGTTCAGCCAATTAGACGTAATGTTCACAAATATGAATGTTTGGATCCATTATCTGGATTGAAGAGCCAAACTTCATTATGCCGCATTCGTTCTCAAATTCCTCTTCCTCAGTGGTCAAAAATTTTGGAAATAAGACCGTGAGACTATTTTTCCAAGGCAGTATGATTTCTCTCAAACAAAACTCCTCAGTATCCTACAATTCAGCCGAAACAATTAAAGTGACTAGCACAAAAATAATGAAAATTTCGACCAGTGTGTCAGTGGATACAACTCTATCTTCTACTCATCTTAGATAATGAAAAGGATAATATTCCGTCGTTCCGTAGCTGTTAACTGCAGAAGATGGATTTTCTGTTCTGATCCTGTTCAGAAGAATGAAGTTCTCCTGATATGAGTCAGTCACTTTAGAGAAATGAAAAATATCTTGAATATCTGTCATTGCAAGAAATTAACGGGATTCAAACTGTCAATCACAGTGGAATACCATCAGCTCCCAAATTCTGAATACCGAAGGCAGTAAGGTAACGAAAATTTTGTATTCCCAGGAAAGGGGCTATGTTTGGATTTTATTAGCTTCATGGTTGGGCATTGTTGTAATAAAATGCTACCTTGTTGAACGTATTGTCTGTACTGTTTTTATGCTTACGCTAGTGGACTGTATGAATGACATGCATCTAATCGCAGAGAGGCAAGCAGGTTAGTTTTTCACATTTCTCTGAGTTTCTATGAAGCCCATAAGCTAAAATCAGAATATGCAAGCAATTCAATGTTTCCTTCTCGACTGTCCAAACATTATGTTCGGTATACGGGGTATCCAAATAAAAATAAAGCCACCCCTGATATTTTTCCTAATATGATAAATAGCGCAATTAAGAAGAAAAAGTTCACTAATGTTCGTTCGTAAAAACATGTAACTGTACAGTGGATGTAGGAAAACGGAACCCCCGATGAGGGGGCGTTAAACCCAAGAATTTAAATAGGGAGCAGGTGTCGAATGATACCTCATGTTAATGTGTTTTGATTTCCTCTGTAAAAATGGCCTAGTCGATATTTTGAGAGCAGTGGTTCAGCCAAAAAAACGAAATATCTGTTTGCTATTCGCATTGTATTTTTCAGAGTACGTAAAGAAACATTTATTGAAATTAAATGTCCAAATTGAGCGTCTTTCGATTCCATATAATAATTTATCGTATGAAAGCGGATATATCTGAATTTGAACATTAAATTTGAATGAATGAGTCCTCAAGTTCACACAAGTGAATAGCAAACAGATATTTCGTTTTTACGCGCTTGTTCTGGGGAACAGCGCGTTATCGTTTCGTCATGATGTTTGTAATTTTCGAATTTTGACCTGAAATCGTTCTCAAACGACTAGGTTCGACTCAATGATGAAGAATCCGTGGTCAAATTTGATTCTGTCCAGCCGGCTGTCAGTATGTGTGTGCTCTTAACTTCCGAAAGGATAGACATAGAGTCTTGCAATTTTCAGGTTAGGTTTAGATCCTAAATATCTCGATTGAGTTCGCTAATAGGCCAAATCTGCCGAATGGTTTTTGTGTTACAGCCATTTGAAATTTTGATTTTTCAATATTTCGAAAAATATTTATCTGATCGAAATGAAACTTGGTTGGAAGATGAACAGTGTCAATAAGAAGAATTATCCATGGAAAAATTCGAAACAAATTTAAATTTTTTTAAACATTTTTTATATTCCATTTGAATACCACTGAAATTTCCAAGTTATCATTTCGCAATGTGAACAAGCCATTTGACCAAACCTGCTTCCTATTCAAATTCTTCGGGTTATAGCGCCCCCTCATCGGGGTTTTCGTTTTCATGCATCTACTCTTCATTGAGAACCCTGTATAACTCTGAGCATCACAGAGAAAGTTGATTCTTAACAAAGGTATGAGAGAAGATGAGGAAAAAATGGTTGGCTGTTAAGGTTTTACCCCTCCAAAATAAGCTAATGGCAACTTACAAAGAAAAATTCTTGAAAATGTGAAATAGTTATGACCATGTTAGAAAATCAAATATAATAGAACAGGAAATAGGAATAATAATATGCGCTGAATCGAAAACGAGAATTTTCGTGAATTAAAGTTTCGAAGGCCTGTTCGACAGTAAGATTGAATGAGATATAAAATTCTTGGATTCTTTCTGGCACCTTGATCATCTAATCCTGTGAAGCCTTGGCGGATGAAACCGTTAAGAAAATTACACTCCATTTAATTGCTTTATTACGAAGTTTTGAGTACAAAATGAATATTTTCACTCGAACTGCGTGAAAAATCAATGATAATAATAAATCACAGTGTGTGCATATATACATATTCGTATATAAGGCCAATCATTCCCATGTAATGAATGCATGAGCACAACTTCAAAAATAAGTATAGTTTACTGTGGTTGTTACATGTGATTGATCAACCCTCATAAATGTTCTATTTTTCTGCCATAACGGTAATTGAGTTGAAGCCTTTTTCGATTTCGGTGCATAATCTTGAATTTAAGCGTTTTTGGATTCCACTCAATGGCAAATATTCAGTCATTACTACATTAATAATGTTTTTCAGGATATTCGTTGTATTCGTCACCTTTGTGTTCACCTCCAATTTTGGCGACAGTAGCTTGAAAACCGTTGTGTTTATCAGCTTTGTAGTTGACTATTCTAGTTGAACCATCAGCTTCTTTTAGACTGTAAGATCCTTTTACTGTGTCCCCATCTCTTTCTTCGTACTGTTGTTTGATATCACCAGTGAAATGATCGTTGACAGCATAATTGAATTGATATTTTGGGGGTGCCTATTAAAAGTTCGGATGCATTAATATTATATATCAAACTATAAGTTTTATGTTAGGTTCCTTTTACATTCATCACTTTGCGTTAGTGAGCTATAGTTTTAATAACTATCTCGGTTTTGTCGCTACAAATTCTAAAGGAACATATAGCAGTTCATTTTTATAACTTCGCTATGAGCTTATACAGGGTGCTAACCCTGTGTTTTTAAATGGAAACCCCCATTTTTCATTACTTTTACGGTTTCTACATAGAAAATATTATATATATATTTGAAATCGTAAAGTTGTGCCAAGTTCCATTGAAATTTATTTCTGGTCAAATATTGTACATTGGCCACTCTCTCACAAACGATGTTTATGTAATCGCACTGTATGAAAAACCGCCTGCCAAATATTGGAAATGAAAATTCTCAAGATCTTCCTTATTTCAAATGGAGCACCCTATATTTTATCGATCCGTAAGAAGCAACAATAAAAGCTCGACAAATTTCGTTTAGTATTCCTTATGGGTTAGTTGACTACTTTTTCTTTAAACATCTCAGTTGCATGAGAAATGTGAACTTTTTATATTTTCTCACTAAGATTTCGCTGAACGTCTGGATATTGATATATTATTTTGAACTGTGATGGCCCGCTAGATCACCTGATTCAACAAAACTATTTTTTTCTTATGGGGATATGTAACAAATATAGATCACGTCGAGCGACCAACTTCTTCCGGAAAGATGCGGCATAGAATAACGGATGCTCTTCCCAGCAATACACAAGCTTTTTTGCACAGGGTGCAACAGTCTTTCAAACATAAATTCAATTGAAGAAAGTGGAAGACATGTTGAACATATATTTCAATATCAACTTTCATTGAACTTCATCTAATCTTAGCGATAGATAATCCATTTTGGACCTATGAATATGAAATGTAGATCCAAAAACCTAATGGGTAAAAAAAGCCGAGTTTTTGAAAATAGTCGGCAGAGCCGAAACCTCATTTAGAGTTCTAGCTCGCCGTTATTCACATCTTATTCAATTTGTATGGTATAGAAATATCATTTACATAAAAGACGGCCTAACAGAACTGAATTTACGTTGGGACAAAACTTTAACCTTCCTGCTCCTTAGTGCAAGTGCTGATAACATTGATTTTTATTGTTTTTTCCTCAACTTTTTCAGGAAAAAGTTGATCGATAGTATAAGCTCCCAGAGAAGCACTGCGTGCATGTTGAAATTCATTGCTGAAGCGAAAATTTTTTCACGTATTGACCCTGCCAAACGCACCTTTACTTCCTGATGGGAAGATTTGGTGATCTTGTAATTTTATTATCATCGCGAGATTCTGCATGTACCATCAAGCTGTCATTTTCAATCAAGTACTGGATTTCAATTCGATCCGATTTGTATTTTTGGAAATATTCAGAAAATGAATTTTGAATGGGTATATCTACGCAATCATTACGCGAATTTTACCCATTCACGAATTCGAACTTCGTTATTAAGGTCCAATCATACTCTACAAATATTGAGTTTCTGAGTCGTTTCATTCGTAAGCTTTGTGTTTACAGTCGTCCTCACGTCCGTATTTTATTTTCCAAATACACTATTTTTTGAGTTATTTCAGAAAAAGCAAAGAAACAAAAAAAATATAATCGTAACCAATTGAAATTCGGAACACTACTATTTTTCTAGGTCAGAGTTATTTTTTTCAAATCTGATGAACAGTTCACAGAGAAATATGTTTTTTTTTTAGTTTACAAACAGTACGACAAAATCTACTTTCTTAAGGTTAGTGTATCTACCGGAATTTTCTGAAGTTTATTTCATGTAACTCACGTGATAATCTGTATGCTCGTCTCCGCCATAGTCTCCACCGTATTCTTGCACGGCGCCTCCATAGTGGTCAATGATATCACCACCGTCTGAGCCATGTTCTAAGTAGCCTGCATTCACGAAGGCTGTCAAAGCTAGAGATAGTAAGGTGACCTTGAAAAAAAAATTATTTTGAAATATTTAAATTCATTCAAGAAAATATGCGTTTGCCTACATATCAATCATGATTATATTACTATTGTATTTTCATATTTTACACAGGATTTTTGAGATAAAAATAATTTAATTAATTTTTGTACAGAGTAGCCTTTTAGATGGATAAAAACTAACAGGAAAATAACTCGGACTTAACTTTTTGCGCGCATGTTCTAGGGGAACAGCGTGCTATCGTTTTGTCCAAATGTCTGTAATTTTGGATGATTGAGCCGAAAATGGTCTCAATCGACTAGGTTGGACCCACTGATGACGAATCCGGTGTGAAAATCGATTCTGTCCGGCCGGTCGGACTGTCGAACGAAGTGAGCTAGTAACTTGAAACTTTCAGGATAGGTCGCGCATAGGAATGCCGCGGTTAACTTCGTTCATGGGCCAAATCGGTCGAATAGTCTCGGAGTTATAGCCACTTGAAATTTTGAGGTTATTTATTTTTTATTTCAGAAACTACTTGAGCGATTGGATTCGAACTTGGCAATTAGGTGGAGTATAAAAACGCGCAACTTTGAGTTGAATTTTTTTTCCAAAAATTTTTTTTCAAAATTTTTTTCCAAAAAATTTATTTTTTTCGGAAACCATTTATGATATCTGAAAAAATATTTCAACAGCACTTTGAGATTCATATTTCACAGCAGTGTACCAAATTTCAGTTTGATACGATTATATATATATATATATATATATATATATATATATATATATACTGATTCAATCCTGATAAAACTTCGCAGCTGGTTTGAAGACGCTGAAAGACAACTTTATGCAAAATTTCATCATCCTCATTAAATTCTGTATGAATCTTAGAACTGTTATTTTCGATGGAGTGCTGGATTTCAATTCGATCTGATCTGTATTTTTGGAAATATTGGGAAAATCAAATTTTGAATGGGTATATCTGCGGAATCATTCTCTAGAAATATCGAGTTTCTAAGTTGTTTCTTTCGGAAGTTATTGTGTTCACGCAGTCGGCCGTTAGGCTGACCGTAAACACAATAACTTCCGAAAGAAACGACTTAGAAACTCGATATTTGTAGAGTAGATTTGGGGCTTAATTACGAAGGTCGAATTCGTGAATGGGTAAAATCCGTCCAATGATTCCGTAGATATACCCATTCAAAATTTTATTTTTCCAGTATTTCCAAAAATACAGATTAGATCGTATTGAAATCCAGTTATTTATCGAAAAAAAAAATTAGAAAAGCACTGCCGTGAAGACAGCAGCTTTCGCACACAAGTTCAAATTCGTTGCCGAAGCGGTCATCTATATTGAACATGCGCGCAAAAGCTTCTGCCTTCACGGCAGTGCTTTTCTAGATTTTTTCATTATTGAGAGTGGAATGTGTCAAAGTCCTATAGCCTATTGTCTGGCTATATAAATTAAACGGTTAGCACTTTTTTGAGAATTCACGTTTTCTGAAAAGCTTTATAGTTATGATATTTCTAAATTGGCGGTACAAATGAAAGGGGTGATCACTCGGATGATATCAAGGACAAGAGTCTCATGTCGACACAGCCAACGCTTCGTTTTCGAGATGCAGGGTGTCGAAGTTAGAATCTTTTTCCTTATAGTATGCAAAACCTAGGATATTTGCCTTGATTTGGCAGAGATATTGATAACACTTTAATGTCTAAATTATATGACATGTCAACTCTCCCTAAAAGTCTACAGAGAGTTTTTTCTGTTATCTTCAGAATTTTTTTATGGTCTTCCACTGTATAAACAGTCCCCCTTTCAGTCGACAGGTATTCCAACATTCTTTCTGGTCGATATTTGTTCATTCTGAAAATATTTCCTTGAAATGAGCCTTCAGTATAGGGTGGAGATTTTCTATCAACCAAACATGTATTTCATGAGAATATTGAATAATATTGTTTATTGGCTAACTGTTACGATGATCACTCAAGAGCATCAACATTTTTTGCGGCCTTTCATGAAGAATGTTCCAATTTTACTTACACTTGAAGGCTCTCATAATAAAGTGAACTCAACTGTCACTCACTTCAACTACCCTTGCTAAAACCTATTAGACACAGGAAATTTAAGCTTTTTGGTTCGTTGCAGATACTCTCATATGTCTTCCTTGGTTCTTTGCGAACTCTCTTATCTCGACACATTCAGATCAAATCTGTGATTATCATAAATTCACAGGAATTTCTGTAAACCAATCAAAAATTGTAGCATTGTAGCTTTCAGTCGGATTCGATGATTTAGCATGATTTGGCTCAAGGATGCCCTATTTACACTGCAGCCAATATAAACTTTTCTGTAGAATTTATTCCTCTGCCGTTGCTATTGATATTGATTGAGTTAGTTCTTTTCTCCTCGAAACTGTCCAAGTTGGCTCCCTTCTTATCCTTATTTATTTGTGAACACGTCATTTCATATATTCATTCTGGTTTTTATTTTCCTATCCGAAATAATGAAGATTTTTCTGATGCCCAATTACTCACATTTAAACATACATGGTTCAACCAAATTAGAGGTAACAATGAGGTGGGGTGGTTATCATGATGATGTCGAGAATAAAAGTCCAAAAAACGCTTTGTTTTCCAAATGGGAAGTTTGTATTTGCTCAGAAATATTACCTCATGCATCTGCATTCCTTGAGATGTTCGACTGAAATTTGGCATAGATATACAGGGTGATTCCGGAGGAGACCGTCAGATTTAAGGATTAGTTTACACTAGTCAAGACAGTCTCGAAACAATGTTTGGTTTATGGTTGGGAGTCTCGTTTGAGAATATACAGGGTGATTGGTCCGATTCGACTGATTTGACTTCTATTTGGTATGGCTCATTCGATTTTAATGAAATTTTCACTGGAGTACAATATTGATGAGCACATTAATCGATTTGAAAATTTTTTCAAAATAAGTGGTTGTTATTGTGATAATTCCAGATTAATTGCGCAGGCATCGTGCATCTGTTTACGATTATACTATAATAAGTCATTATTTGAGAGTTGCCAATTTTTTTGGCACACTTCTAGTTTTCCGAGAAAATTTTATCATTAGAGGACAATGTCGAAATTTCGCTTCAATCGATTCTACTTGTATTAATAACTTTGGTATGACTCATCCAATTTTGATGGAATTTGCAGTGTAGAACAATCCGGATGAGTACATTCAATAATTGCGACAACCTCCAAAATACAGGGTTATAATTGTAATGATTTCAGAATTTCAGATTTATTGTGCAGTTGAAAAAAACACCCTGTTCATTGCTTTTCCGAAACCTTCTTATTCCTTTCAGATTCCACAATAATATGTCATTCTTCAGAGGTTTTCAATTTCTTTGGCACACCTCCGGATTTTCGAGAAAAATGTTTGAAGAAGAGCATAAAATTGACGCAAAAGCAGTGAGAATATTCTGCACTAGGTAGTAAAGCTGTATATTCCAAGGATACAAAGCAGTTCTTAAGTTCTTAAATATTCTTTTCAAATTCCAAATTCATATTTAATTGCTCATATTCTGTATTAAACCATTCAATCCAGAATATTACTTCATATGCACATAAACCAAATCTACACACATGAAAACCAATATTGAACAAACCTACGAAACAAATGAAAAGTGGACTCAAGGATCAACAAAAAATTCACATTGAATTTCCGAAATCGTTTCCTCTTTTTCGAATACATATTTGCGACCTTTTTTTTAAATTTCCAATCGACCTTCTGATGATATTTGGATTTCGCTTCAAAATATCGCAATTCTCGAAAATCCTTTCAATTAAATGTTCTCCACTTATAATTCCTACTTTATAGACTTTTCCGAAGGTTCCTTTATTTGGTTGACGTCGGTTGGAAAATAGTCTTTGGTATTCAATTTTGGATTCATTCTCATTTCTTTTACAAAAATCATAAACAAAAATTATATCAGCATATTCCGCATGGGTGAATAATTGTGGCATGTTAGAACTAACTTGTAACAGATGATTCATTATATATTAATATTCTGTTGTTTACTGTGAAAGTTACCATAGATCCTTAAGAATTACCGGGTATAGGGATTGGCTTTTTATGGAAAATTTTCAATTTGAAAGAACTATTTTTCCTCAACGTCTATCTAATTCAACATTTTACATCCCTTTTTGAAACCGGTGATGAGAACATTATTGAGTGAAATCACATAACGTCACTGTTTCATAGAAATAACCCTTGTATTGAAAAGCGGAGGTGTGAAAAAAATTAAATCAAGTAATTTCCTGAATGGAATGATTTTATACAGAAAATGAGAAATTGAAAATAAATTTCGAATTCGAAAAGAATATTCCAGAAGTGACGAACCAATTTGCATCCTTGGACAATACAGCCTTCCTACCTAGTGCTGAATACTCTCACTGCTTGTGAAGTCAATTTCGATTATGCTCTTCTTTTAAAATGTTTTCTAGGAAAACCGGAAGTGTTCCAAAGAAATTAAAAACCCCCCAATAATGACAGAATGGTAGAATCTGAAACGATAAAAAAAGTTTTGGAAAAGCAATGTACAGGCTGCGGTGTTTTTTTTTTTCAACTGCACACTTAATCTGAAATTCTTGAATTATCACAGTTACAACCCTATCTTTTGAGAGATTGTTGCAATTGAATTGAATGCCATCATACAGATTGTTCTACACTCCAAATTCCACCAAAATTGGATGAGCCATACCAAAGTTATCAATAAAAGTAGAATCGATTTGAGCGAAATTTCGACATTGTCTTTTCTCGGAAAACTGGAAGTGTGCCAAAAAAAATAGAATCTCCCAAATAATGACTTATTATAGTAGAATCGTAAACAGATAGCGTAGTTTAGGAAACGCGATGTACAGGGTGTTTTTTCAACTTGCATAATTAATCTCGAATTAACACAATAACTACCGCTCATTTTGAAAACATTTTTGGAATTTATATTGGGATTAATAAATCTTAATAATAATGATGAAATAATGAATGTGCTCATCAATATTGTACTTCGCTGAAAATTTCATCAAAATCGAATAAGCCATACCAAAGTTATCAATAAAAGTCAAATCGGTGGAATCGGACCAATCACCCTGTATATTCTAAATGGACCTCCAACCATAAACCAAACATTGTTTCGAGACCGTCTTGACCAGTGTAAACTTATCAAAAAATCTGACGGTCTCCTCCGGAATCACCCTGTATAAGGGTCAGACCATATAATATGTTCTCTCTTTCCCTAAATAATTCTTTAGTGGTGAGCCGATGGAAGATTAATCTCTTCTTCGTTCAGGAAATTTTGCAATTTTCTCGTATATGCTACCGTTTCCGTGGAAAAAAATTAGTTTTTTTCGGTAAATTGGCAGGTCAGGTAGTTTGAACCTTCGTACTCCCCAAGCTGTGAATCGTGATAAATTCGGGTGCTAGAAAGAAAAAAATATAGAAAAGCACTGATGTGGGGTCAGCAGTTTTTATGCGCTTTTTCAAGTTCGTTGCCTAAACAAAGATTTTTTCCCCCAATTTTTTCGAAAATGGATGTCTTATCGAGCTGGAATTCAGTGCACTATTGTTGAATATCGACTTCAAGTTTTGTGTCACATTTCGTAGAAATCTGAATATTAGTTTCGGAAAAAAAATTATTCCAACGAAAATTCTGAAATAGTTTTTTTTTCATTTCTAAATATATGATTCTCCCGCAATTATGCATTAACTTGTGCTTTTCTATAATTCAACTAACTGCGATGCGCCAATCTGATCGTATCGGTACTTTTTTTGACATCGAAGAAATAATCTAAACATTTCATTTGTTGTATCACCGAAACTGTTCGGCTGATTTTGCATGTTAACGAATTCATCTTAGATATTTGGGCCCCTATTCTAACCTAAAATTTCAAGACACAATGTCCTTTTTTCGAAACTTAGGGCACATACTAACGGCTTAGCAGAAATGAATTTATGCCCAACATAACCGTTCAAGACACTTTTTGGCTCGAAATTAGAAATCACAGACATTTGGACAGAATGATAACGCGCTGTTTCACGAAACCATGAAAATATTAATTTCTAGCACCCTGCATCGGAGCGTTTGCGGACACACGTTAATGTGTTCATTGTCGATATCCTTTTCCATTTGTACCTCCAATTTGGATGCAGGCTTTGTATTACTTGTCCTTCGTATTAACACTTTTTCACCATTTTCACTGATTAATTCACTCACGTACACGAATTTTATCAACTGACAAATTTCCAACTTTCATTCTTTTTTCTTCAACACAGAAACGAATGCATGTATCGTAGAAAAATTGTTTATTGAGTTGGCAAATCTGACGTTGGTCGCATTATATCGCGATCTTCAAAAACAAGTTTTACTGAGATAAAAATAACTCTATGAATTGGATTCATTTTCTCTTTGTACCCTGAATTAAAATTAAGTGACTCACTTTCAAAGAACACATCGTTGTTCGAATGTAGGCGTTCAGGAAGATATAAATGAATAATATAACTTTGATATTTGCAAATGAACTTTTATATCAATCTGAATCCCCTCCTTCGTATGAATTTTCCCTCTGGTGAACAAGTGCGCTCATTATTTCATACATATTAACAACTTTCCTCGTGATCTGCTCGTGAATATCGAGCGATTCGTTCGCAAATTTGCAATCGAATTGGGCATATTCAGTGACCGGAAAAATTGTAATAATCAGAACACTCATACGCTAAACAATAAAATACCCTTGCAACTTTGTCTACAAAGGAACCATTTTCAGTTCAATAACAAATAATTTGAACAAGTGCTCGGTCTAGTTATGGGCTCACTGCTAAGCCCATTTTTCGCAGATATATTCATGGGTTGCATACACTTCAAAATACTAATAATAATGAATGCAATTTATTGACCAAAGGCCAATTGGCCATCAACAGTTCAGTCCTATTCCTGGTTAATTTATGAAATAATAATATATAAGGGTGAAAAAAAACTTATAATTGAGTGGTGAAATAATTAATTGAAAGACTTGAAGTTGTGAACAACAGCAACTTGCATGGTCTATCAGTGGGCAGGACTGTTCCTAAATTCCTCGAGATGTTCCCTGATTGTTTTTAGAGGTTATTTTGCTCTTGAATTGGAATGCGGGTTTCGTTGGTGCAGTATTTCCCAGTTGTGCGGCCTTTTAGCGAATTTTATGGACAATTTCTTCATTCTGTCTACTCCGGGCTCAATTTTGAGTGAATTTGGAGGGTTGTGACTTATTGTTAAATCAAGACGAATCTACTCGATGAAGGGTATCAATTCAATAATTAGAAAAATACAGATTTTTCTGTTATACTCGTTGCTTGGTAACGGACATTGGGAAGATTAAAATAAATTATACTCGAAAGGTAACGTGACCCGACTATTCGAAAGTTCGATTTCCACCTAAGTGTTTTTCAAAAAAAAATATTTTTTGTTGATAAACTCATATTTCCATCCGGGTCATTCTTGCGGCCCATCAGCACAATTTTGGCCTTCGTGAGCCCGCCAGTTGTTTATATAAAATTATACAAGTACTCCGAGTGGAATCTTCGAAAGGCTACCACAATAAAACCAATGGATGTTTTTTCATTTTGTTTTCGCACAAGTATTCAGAATGACAAGGATAGTTCAACCATAAAAGATTCGAACAGTTTTGGCTCATTTGCGGAATTCGATTGATGCAAAACTGATTTTATATCACCCGAACGACGGTATATTTTCTGTGGTTACATATCCATACCATAAAACAATCTATATTTACTGTATTATTTATAGACCATAGAAGCATTTTTTAAGGAGATAGATAAACAGTTTTGGTAGTTTCCATTGTTGATTGTTGTCTTTTCTCTGAATGGAACATATAGAAAGGCGGCAATCGTTCTGGTGACGGAAAATCTATCGCTTTTTCACCAAAGTCCGTGAATACCTTTTTTTTAGGAACTAACCAGAAATTTCATGTTTACGAAACGCAAAACGAGCAACCGAAGAATTAAGTTGTTTTGCGGAACATATCCTGTATAAACTTGACGTGAAGTCAAGAATGCCAACTTAAATTTCAGTGAATCAGAGAAATTAACCAATACCTATATCTGGATCCAATTATCTGACTTGAGGAGCCGACGCCCAGTTTACGGATATTCATAAATAACGCGAAACCCACCACGTCGAATTTATTCTGAAATTCCCATTCCCCAGTGCTAGTAACTTTGACGAAATTTTTGGGCTGGCAACTTGGAGCAAAGTCGTATACTGGTTCTGAATGTCAATTGAATTAATCTGTCATGAGGTCGACCTGTAGGCATCGGAGGGGACTGTATAAACTAACCATATAGTTGGGTCTGAACTGTATAGGGCAAGTCGTTAAATTTTTCAATTTGCATCATCAGGAAGGTTAACGTCCAGTGTAAGGCTTGTTTTGGGGGAAAGCATGCTTTCGATTTGTCCAAATGTATGTAAGTTTCGAATTTTCTCGCGAAAGTGGTTTCTAACCACTAGGTTAGAGTCAACTATGGAATCCAGTGTCCAGATCGATTCTTACGTGTCAGCCGGAAGCACGATTACCGGCGTACGAAAGATCTTATCGACTTGAAACTTCCAGGGTAGGTTGAATTACAGAATGCGACGTTTAAATTGGCCAAACGGTTTTGGAGTTATGGCCATTCGAAATTTTGAGTTTCTTTCCGTGATATTTCATAAAATACTGGAGAGATCGTAGTGAAACTTGGCATTTGGTTGAAGCATAACTGTGTGCAAATTTTGATCGTACTGTCAGTATATTTACAGAAAAAATTTTTTTTTCAAAATTATTTTCGAAAAAATTTTTCGTCGGAAATCATTTTTCCTCAGACTTTGAGCTCCATATTTCACCATATTTAGTTTTATAGGTTCCTAGTTTCTGGAGATATTGGGAAAAAATATGTCAAATTACATGTTTTTTTCCTCGGTATTGTGGTTTTTTCCGGAATAACTCAAAAAATATTTATTTATTTATTTATTTATTTATTTAATCAAACGGACATGCCATTTTACAAATTGAAGAATTTACAATGTTATAATACAAAACAATATTTGAAATGGAAAATCTTAGTACAATAAATCAGGATGGAACGGTTTCCCACTGAAAAAAGTTGCATACAGATGTATCGAATTATATTTGATCATTTTCCATGTATCTCTTTATAGAGAATATTTTTGAAGAAAATAGATCAATCATGATGAAACTTGCTTACTAGACTGAAAATACTGATGTAAAATACCGTGCTTAATTTCTCGATGGTGGTGTGATTGGCACAATTCGAAAAAAACATTCAAATTTTTTTCAACTATTCTATATCTGCTATCTTTTGATCATGATGTATCCACACGAATTCTGTTAGAATCTTTAAGCTGTCATTTTTCAATCAAGTTCTGGATATTAATTAGATGTAATCTATATTTTTGGAAATATTGGGAAAATAATATTTCGAATGGATGTGAGTGGAATCAACGGGTTGAGTTCACCCATTCAAGAATTCGGCCTTCGTAATTAAGGTCCAACATACTCTATATATATATATATCGAGTTTCTAAGTTGTTTCGTTCAGAAGTTAGTGTGTTTACGATCGGTCGTGAAGACGAATCTAAACATGAAAACTATTTCATGCTTTCAGCATGGAAACAAAATTACGTAAGAAAGAGTCTAAATACTTCATGAGATATCGAGGAATTCACCTCAAAACTTCAAAAGGGCCTAACTCCGAAACTATTCAACCGATTCCACCCATTAACGAACTAGTGCGAGATATTTAGACTTCAAACCTAATCTGACAATTTCAAATCGCTAAGTTCTTTTCCTTGAAATTTACACACGGAGCACATACGGACGGACGGACAGAAGTGAATTTGACCACGGATTCTTCTTCAGGGAGTTCAACCCAATCGTTCAACACCATTTTTGTCTCAAAATTCGAAAATTGCAGATATCGTACGAAATGATAACGCGCTGTTCCCTAGAGCAAACGCGTAATAAGTGTCAACTTGAGGGGCTTAGTGAAAGAAAATTACTCATAAGTGATATGCGAAGTTCTCATGACCGAACCTGTGTAAATATCTCTTCGCTTCGTCGCCTCTCAACCCCTGATTAAAAATTTCATGGCTTATTATGCAAATATCTTCGTTGCTATGAGATGAAATTATACAATAACATGAGTTTCTTTGAAAATGTAACGAAATAGAAGAATCGCTTGAAGACGAAAGTTTTGTTCGCTCTATTAATGTGCTCATCCTTCCACATGCTCCTGTTAGTTCGTTACATAATTATTGATTGCTTGTTCCGATTCATGATGCGTTAAATTATGTATCTCCGATCTTACGATCTGTGTACATATTGCTTCAATACCTGAAGTTTCTCTAAGCTCATTATTCAATTGAGCTAATGTATTTATGTAATTGTGAAGATTATTCAATCTTTAATCTATCGACCACCAAGTTCGATAATATTGATAAGTATACAGGGTGTGGCAATAGTGGCCATATTTTCATTGATGAAACATAAAATTCCGAGAGTGAATTCATGAGCCTCTGCGAGTGTGTTCAAATTAGTAGCTCTAAAGTGGTCACCCATTTAGGGATTGAATCTACCAAACGCAGATTCATAAACGATTTTGTTATCTTCTCATCACTGAATATTAATATATACAGGGTGAGTAACAAAGTTGTACACTAACTTTAAACTTAGATTACCACCATCAAATAAAATACTTTTTTTGTTTGCCATAATAGTCTTTTTTTGTATCGTTGACACGGTCACTGCGAATGAAATGAATTTTGGTGTGAAGTTTTTTACAGCTTTGACAGTTATTCATTTTTCAGTTATCACTGTCATTCTACTGCCAATGGTTTTCTAGTCATAGACTCGCCGATGAATGAAACTAAGGAGTAGGCATAAAAAATGACGATAAACTTATTCCTTCGTCATTATGAGAATCTTCAATCAGTTTCGAATGCGTAATTATTCTTTATGATTTCTCCTTAAGAGGAAACAGTACCACGTGGTAGTAAATTACAGCTAGGCAACTCAGCCATATTCAAATGCAATCAAATCTCGCTTATATCTCAAGGTTAGGCCTCCAGACCCGGTCTACATGCTTAAATGTTGCCAATAGTTGCGTGAAATATCAGAATTAGGAGAAATTTCGACGTGTATAGGAGGAAACGCGGTGTCGTTCTGCAGGCTTCAGTGATTATTTCTTGAAATTTTTTTTTTGGAATGTACTTAATTCTTTAGCGAAAATGCGCAATGTTTGTTATTTTTCCATTTTTCACTCCATTTCAGTTTTGATTTTCTCGAAAATTCTTGAATATAAAGAAGTGGCAACATTGCTCATTTCTACAATTTTTTTCAACCGTTTGCACCAAGAAATTTTATTGAAATAAACGAACTCTGCCCTCCAGAAGTCATCCCGTTATATTCGAGGAATTGTTTGCTCTAAAACGCACCGTTTTCGAGATATACCACGTTGATCATAAAATCTGACAAGAATTCGACAAATTTCCCAATTTTTTTGTGGATGCGCACGTGGGCAAGTTCCCACGTTCTTCCGGAACAAAAAAAATGCAGAAATATTCATCCCCTACACTCCCTACTGACAGGTTTTTTTTAATGGGCCAGAGTTTCATAGAGTTCACGCCATTTGAGTGATTTCATATAATTATTTTTCTAATTTGATATTGGATATTGCAGGAATATCAAATGGAAGATTGGTGTTTCAATGGTCAAGTCTAGTGAAATATTTTCATCATGATAATACCGCAAAAAGCACCAAATCATAAATAAGTTTTGCCAATTAGGTTTCTTTCGATTTCAAGCTCTGAATAAAGAACTGTTCTTTATTCAAAGATTTCAAGCAACGATTAAGTATTCTGCAAACCATATCACTGTGAGAGATATTGTGTTGACCTTTCAAAGAAAGTGCAGGAGTGTATTAGCACATTAAGGAATATTCGAATGCTTATAACCGATGATTAGGAACAATCCGGAAAGGCAGTATATATTTGCCAAAGTCAACTCTTGCTTTGAGTGATGCATGACATGACTAGCTAACAGCGAGATGGGTATTTATAATAGGTGAATATTCGTCCTTGTGTTCATGTTAATTATTATGGGTATATGTAAGCCATAAAAACCTCTCTTTCAGATATCGATTAGAGGATATTTTGGGAGGGTTTTGGATTATTTTCGGTTGTTTCTTAGATTTTCACTCCCAGTATCTGAAAAAGAATTATTTTTTCGAGTAAAATTGTTGCAGTTACTGGGATGCAAAGAGCGGAAAAGTTGTTCCCCCTCGAATCAGACATCGACTGGTCCGAGCAATTTTCAAAGCCGGAAAATCCAGGTGAAAAATTTTTGTTAGACCACAATAGACTCTGCAGTTCACTTCGTTTGCATTGTTCCGATGTATTTCATTATGCATTATTATTTCTAGAAACTGCCCTTGACAAATAGTTCGATCCAGCAACTCGCAAGGGCGTTTTCACAAACGACAATTTTAATAGTTTTTTTCAGATATTGGGAGAGAAGACCTAGAACTCTCCTGCAAAATAATTATAAATACCTCGCCTTTTATTTTCAATTAGAGTCGCAACGGTCATCTGTTCAACCAATATTTTTCACTTTGTTGCAGTTCCGCCAACGCAAAAAAGTGGGAGATTGAATTAGCAACATTGAAAAGCAATAATGCCCGTCTTACGAGCGCACTTCAAGAGAGCACCGCCAACGTGGACGAGTGGAAAAGACAATTAGCCAGTCTCAAGGAAGAAAATTTACGTATGCGCTCAAAGTACCAAGCGGATCTTGAAAATAGTCAAGGTAAGTTATCCACAATCACGAAATACTTTCACAGGAAGTATAAGCAACGGCGTCCATTGCCGTAATGCCAAACATGATTCCCTGGAAAAATTAGTTTGAAGCTGAATTACACATTATGGGTCCCTTATGCATTTTCATCCGCGATATGCGATGTAGTTAGTTGCGTGTGGACTCAATCAAAAAGTTGTTGAGACTTCATAAAATGAAACAGTAGTCGACTGAAGAAAAACCACCAGTCAAGCCTAGCGACAGATATTCCCTTTTTGTAGCGATCAATTGAGATCAGCGCAAAAACCCAAGTAAATGAAATTGGCCTTTTCTAGAGTTGCAAAATAGTGCATGATCCGAGACCGTTCCATCACTGTGTTGATTCCCAATCCACTTGCTAGCTCTATCTGAATTTCTCAATGCAAGGTACATCTCAATGTTCCCACGTAAAGCTCGAAGTTAACGTAGAGAAAACAAATGAGAACCCTGAGGCATGAAGGACTCAATGCTGAATATGTGAACAGACGAACAGGCATTACTAACAATGAAAAACTGAAATCTATCACACAGATGATGCCCAACCCACCTCAACAAATCCGCACTAACCCTGTAATCCGAAAAAATATGCAATAGTGGCGCATGATGAACTTTGTCAAAAGCTTCAGATAAATACGCGTGAACTGTGTCAACCTGGACACCTCGATGCATATTTTGGGCTATGTAATTAAGATATGGCGACATATTGGTGAGAACTGATCTGCTCATAAAAAAAATTTAGAAAAGCACTGCCGTGAAGCAGCAGCTTTTGCGCGCATGTTTAATGATGACCGCTTCGGCATTGAATTCGAATTTGCGCTCGAAAGCTGCTGCCTTCACGGCAGTGCTTTTCTATTTTTTTTTTCGATAAATTACTGTATTTCAATTCGATGTAATCTGTATTTCTGGTAATATTGTGAAAATAAAATATCTACGGAATCATTGGGCGGATTTTACCCATTCACGAATTAGACCTTTGTAATTAAGCCCCTAACCTTCCCTACAAATTTCGAGTTTCTAAGTAGTTTCTTCCGGAAGTTATTGTGTTTACGGTCGGCCTAATGGCCGACTGCGTAAACACAATAACTTCCGAAAGAAACAACTTAGAAACTCGATATTTGTAGAGAAGGTTTGGACCTTAATTACGAAGGCAGAATTCGTAAATGGGTAAAATACACCCAATGATTCCGCAGATATACCCATTCAAAATTTTATTTTCCCAATATTTCCAAAAATTCAGATCAGATCGAGTTGAAATCTAGTACTTCATCGAAAAATTACAGTTCGAAGGTTCATACAGAATTTAATGAGGATGATATGATAAGAAAATCACAGAATTTTTTTCAAATTCTTCTAATGACACGATCATCGATCATAAAGTTGTCTTTTAGCATCTTCTAACTAGCTGCGAAGTTTTATCACGATTGAATCAGTATTTCTCGAGTTATACCGAAAAAAGCATCGATATCGAGAAAAAAATCTCGAAATTTGACATTTTTTTTGCTGATATCTCAAAAACTTATATCCGTATTGAATTGAAATTTGGTACACTGTTGTGAAATATAAAGTTCAAAGTCCGGGTGAAATTTTTTTCTGGATATGATGAACGGTTTTCGAAAAAAAAATGTTGAAAAAAATTTTTTTCAAATTTACTGACAGTATGATCCTGACAAAATTAGGTTCAAAGTTGCGCGTTGTTATACTCGACCTAATTGTCAAATTTGAATTCAATCGCTCAAGTAGTTTCTGAAATAAAAAATGAATAATTTCAAAATTTCAAGTGGCTATAACTCCGAAACTATTCGACCGATTTGGCCCATTAACGAACTTAACCGCGGCATTCCAATGCACGGACCTACCCTGAAAGTTTCAAGTTGCTAGTTTGTATTCGGCTGTATCGATCGGTGAATGGTAGAATAACGAGTGACGTAGAAGGCGATCTAACGCGTTTCTCCCGCTTCGACCTTGAGTCCCGATTTGACCATTTTTAATACCGAATTATTCAAAATTCGCGAATTGTTGAAGTGTGTGATAGCATACATTATCATTTTCTATCGATATATAATAAAAAAAACATGAAAATATGATAATTTGTGTTACATGCAAGAGACCTATTGAAACTTCGATTGTGCACAATATAGATGGATAGAATTACATATGGTTCGGACACTCTTTGACATAATTTGTCCGAAATGAGGTCCAAATGTTGTCAAAATACGGCTTTGTTGTCCTACTTCATTTTTTGCCGATAGATGCCGGCATAGGAATATCTGCCATATAAAATCTGAAACATTTACGGAAGTTACCGACCTGTCATATCAAAACTAGTCAAATTAGAATTTCTTTCTGATTGTCCGAGTTGGATCATACATTATTTTCATGAATAACCGAAAAGTAATTTATTTTGACAAATTTAAATTATGATTATTCATTTCATTCAGTCAGAATGGCGATAATATATATAAAGGTTTCTTTCGTCTCTGAATACACAAGTCTGAAATTGATATTTTTGAATACCTGTTTATTACAAGAGATATTTATTATCTCATTATTAAGTTCATGGAAAGGAAGTCTTTTAGAGTTGCGTTTTCAAGAATAAGTCAAGAAATCCTTTGGAACGATAGAAAATACAATTAATTTGTCTGGTTTGGTAAACATGAATATTTCCTCTAAATATTTTCATAAGTATGTAACAAAATCCATAACTTTTGAATTGAATAGGTATTTATTAATAGGTACAAAATTTACAAACAATATTTTTTGAAAGGAGATCCAAAATGTCCAATAAAATCCATGAGTAATATCAATCTCCCGTTCCGTTTTCACCGTTGTTTTGTCTTCGAATTGTATGCTTGTATTCATCCATGAAAGTGTTTTTACAATAAACCTCATATTGCTCCTTATTCCCTTATACATATTTCATATTATTAATGAGTAGATGTTCCACATTTCTATTATACGTAAGTAAGAATTCATTATTGCAAATATCTAATTCATATTTTGGGAAATAATTGAATCAGCTCTAATTGATTCATTTTTATTCACCGGAATTGATTGTATGGACTTCAAAAAGCGACCTTAGCTCCATCATCGTTTACAGAGCCAAGTAGGACAATATTTGACGATTCTAGGACCGCGTTTTGGACCCAAAATTTAAGTGGGTTATAGTAGGAAAGTGTCGACACCTGATATATTCCATGCATCTTGTGCACAATCATGATTATTCATAGTAATTCAATAGACGACTTCGGCCCAAGTTGCCAACCCACAATTTTCTTAACAGTTTTACTATCACTGGGGAACAGGCATTTCAGTTCAAATTCGACATGATAAGGTTTGCGTTATTTATAAATATCTGTAAAAGATGCCTCGGCTCTTCAAACAAGATAATTCCTTCCAAATATAGGGTTTTGTTAAGATCATCTCTGATTGGCTGAAATTTAAGTTGGGATTCCTGATTTCATGTTAATAGTGTCAAATTTGTATGGGATATGTTCCGCAAATCAACTTGGTTATTTCGGTTGCCGGTTTTCCATTCCGTAAATATGAAATATTCGGTTGGTTCCTGACAAAAAGGTTAATTATGGAATTTGAACTCTGAATAAAGAACATGAGGAAGGAGCATAATGCCTCACAAAGTGGGTCTGGGATGGATGTTGTATATGGCCGACTTTCCTTTCACTTTGAAGAGAGAACAACTTGTTCCGAGACTTCTTGGTCTGAAGAAACTAACTAACATGAGTCATACTTGGAAGTTCAATATGGGCGCCTATGTCCCACTTTTATACGAAGTAGAAAAGCGTTATGCTCATTCTTGTTGTTCTTTATTCAAAGAATTCGAATGATAAAAAACGACCGTCAATGTTCTATGGTAACATATCCATAGCATAGAAAAATCTTTATTTACTTTATGATCCATATAAAATAGAAGACACAACAATCAACAATGGAAAAATTGTTAGGTATGGTCTATGGATCATAAGGTAAATGAAGATTGTTCTATGCTATGGATATGTAACCTAAAACATTGATTGACATAGGCTCAATATGTCTATGTTTTGGTGACAGAAATATTGCTTCTTCATCAATCAAATTCCGTAATTAACCATTCTTTCAGGAACCAACCGAATATTTCATATTTACGGAACGAAAACTGGCAATCAAAATAATCAAGTTGATTTGCGGAACATATTCTTTATGAACTTGACACTATTAACATGAAATCAGGAATCCCAACTTAAATTTCAGCCTTACAAAAACCTATATTTGGAAGGAAAATTATCTTGTTGGAGGAGCCGAGGCATCTTTCACGGATATTTATGAATAACGCGGACCTTATCATGTCGAATTTGTCCTGAAATTCCCGTTCCCCAGTGCAAGTAAATTTGTAAAGAAAATTGTGGGTTGGCAACTTGGGCCGAAGTCTTCTATTCGGGATTGATTTTTGACTTATCCATAGTAACGAGAATATTGTCTAATCTGACTGAGGGATACAATTTCGAAATAAAAAAACGAAGTGAACTTTCGAAAAATTATTAGTGAAGCGCATAAAACCCACAGTCATATGTGAATAATCATCCAATAGTGGATGAAATTCCTCCTGGAATATCTTCTTTGCTCGAACATATGAGGAATATTCAATGTATCAGTTATCATGATGAACTTTTTAAAATGGTCTTGGGATTAAAAATGTCTGTTTCCGAAATTATTATTATGGTCGTCCTCACGGCCGATCGTAAACACAATAACTTCCGAAATGAACAACTTAGAAAGAGGATATTTGTAGTGTAGGATTGGACCTGAATGGGTAGAATCTACCCAAGGATTTCGCAGATATACCATCCAAAATTTTATTTTTCAAATATTTCCAAAAAAACGAATAGGATCGAATTGAAATCCAGTACTGGATTGGGAAATGACAGCTTGAAGGTCCATGAAGAATTTCGTGAGGATATTTAGAAAAAAAATTTCTTTTTTTTCACTCTTATTATCATCACGAAATTTTGCGCTAAGTTGAGTATAAGAATTCTCAAACTTGTTTCCAAGTTTCATCATGATTGAATCAGTATTTTTTTTTAATCATTTCGGAGATAACAACGATACCGGGTAAATATCCTCGAAATATTACATGTTTTTTTTTTTCAATGTCTCGGAAAGTTAACATCGGAATGGAAATAAAAGAACTCTCTGTCTTGTCATTGGCAAAACTTCGACAACACGATAGTCGTATATGTGCGAAACGAGCATCAGCTGGTAAAAATTAAACTGTATTCGTTCCAGGTGGGGGAGATATTGCAGATGAGTTGCGAAAAGAAATACATTCCTTACGACTTCGAGTTGAACAGCTTGAAACTGAGTTGGATAGTAAAAACAATGATATTAAACAACAAGCGTCCTCACAAAAATCGAATGATTACCAGGTAAGTTGTTCTGACTATTGTATTATTCACAAATGGAATTTTTTGAAATTTCCGATGATATAAGGATAACCTTACATCAGGGAAAAATGGTCTTATCGAAATTCGAATTATTTTGAATCTACCAAATTCTTCCTACACACGGTACGAAGCAAAAGTGCAAAAAAATTCGTTTGAAAGCTACATAGGCCAAAGGTTCTTATGTATAGATAAATAAATAAATTAACTAACATAATCACAAGAACGAATATCTGTCGATAAATCAACAAATAATCCGCTGCGATCAGATCGAATCTTTCATTCAACCAAAATACCGAAAAAGCGGTGTCCAAGGAGAATGGTTTCAGCTGTTTCACGGTTTTCACCGATCTTCAGACATCCTTACCTTGGTAAACCGCAGAATAAGAATCCAGATACTTATTACCTATTAAATGGAACACTGCAGTAAAACTGCATACAGCGCGCCATCTCTCAAGAGATACATTCATTTTTACGTATGATACAAGAGCACAGATGAAAACCTCAGGAAAAACTCTGTCTCCCCATATAAGTGTAATGAAATTATTGTTTGTTATTGAAGGGCTTCTTTTTCATCGACAAAATTTCTACTTTCCTATTCGATGCAGGTTGATATGGTGAAATCACACCTGAAAACAAAAAAGGAGACGAAAAAACCAATATGAACTAGTAAATGACTTAGTACTCATTAAATTTATTTGAAGTTCACGATCCATCTCTAAAAAGAATCAGACACCGAATGAATTGCCTCGAAACCATCGCAAATTTATATAATGGACAACTATTAACTAAATGTTCTATTATTTCCTCTTCTTCGCACTCGCACCTTGGACTTTCGACCAAATTCCATTTGAAGAGAAAACTATTACAGCGACCATGACCGGTTCTAAGTCGACTCAAAATGCACCAAACTTTCCTAGGAAGATTAAAACCATGAACTTTTTCTGAAGGATCGCTGATCAAATCTTTGTTGAAAACATTACACGAATTCCATTCCGAACGCCAAATTTATTTGTCACTTTTATTGGTGTAAAGAAAATCGTTAATTCATAGTTCCATAGGTTTACGAGATTTCAATCTAGCAATTTCAGAATCCGGAATATAAGACATGATTGGGAATAAATTCGGAAAGGAATGATATTTATCCCAAGACTTTATCACTGCAACCTGTCTACGAATATTATAGGGCGGTATAATATTTGAGAGAACTGGAGAACCACTGTAAAGGTGTAGATCTTATGGTCCCACTAATGATTCTCATAGCAACATTAAGCTGTACAGCAATTTTACTAACATGAGCAAAATTGATGTACAGCTTAATGTTGCTATGAGAATTAATAAATAAACATGGTATACGGCCAGAGTGCACGCGAGATTGCAATATTGCTAGTCTGAGTGGTAAAACTATAAGCAGTTAGAGTTCAACAAATAAATATTCAACTGTTTCAGCCATTACTAGCTGTTAGTAGAAAATAATTAAAACAAAACATATGTTAGAAAAAATGTTTTTTCTTACAACGATTGCAGACAGAATTGCCACTTTTCATCATGACTCAAGTTTCTACCTGAATCAGCATAAATACCCTGTACCATGTGCTCAGAGGTAAGTTGTCTGAAGATGAACGAAAACTCGTTACAAAAATATACACCTAACATTTTGTTTGACATCTAAGCATTGATGTTACTGAAACATAGTAATAGAAATTTTCGTTTCCATCATAAACAAATTAATTATTTCTGGTATAAATCCACGATCGTACTATTTCTGAATGCGATATGAAAAATATATGAGAGCGTTCAATGTGGAGATGTGTAAATGGTCAAGCCAAATAATACAAGGGACCGTGATACAGACTTGCGTTCCAGATCAGATTATCAGTGAGCAAACTTCGAATAGCTGTCTTCAGAATTTAAGCTTTGTATGAAGTCGGAATAGTGAAGGCTACGGAAATGCACTGCAGAAACCACCCTTAAAAAAGAAGCCTGTCTTTAATAGAACAAGGACCAGTGGACTAAAAGGCGACAGGGCTCAAATTCGTCAAGTCTTGGTTGGATAACCACCTCTGGGTCTCCACAAAAGTTTTCATCCAACGATCAGCCAGCCAAAAAAGTATCCCTCGGAATCTACACAACCGACACGATAGAAGACGGTTTAGGGTTAAGACCCAACGGAAATACATTCGGAAAACCACCACACGGAGATTGTCCTCAAAAGGACTAGCACTAGTGAAATAAAAGGCAACAGAGCTCAAATTTTTCAAGACTGGAATGGACAACCACCACGGGGTCTCCACGAAAGTTTTTATTCAACGATTAGCCAAGACAAATAAGTATCCTTCGGAATTCTAACAACCGGCGCGATTGGAACGGCAACGGGTCTGCGAATCGATATAAATGCGATGGGAAAACCCTCCTCTAAGCACGAAGTCAATTTTGAAAAGGACAAGAACCAGCGAAGGCAACAGGTTTCAAATTTGTCAAGACTGGGTTGGACTTTCACCTTGAGGTCCCCACGAAAGTTTTATCCAACGATCAGCCAAGACGAATAAGTATCCCTCGGAATTCCAACAACCGGCGCGATTGGGACGGTAAGAGCGTCCGCACACGGGTCGATCCAATGTGCTCGACGCGTTTCCAGCCTAGTCTCTCGATACGGTTTCCTAGGCAATTCAAGCTAATGCCGCACACGGGTTGCATGAGTCACGCGTCGGGCGTCCGCACACGGGTCGATCCGATGTGCTCGACGCGGTCCAATCACGTCTCTCGAATCGGCTTCGCAAGCAATTCAAGGTGGCACCGTACACGGATCGTTCCGAAACGTACGTTTGAGTTCCGTTCGCATGCCTCGTTTCACGCGACTGGCATGGAAGCAGAAAGTTCGAGGGGTTCGTACGTCGCTAGCTTTCCGATATAACGAAACGATATAAATATGACTTTTTATTATTTTCAACATGATTCTCAGGCTCATGCATTATCTGTCTTGGAATTGATCATATAATTACATGTAATATAATAATAATATATAATAATAACTTTATTCAAACTATCAAATTGTGTACACATTCAAAATAATTCTCAGATAATCCGAATAAAGAATACAAAAGGCGATAAGTGCGAACACTTGTTTCGCCTTGAAAAATAACACATATAAAAATAACAATATAATCCTGCATTACAGGAAACGAAAAATAAATTCAAAATTCAAAATATACATGATCATTCTAAGCACTAAAATATACACCATCCCCTGAAAATATAATAACATGCATTTTAAATGTCAGGATTAAGGATCCAAATTTCATCTAAACCGACTCAATCAAAGACCTTTAGAAGTTCTCTTCGTTGGCACCCAAGCAGGTATTTTTTTACTTCTTTCTTGAAGGCATGTACAGCAAGTAGGGATCTTACGGTCGCAGGTAAACGATTGAATAACCTAGGAGCAAAATAAGTGTACGTTCGCTGTGTCGTTCTCTTGACCATCAATGGTGTGACAAAATGGTCCTTTCCACGAGTACCATATAGGTGAGCTGGATGAACTCCTCCACTAACAAGATAACAGGTGACCGATGACAAAAAAAATAACTGTCTTATATCTAACACTTCTGCCTCTGCGTACAGAGTGTCCGAGGGGAATCTACTATCCCTAGAATAAATGATCTTCAGAAATCGCCTCTGCATGATCTCAATTGGTCCTATATGAGTATTCAGCGCACCACCCCAAATTGCTATACCATATCTAATATGACTCTCTACCAGGGCATAATATAAAGTCCTCAGAAACCTTTGCGAGAGGATAGGCTTCAGCCGACGGAAAACATATAAAATTGATCTCAATTTTTTAACCACACTGTTTATGTGTAGATTCCATCTCATATGACAGTCCACCATCATGCCCAGATACTTGTACACCCTCACCGGAAGAAAAGTGATGTCTCCGCCTCCCTTCAGTTCCATGTAATCAAACGTCGGTAAACCAGTCGTAGTGCATGAGAATGGCATATAACACGTTTTCTCAACATTCATTGTCAAAAGTCTTCCATCCAACCATTGCTTCAACACTTGTAGCCCCCTTTCCACCTTATCTCTCAGTGCACTCCAGTTGTCCGCTCTGAAAAAGATAGCTGTATCATCCGCATAACCAATTATATCGCCACCAACGTCTATTGAGAAGAGTGCGTTTATATAGATGTTGAATAAAACAGGTCCCAAAACTGAACCTTGGGGCACCCCGCAGCTAATCACCTCTTCATCACTCAACACATCTTCAATCCGCACACGTTGTGGTCTACCGGTCAGATAGCTTTCAAAAAGCCTCAACACATCACCCCTCACACCAACATTCTCCAAGGTCTCCAGAAGCAGACGATGATCCACTGTATCAAACGCCTTCCTCAGATCAACGAATAAACTCAGGCATGGCTTGCTCTCGTTCAGTGCAGCAGTGACCTTATTAGTCAGCATCAAGACAGCATCCTGAGTACATTTCCTCTCCCTGAAACCAAACTGAGACTCCGATATTAACTTGTGTTTATCGAGGAATGATACAAGTCGCTTCTTGATAATCTTCTCAAAAACTCTCGAAAGATGAGTGGTCAACGATATCGGTCGATAGTTTCCAATAACACCCTCATCACCTCCCTTCAAGACGGGAATAACCACCGTCTTTTTGAACTCCGAAGGGTACACTCCATCCTCAACGCATCTATTCAATATTTTTGTCAGGGGAGTCAAAATACAAGGCAGAATCAGTTTTAAATCTTTCGCTCCCAGACCATCCGGCCCCCCTGCACTTCCATCCTTCAATCCTTCAATTATATTTTTTACTTCTCCTTCATCTATTGGTTCAAAAGCGAAAGAACCCGAAACTATCGGTCTCCCCGAACAACCATCAGTAACATGGACAATACCAGATGAGAGAGCTCTACCCGCCTCCACGAAAGCTTTATTAAAAGAATTGGCAATCACTCCTGTATCCTCAGATAGTTCGCCGTTCTCAAGCTTAATCCTGTTCGTGAATCTCTTCCCCTTTCTCGTTCCTGTAATCTGCTGAACCACCTTCCAAAGAGCTGTGGAGTTATTATTTCCTTTCTGGATTTCATCTTCATAGTATTCACGTTTTATCTTTTTTATCAGTGAGTTGAGTTTATTTCTATAGTATTTATATTCCTTCTTCAAATCTTCATCTAGAGGATGCTTAAGAACCAGCCGATGCTTTCTGTTTTTCTCATTTATTGATGTTAGCAACCCTTTCGTTATCCATGGTGTTTTCTCGCTCTGTTTTCTGTTTAATTTCTTTCTGTATGTGCTTCTCTCCAGCGCATCCACCAAAACCTGAACAAATCCATCCACAGCCGTATCAGCAGTCGGTGCAGCATAAACATTACTCCAAGAAACAGCCTGACATAACCGTTTGAACCTATGCCTATCAAGATATTGTCCAAACTTGTCCGCCTTAGAGGTGCGAGCCTCATGCTCAGGTATAACCAACTGAAGCATAGTCGTATAATGATCTGTTATGGCGGACTTCAGTACTATAGGGACAATACTGTTCTTTAGTTCAGCATCTTTGGTTTTAAGGAATATATGGTCCAGGCAAGTCCTGCTATTACCTTGTACTCTGGTGGGTGCATTAATGGTAGATAGATAGCCAAACTCAGCCATAGTGTTCAGGTAATCTGCCACGTTCATAGCATCTGAATTCAACAGATCAATATTGATATCACCCATAAATACAGACACATCCGGAAATGGTTCATGCTCCTCAAAATATCTAAACAAATTAGCATTGAAATCCTGGACGCTGGAATTGGGGGACCTATACAGAGATTCAATTAACATTTCGTTCTTCATACCATGATTAATATATATCTGTAGAATTTTTTGATCAGGGGAAATTATTCTCACCCTGTGTATGAATTTATAACATGATTTTATGTACGCGACCAAACCGTCATTCTTATTATTGACACTTTCATCATATACCAAGTTATAACCCTCCATATTGAAGACTCTCAGGTCAGCCAACTCTCTAGTCTCGCTCAGAACAATACAGTCAAAATCTGAATCCAACTGGTGAAGCATAATCAAAAATTCATCAAGGTTTTTACCTAAACTTCTTATATTCATCTGTAGAACTTTAAAATTTGCGCAGTTTTCATTAACTTGGAGAACCTGACCACATTCATCCTCAGTGTCCAGTGTATAAGTGACAACCCTGTCGACATTGAAATCCCTAATGAACCCATCCATCATTCAACAAAATAAAAAAAAAAACTATAAACCCCAGAAATATAAAAATTACAAAAGTATCACAAAAAATAGATCAAAATACAACAAAAATCAAACCCCAGATTATGACCTCACCGCAAATTTCCTCCGACTTACAGAATCACTGCGCGTAAACGGTTTTTTTTTCTCACGTACAACCTGCTCACCAGTTGATAAGTCAGCCAAAGTTTTATCAGCTCTAGCTCCCACCAAACTCGAATGCAACTGAGGTGTAGTATCTTCTTTACTAACAGTATCCTTTTTAGCAGTCGCCGGGATAACATCCATGTTCGGGGTGAACTTAGACTGCAACTGATGTGGCACAACAACTTGGTCAAAAATACCCTGTTTATCAGTTATAGTAGTTCCATCAGTTACCGCCTCCACCAAATTTGACTGAGGTGGTATAGGATCTTGAACCCCAGAATCCTGTTAAGCCGTCTTCGGAGTCGCGGGACAACTACTTGGCCTAATTTCATTCCTTCTTGCCAGATCTACCTCCCGACGCTCAAGTTCAACAACGCCATACGCTTTCCCGTTGATTATCAACTTATTTCGTCTGATGAAGCATTCGTTCCCCATATCCTGCTTAGCCAGTTGCAAATGCCTTCTCAAAACTTTATACTCCTCCCTTTGTTCTTCAGTGAGATCAGCAGTTATTATCACATTCGTGCCCTTCAGCTTCCTACAATTTCTCAGAATTTTCTGCTTCATCCAATAAGCTGCGAATTCTACTTTCAGCGGACTTGAATCTTTACGTCCTAATGTATAATAGTCGTTTATGTCTCTAGAATCCACATGAATGTCTAATAGAGTCTTCAGCCGACTACATATGTTCTCCAATGAAAGCGTTTTTCCTTCAAACCCATGCCCAAAAATCACAACACAGTTTTTTCTATATCTTCTTTTAAGCTCCTCAACCTCTGCTCTGAGTCGTTTATTATCATCATCTAACTCATGGACTTTAGCATTCAACGCAGTTATGGACATTAGGAGTCGAACCTCAGTGGCTTTAGCATTGTTCAGGATCTCCATTTTAGTCTTTGACAACTCATTATAAATGCTCTCCAGGGTAATGCTCTCTGCCATGACAACTGCACAAGCTGAATCTGACGCTGACGGAACTTGCATCCAACGTGACAACCACCACCAGACCTGAATCAGAGACTGAAGGAATCTCCGCACAACTTGGCAACGTCCCAAACAACCAATATCAGTAGTTTTAACAAGAAACTGATAAGAATGTTTACTGTTTCAAAAAGTGGTCGCTTCTAATTCAGTTTATGAAAACTTTCCAATTATACTCACAAACGACACTCTGCCCAACCAAACACTCTAATACATTCTTTCACAATTCAATAATAATTACTCAAATACTTCCTCATATTTGGTATGTGCAACTCAGAGTGTAAAAATAAAAATAATAAAAATAAAAATAAAAACGTACTGGTGAAAAGGGAATTAACTGGGACACTTTTCACAACGGCCGGGCCGATAGCCGGTGACTAACAGACAAACAAGAGGGCCGCCGGATAACACACAATATAAAGGATAGGTTACACCAGTACGCAAAAAGAAAAGAAAAATTGCTAAACTTAAATCTGAGTTCTAACTGAAGACGTTATACGGTATAGTGAAAATATAAAAATGGATGCACCTCGTACACACGACAACCTCAGCCGACGGAGACAACTCCCACATATGACAGTGAAGGCCGGAGATAAACAAACTCAATAAACAAAGAGGATCTAATAGAGATAATATACAAATTGAAACCAAAAACAAGTTCCAATCAAAATATCAGATATATTGTGTACTTGCCAATATCCTCACAAAGAAAGGCTCTTTTAAAAAGCCTATTTTGCACTCAAAAATCGATTGTAATCAGCAACAAACGTCAAAACATCCGAGGTCTTAAAATGCAATGCAGGTATGTATGTAATGATGGAATCTTTCTATTGATTGCCCGATTTCGTCCTCACGCAAGGAAAATACTATGTGGGATAATATTGACTTCATCATTAAAATTGTGAATTCTTATTATCTTTACCTCCTCGAATGAATTGAACGTTGTATCGGCACAAAAAAAATCTATAATATTCAAACCTACGAAAAACTAGAGAAAATCACGGCCGTTGTATGTGCTTGGACAAGTTCTCAAACAAATCGAAAAGTTTTATCCGAAATAACAATGACGCGTCATTTTTGAGCGCATGTTCCAAGTAGCTCAATAACAGCATGCATATGTGCAGAAGTCTGGTTTTCGGAATTTTCGGCCAAAAGCTCAAACGATTAATATCGACACATTTATGGAAAGTTTTGGGGACAAAATCAATTCTGTCGGCCCGTCCGTCCCATACCAAGATGATTTACAAAGGAAAATGCCAGCGATTTGAACTTTCCAGGCTGGAGAGCACATCTGAATAGGATGATTTTGCTCTAATTTCCTAGATAACTCGGAAAATGGGAAATTTAAGTTTGTTGAAATACCTTTCGTTGAAATCGTACCACAAGAAAAATGAAAAAATCAGAGATTTATATTCAAATATTCGAATCTCATTTCCTAGCGATATACCTTATTTCCATTTGATATTTGGAAATACTAGCGAAATGAAATCTCGAAGGCATAAATCGCCGAAACCATTAGATGGATATTGATCAAATATTCTCTGTATTTAGGCCCAACTAACGACTGACCAAACGGATAAATTGCAAATGACCAAAAATTTTTCATATGAAAGTCCTACCTAATCGCTCAAAACTATTTTAGGTGCAAAATATCAGACTTCTGTGATGAAATTACTCACTCTCGTTTCCTAGGACATGCGCGTAAAAACTATCATCTAATGCGTAGATGCTCACCAAATCAATGCACAAAACTTCTCACCATTTACCTAATTGTTCGAGGTAAATATATCAACACAAAAAATCTAGAAAAGCACTGCCGTGAAGGCCGCAGCTTTTGCGCGCATGTTCAATGTAAATGACCGCTTCAGCAACGAATTTGAACTTGCGCGCGAAAGCTGCTGCCTTAACGGCAGTGCTTTTCTAGATTTTTTTTCGATAAATTACTGGATTTCAATTCGATCTAATCTGTATTCTTGGAAATTTTGGAAAATTGCCGGCTGCGTAAACACAATAACTTCCCAAACACACAACTTAGAATCTCGATATTTGTAGAGAAGGTTTGGACCTTAATTACAAATGCCGAATTCGTGAATGGGTAAAATCCACCCGATGATTCCGCAGATATACCCATTCAAAATTTTATTTTCCCAATATTTCCAAAAATACAGATCAGATCGAATTAAAATCCAGTACTTCATCGGAAAATTACAGTTCGAAGGTTTATACAGAATTTAATGAGGATGATATGATAAGAAAATCACAGAATTTTTTTTTTCAAATTGTTCTAATGACACGATCATCACGAAATTTTGCATAAAGTTGTCTAACAGTATCTACAAACAAGCTGCGAAATTTCATCAGTATTGAATCAGTATTTTTTGAGAAATACCGAAAAAAGCAACGATATCGAGAAAAAACCTCGTAATTTGACATATTTTTTTCCGATAACTCCAAAACTTATAATCCTATCGAACTGAGACTCAGTACACTGCTGTGAAATAAGAAGTCCGAGTGGAATTCTTTTCTGGATATGATGAACGGTTTTCAAAAAAAAAATATTTTTTCGAAAAAAAATTTATTTACTGACAGTATGATCCTGACAAAATTTGGTTCAAATTTGCGCGTTATACTACACCTATTTAAAAGTTTGAATTTAATCGCCCAGGTGGTTTCTGAAATAAAAAATAAATACCTTCAAAATTTCAAGTGGCTATAACTCCGAAACTATTCGACCGATTTGGCCCCATAACGAACTCAAACGCGGCATTCTAATGCGCGACCTACCCTGAAAGTTTCAAGTTGCTAGCTCAATCTGTTCGACAGTTATCGTGTCCACGGCCGGCCGGACAGAATCGATTTTGACACCGGATTCGTTATCAGTGAGTCCAATCTAGTCGTTTGAGACCATTTTCAGCTCAATCATAGAAAATTACAGACATTTGGACAAAACGATAGCAAGCTGTTCCTCTAAACCATAAAGTTTAGCACAAACCTCGAGGTCACTATTCAACAATAGTGTTTCGATTTTCAATTTGATTTGATATTTACAATCAGAGATCGGAAAAAATATAAGTTTCGTGCTCATTTCCTCATTATCATAGTTTGTTACTCACGAAATTGTGCATCAACCTTCAAGCTCTCATTTTCACATCAAGTTCTTTATTTAAATTCGATTCGAACTGTGTTTTCGGAGATATCAGAAAAATTTTTAATGAATATACCTGCATTTGGTGAATATACCTAGCCAATTTGCGAATTCTGCCTTCCTTATTGAACTTCAAACCTGTTCTTCAATTAAAAAGTCCCTGAGTAGATTATTTCGGTATTTATTGTGTTTATGATCGGTGGTTAGGCCAGCCGTAATCACAATCATTTCCGAAAGGAGCTTTCTTGAAACCCTATAATAATTATATATTATATAATAATGTAGGTTTCGGGCTTGTTAATTACGAAGACCGGATTCGTGAGTGGTTGAAACCGTCCTAATGATTCGTAGACATGCCCATTCAAATTTTTTATTTTCCCAATATTTCCAAAGCCAATGATCGGATCGAATTTATATATAGTTTTTGATTGAAAAATGACAGATTGAAGGTTCATGCAAAATTTCGTGGGTACCATATGAGAAGAAAAACGCCAAATTTTTCCATCAGAAAGTGAAGTTGCAATTAGCAGGGTCAACGTCGATGAGTGTCCACTTTGTTCAGGAATTTGAGCTAACAGTTCCTGACCTCTCGTCAGTGCTCTTCTAGATTATTTTTGGAACAACCTGTATATCTCATTCGAAAATCAAACCACTGTTGAGCCACACGGAACACAGAGGAAGATAAATCATCAAAATGGATATATAAACAGGAGAATAATTCTAATTGATATTTTGAGACACCCTGAAGCCATACTGAATACAAACCAAAGGATATCATCAAAATATATCCATAAACAGCAGAATTGTGGAAATTATAATAACTTCTTGGTACTTCTCGTGTATTTTGTCATAAATATCCTGCCGTAAGTAGGAAATTTCCTACCAATTCATTCATTAGAAAGTTGGTGATGCCAACGAATGAAGCAATTATGCTATTTTATGTAGCTTAGATATGCCCTGTATATTTTATTCTAGAGAGGGGCCACCTCGTTGTCATATTGAACCCAGCGCAAAAAAAAATCATCGAAATCAGCCCCTGGGCAAAATGATTATTAAACTTAAAAAAAAAGTTTTCCACGAATTGACAACCTTCTTTTTACGCGCTGATTTTGAAATCGGCACTATCTACGGTCAATATTGAATAATCTCGGAACTTATGACGTACGAACTTGCCCACGTCGCACTGTTCGAGTCGAGCACATCTCGTCGGCCACATCGCGTCGACCCGTGTGCGGACGCTCTTACATGTTGATTGAAGCAAACCCTATCCAAATGATGCATTGAAAAAATAGCTTTGAGCGACAAAAACATCGAAATCAGCCCCCGAGCAAAATAATTATTAAACTTTAAAAAACAGTTTTCTACGAATTGCCAACCTTCTTTTGGCGCGCTGACTTTGAAATCGGCACTATCTATGGTCAATATTCAATAAACTCGAAACTTATGACGTACGAACTTGCCGACGTCGCACTGTTCGAGTCGAGTAAATCCCGTCGGCTACATCGCGTCGACCGTGTGCGGACTCTCTTACGGGTCTGCGAATCGTTAGAAATGCGATGGAAAAACCTCCTCCAAGCATGAAGTCAATCTTGAAAAGGACAAGGACCAGTGACTAGAAGGCAACAGGGCTCAAATTTGTCAAGACTGGGTTAGACATTTTTTCGACACCTCCTGTATATCGAAAGATCTTACTGATACGACGTTGCTCCTACCACCAGCCGAATTTAACTCCCCACACGCGGAGAGGAGAGACCGGGCAATAGAAAACACTTATCGCCACGTGTGCGTACGGTACCGATAACGAATTTATTTCGGACGGGAATTTCGGAATGAAATGAAATAATTTTAGTGATCGGAAACGCTAGAGAATCAAACAGAAAGACGGGCACAGCCCCTAGATTATTATGCTCACCAATGGGTATAACTGGATGAATACAATAAGTTTGTTCCAACACGCAGGTCTATTACTGTCTTGAACTCGTTCCGAACTGAATCGATTCACACGTCTGCGCTCATCCTTGTTCGGAATTAATTCTGAATGGGTAGTTCGAATTGTTCGAAAGTGTTGGAACAGAAGCAAAATTTCATCTGTGCTCCAAGCATTAATTTTAACTATCCTTATCTATGAACGAACCTCAAACTTCACCTCATTTCAAATCTAAGAAAGTAAAAGTAAGTGAAAGTGTATTGCGTGTGCACAGTTTTCAAGGCAATAGAGAAGAAAGGAATTCAAATGCAAGACGCAATGGATATAACTGGAGCAAGCTTCGAAATTGTTAATATGGGTAAGTTTATCCCTTCTCCAATCAAATGTGTATTTATTTAAATATGAATTTGTTTTTCAATTTAGTTGGTCCCAAATTTATTAATAACATTCTTTATTGGAAATGTATACCTGAACATAACTGATTTTTGCAGTTTCGTGTGAAACCCCTTTACCTCAAGCATCTCAGGAAATTAGATGGAACGATAACAATACCAGAATGTTAATCGATCTGTACATCAAGTACAAACCAAAAGTGGGAAGCATGCAGATGAAGAGCTTGAAGAATATGTGGCGGATAATAGCCAAGGAATTGGAGGAGAAGCTGTGGGTAAATGTTGCTTCCAATCATTGTGAGAATGAGTGGAAAGTGTTAGAAAGGAATTACAAGAAATATGTGGACAATAATAATTCCACCGGAAGGGGTAGGAAACATTTCGAATTTTTTGAAGACATGGAAATATTATACGGAAATAAAAGTATCAACCCGGATATATTATTAGATAGTGACACTATACATAATACTCCACCTCCGCAATTTGAAGAAATGGCTGAAGAAAATACTCTGGAGCCAGATTGCGTTAACATGAAAACTCCCACCACTTCCAAAGGTCCAAGAAGATCATCAAGCAGGGGGAGAGTCAACATGCTTGAAAAAACGAGAACAGAAAGTATCAGGACATGAGAATAGAACAAGAGAACATAAAGATAGCTGAGATCAAAAGGAGGAATGATCTTCTGGAAGAGAGAAATAATCTCCTTCGAGAGGATATTAACCTCAGTGGCCGCAATCCATTCTTGTGATTTCAGTGATGTATATATATTTTGATTTTAGATGATTTATTATTTATATACGATATCCCTGTTATACAATAACCATATATCAGTTTTAAAGTACCTATTGTAATAATGCATTATTTATTCAAATTATATAAAATGTAAGTGAAGCAGTTCAGTTAGTGTGATGTATATATGAGCCACTCGGAGGCCAATCAACCTATCATATGGGAGCATTATTAATAAAAAATAAACAACATTCCTGTTTGGGAATTATAGATCCTAGGACCTATAAACCTTATACAATCCTTGTGGAAAATAACTAGATTTTTCGGTAATGTTTAGGGATGTTTAAATACCAGCACGAAACAATAATTCTCTCCAGAGAAAATGTTAAGACTGGACTTAGGTTGAATGGCTCACATAACAAATATATTTCAATTTGTTGATGCAGTAAGAAATGAGGAATTATGTATTACCTATTCCAATTATGTGTAATATAAATAAAGCAGTTCCGAGAGTGATATAATAAATATATTTCAATGATAAAGAAAGAAATAGTGTTATTAATTATATCTGACTGGCCTCAATGTGTTGACGAAATGATCTCGTACTCTTCTACCATCTGAATCTTCAAGATGGACATCCCCAACTTCTTCCATGTTCTGGAGATTAGAATTAACACTTTGTGGGACACATGTGACAAATACATCATCGATACTGATATTATGCAACACACAAGCTGCACGTACAACTTCAAATGAAATAATTGTCGGAATTTTTGTGTCAGAATACCAAAGCAGTGCTCTATAACATATCGATTTTTTGATAATAAAATATTATAAATGATCTACTGCTGACTCAGATTTCCTCTACCTTTAAAAGGTACTTATAGATTTGCCCTGAGCGGATAAGCCGCTTTCTTCTAAATAAGCACATAATGGTGATTGTCTAAATACACGAGCATCATGTGCAGATCCCGGATATCCTATGAAGGCATTTCTAATCTTCAACTTGTGATCACACACAATTTGCATCTGAAACATTTATATTACATCTTGTACATAGGTATGTTACATTTTTATGTTAGACCACTGAAATATATCTACCTGAATTGAGTAGTATCCTTTTCTGTTAAACTAGGAATCAGAGTCATTCTGTGGTTTATCAATCCTAATGTGGCTGCCATCTATAGCACCTATAACAGAAGGAAATCCTTTTCCTCGAAACTGTTGCTCTATTAGCTCCTTTTCATTATCATCTGGTCAGGTAATGATTTCAGATGATACATTGCACATAAATATTGCCAATCTTGATATTATTCGATATAAACAGCTTTTACTTATATCAAATCTGTCCGGAAACTAGTGGTTTGATGGTCCAAATACCATAAAAATATGAGTACCTGCAAAATGACAGATTTAATTTATTTATAGCTTCAACAGTTCAATTTCATTATGTAAACAGTAAATAGAATATAAATCAACAAATATTCCCCCTTGATCAGAGCTAATCATCCAATCAACCAAAACACCTACACCGAAGAACCGGATCCAAGAAGAATGACTACAGCTGTTTCACAATTGTTATTGATCGTCAGGTCAACTTACCTTGGATAAACCGCAGAGGGATCTCTTGATACTTGTCACATTTCAGATGGACCGCTGCAGTATAACAACGTACATGAACCGAGTGTTTCCATTGTCGTCACGGTTTTTTGTAAAGCTGCAATATCGCAGTTACAGCGACCTGATGCGACAAAAGGATGAACGTCATACACATCGATCAGAGTATTCTGCACTCGAAGGTGAGACTAGCAAGATGCTCCTGGCAGATGGCGCCCTGTACGTTGTTATACTGCAGCGGTCCTTCTGAAAGGTAACAAGTATCGAGAGATCTCTCCGCGGTTTATCCAAGTTGAGTTGATCTGACGATCAATAACCATTGTAAAACAGCTGTAGTCATTCTACTTGGATCCGCTTCTTCGGTGTTGGTGTTTTGGTTGATTGGATGATTAGCTCTGATCAAGGGGGAATATTTGTTGATTTATCGACGGATATTCGTCTTTGTGATTTTGTTATTTTTTATTACTGGAGCTCTTTCTTCTCCGTGAAACCAATTCCTATCTTTGTTAGATGTTGGACGTTTTCGTCTAGTGGGAATCCACATGAACTGAGTGTTTCCAATGTCGTCACGGTTTTTTGTAAAGCTGCAATATCGCAGTTACAGCGACCTGATGCGACAAAAGGATGAACGTCATACACATCGATCAGAGTATTCTGCACTCGAAGGTGAGACTCGCAAGATGCCCATGGCAGATGGCGCCCTGTACTTTGTTATACTGCAGCGGTCCTTCTGAAAGGTAACAAGTATCGAGAGATCTCTCTGCGGTTTATCCAAGTTAAGTTGACCTGACGATCAATAACAATTGTGAAACAGCTGTAGTCATTCTACTTGTATCCGCTTCTTCGGTGTAGGTGTTTTGGTTGATTGGATGATTAGCTCTGATCAAGGGGGAATATTTGTTGATTTATCGACGGATATTCGTCCTTGTGATTATGTTATTTATTATTACTGGAGCTCTTTCTTCTCCGTGAAACTAATTCCTATCTTTGTTAGATGTTGGACGTTTTCGTCTTGTGGGAATACACATGAACCGAGTGTTTCCAATGTCGTCAAGGTTTTTTGTAAAGATGCAATATCGCAGTTACAGCGACCTGATGCAACAGAAGGATGAACGTCATACACATCGATCAGAGTATTCTGCACTCGAAGGTGAGACTCGCAAGATGCTCCTGGCAGATGGCGCCCTGTACGTTGTTATACTGCAGCGGTCCTTCTGAAAGGTAACAAGTATCGAGAGATTTCTCTGCGGTTTATCCAAGTTAAGTTGACCTGACGATCAATGACAATTGTGAAACAGCTATAGTCATTCTACTTGGATCCGCTTCTTCGGTGTAGATGTTTTGGTTGATTGGATGATAAGCTCTGATCAAGGGGGAATATTTGTTGATTTATCGACGGTTATTCGTCCTTGTGATTATGTTATTTAAGTAAATAGAATTTAAAAAAGATATGCAAACACCCAACACACCTGTTCTAATGCAGATAATTTTTCATTTTGACCAGTTTGTGGTTTATAACTGTTATGGTTTTCATATCTATCAGCAATAGTCGAAACATGTTCTCGGGCTAGCCTGAAGTGATCATATTGAGGAACAGTATCAGCTAAAACAAAAAGAGTTAGATCATTTATCTCACGCCCTCACCTGTTATCTTCATTCCATAAATCAATGTTCAAATGTTGTTAACTCAGATGCACTTTGAATTATTGAATAACGAGACTTAAATACATACCCAAGTAACCATCATTTTTTGTTCTTGGAAAACACATAGTGACTACGAAATCCTCTTCATCACTTGAAGTTGCTAAATAATCACTGTCGTTTTCAAATTCTAAATCGCTCATTTTCAAAATTCCTGATTTTTCACGTGTTTACCGGCGAAGGTTAGAATAAATGAGTAGAATGACATAACAGCTGACCGATTCAATTCCTCCTTCTCAGTTCTTGCCTAAACCCAAGAACTGAATTCACCGTTCTAGGACTGGTCTGACATAAATTCTTTTTACGTTGGAACACTTGATTTGCAATTCTTAACCAGTTCGAAATTTGTTGGTACGCTAAGATCGATATCCGCCTGATTCAGAACTAGTTCCAGAATGTGTAGGAACAAACCTTATGGTACACCGGAGTCTCTATCTCGTACAGTTTCACCAAACAGCAAAATGAATTTTCAACGCTGTAAGTCTCAATGCGAGTTACACTTTCAAATACTGGAAATAACTTTTTGAGAATCGGTGATTAACTGCGGATAGTCTTCGATGATAATTTCGGAGACAAGCTACTAGATCGAGACTGAAAACTAGAATCTAAATGTGAAAAGAATCTACGGAAATTGAGTCGGAATTTACAGACCTTTTATAAACTCGGCCGAGGAAAGGGGACACACATGTAAAATTTCAGATAAAACTCACTTTCATTGGTCGATGACGGTCAACTGACATTCTAGAAGGATTAGGAATTTTTCGGAACAGACAACGTTGGGGACACATGTCACCCCTTTTTGCACCTTAAGACGCCTCAAAAAAACAAATAACAACTAGAAAAATCCCTTGCGACGTGAAATTTCCTGCGATGTTTTTTGAACGGCAGTTTTTCAATATAGGATATAAATCTACGCTGCAAACCTTAATAAATGGAATAATTAAATTTCCGCAATGCAGAAAATAAATCTACATGAACTTTCAGAGGTAGCAAGAACATTAGAAATTACTTCATTACAAATGAAATCATATCATGATTTATGACCAGGAAACGGAAAACGGCAAAAAGATCAATCCCTGACCGAGCTCCTTTTACGTAACGAAAAATGCTTCGTACATCATTGACTGCTGCAAATGGTTATGTTGCGAAACCTTTAGAAGAAAAAATATTTTTGTAGAAGCTTATTATATTATATGGAAAACATAAATTCAGAATGGAAAATGTTTGGTACCTACCAAACAACTTCCTTCGATTTCCAAAAATCTATTCGCAGTATTAGCAGAACAAGACAGAAATCCACTGGGATAATTAGTTTCCGCAGCCATCTCAAGATTGAAAATGAGACTATTTCGATTGGAATAAGAATAAAACCTGATTCGTACATGTTAAATATGAGAAATTTTATATCAGAACACAAATCCGATGTAATATGGGTATTCAAACCAGCCATACTAAGCAACTTTATTTGGTCATCGGAATAAGAAGCATTTACGGAGAAATCTAAAGAGAGATTTTGGATTTGATGTTCTTTTAGGGCACAAACAGAGTGGACCTAAGAGCAAAGAAGGAGAGCATAGAATAGGGACCAAAGAGCAAAGCAGCGAAATCGAATACTGCTCTTTAAAGACACACCGAGTACAGCTTATACCGAATATAGAGCAAATCGTCTAGCAGAAAGGGGAGTGGCGAAACCAAACATCTTTCTTTTCTACGCTCGCACTCTCCCATAAATCCACCTGTCTTCTTCAGTATATTTTGTTTAATTCATTAATATTTTCCAAAAAAATGAATGTGGATTTATTGATAAGATGAACTATGGAATAACAAACCGTTGTTGGATCCAACAAACCGCACACACCACAATCGGTTTATTTTGGATAAAATGTGGAGCTTTTTTTTTGGATTTTTCTGATAAGAGGAAGGTAGTCAGTCTAGTCCGTTTAACCCGTAAGCTTCCAAGTGTGTTATTAAATCGAACGAATTCTTGCTTTACTCTTTGCTCGTTAGTCTGTTATGGCTACGCTTTGCTCTCTGCTCGCACGCTTTGCTCTTTTATCGGAGAAATATCGCCACTTCACTCTCCACTTTGCTTCCCGCTCCACCCTGTACGTACCTTAGACATCGAGTTATGTGGAGGATACATATATTACACAGTCCGCATTCAGAAGTTTGGCAGAAGAGAAAGAGCCAAAACTTCAGGGTCGCTTGACTGCGATAGTATAGAACGTTCTGTATCGTTCCATCGTTTTGTATTGCCAATAGCGCGAACACCCCCATTTTTTCTCGTTTGTTCTCTCTCCAGGATTTCAGGAATAGCGCTCCCGGTGAGCTAACCCATGGATATGTTTGTGGGTCTTTTGAAAATTCCGAAGAGGTTACAATATGTCTGCCTATTAAATGATTGTAGGAAATTTCGTAGAATTTTCCTGTTTTATACAGTAACAAGTACAGCCAACAATAAAAGAACGGCTTCGCAGTATACTGAATTGACGTCACACCTCAGAGTGCTCGCAGTGTATATCGGAAGCTTTGGTGTCAAGATACGAAGAAAATGATGATCCAGAGTTATTTTTGACGAGAAATCAATCTCAAATCTAGAAACATCACAACTATCACTTCCAGTTTTCGGGAAGGGAAATGCGGAAGAAATCCAGAAAGGAGAAAAGAGAATTTCAGATAATCAAGAATGGAATGATAGATCACAAAACGAAGTTTTCGATACTAATGAAGGAAATACTGAACATTATGATATCATGAATTCTGATGGGACAACTTCTGGATTCAACGGTCCCGAAGATAGAAATTCAACAGATATGAGTTAACGAGATAAAACAAGCTGGAGGATACTAGCTAGATTCGAAGATTCTGTAAGGATAAGTTTGATTGATATGAGAAATATAATAGTATTATCCAATGAGCATATATAATGACTGATATAATTCACGAGGATAAAGTTTGCTACACGAGCCGCAAGTGTCACGAAGCACCCAAGTGAATTAAAGCACGAGTTCATTTGTAAACATTGGAATGATTCTGCATTTTCAATAAACTTCAATTGAACTGTCAGAATCGTCAATTAAATTCTCTGTGATTGCTGGAAATTGTCAAGCTTACGCGAAACTTCGAAACTTTCACTTGATCTATGCATGGAGTGTATAATATTCATTATACACGCCTATTATCCACGGGCTTGGTTAATTACTGTCATTTTCTCTTAACAAGAGCCATCGAAATATTTATTTTATTCAATGGTGCTGGACAAAACCTTATTTTCTCGATACATAATTTCGTTATTAAAATATTAATTATATGAATTTTCCTGGGAGTTTAAAGATTTACTTTAGCACTGACTTCAAAACAGTGCTTTTATCGAAGTTTTAACTTATTTACTTTTTAAACTTACATGTTTGAGTGTTTATTGTTGTCATTATTTTTACAGATTTTACAGAAGGAACACCAAGAACTTCTTGTCACAGCCAAATTAGCACAATCAGAACTCGATGTGGCCCTAGGAGCTCATGAATCTCAAAGACAAGTTCTCGTAACTCTCAACGAACAACTTGCCTCTCGCATACAAGAATTAGTTACTATTCACGACGAAATTTCTACTGCTTTACAAACCTGAAGAGTTGTAACTATTGTTGAAAATTATTAGGTTTGATACATTCTAATTATATAAATCTTATCAATTGCAGTGTATTGGTCATAATTGCGATTAATGTTCATTTTATGATAGACTATTGAACTGATTGCATACATTCAACTATAATGTTTAGGAATGTACCTGAAAATACAGTTGAAAATTTACTCAAAGATATGTGTATCTCACTACCTACTGTGGAATATTTTATTCAGTCAAAATAAGTGATAGAAAGAAATGAAACATGAACAATGTTATTCCATGAAACAATGCTACGAAAATAAAGTAATGAGAAAAGCTTAGTTTGGAGGTTGAATATTTTCAGTGAACAATGCACGAATGGCATATGCCATATTTCTTTTGTGTTTCATGAAGTATTTTCTTTCATCTCTCCGACAAACTGTTTATACGGATCTGAAATTTTGTCGCGCACTATGGAATTTACAATACCTTCGAACGATGTGCTTGGTGATGGGCAACTCGAGTTCACCTTTATTAACTCGAATTAGGCCAAACTCACCCCTACCACATTGAGACTACAATACGGCAGTCCTTCTAGCGCAGGTCAAACACAATTGTTCGACAACCTTGCTGTCAGGCAGTGCTACGCCTGTGAGTAGCGATGCCACAAAACGGGGGCCGATTCTTGAACCTCGATCAAGAATTGAAGAGTGGGACAATTGTCATATGTTTATGTCGATTTTCTAAGTTTTCTCGAGCATCTGCAAAATTTGTGAGAGTTGTATTGGCCATTTTGACTATGTTTTTAAGCAAATATTCAAGAAATGAACTGAATGCAAGATATCGAGAAATTTCAAATCGGAATTCAAACCTAACCTTATCACCGTCCTTCGACTTAGCAACTAGTGGTACGGAGTATAGGAGATATAACATTCGATTGTCGAGCAACATTCGGTTCCATGTGCAGGTCATGTCTACTTTTTTTTATATTTAACTTAGAAAATCGCCGCGGACATATGGCAACCGTGATACTCTTCAATTCTTGCTCGAGATTCAAGAATCGGCCCCCTCCTTTACGATAGATTTCGAAGAAAAAGCCCTGTGGTTGATTCTGCTGACGAAAAATTGAAAGCGTCAGATCATGATAAGTTTAATTACTTTCAGATGAGCGAAAGTACTTTCGATAGTATATTGCACGATTAAAAATATAGTTTGAAACGAGAGGACAATCAAATTCGAAAAAGTATAGCTCCTGAAGGACGACTAGCCTTAACTTCAAGGTAAGTATATGACTGAACCAACAGATAACACGAAAATAATGAAATATTCGTCAATCTATGACGTCGAGGATATCCGTTGCGAAAATGGCATGCAAACGGAAGGTGAGCAAGAAGGATAGTGTGCACATAGCCGTGCAATTGAATCTTATAATATTTTACGTAGACGAAACGGGAAAGCTACGGAACGTATAAACCACGGTCGAACATACTTTCGTAATTTGTATGATTTCTGGACAGGCGAACGTAATAAACTTAAGTTCATTTTATAGAGGAATGAAAGAGCACGGAAGGCCCCATTCCAAGATAGAATTTTAGGATTTCATGCCAGCCAAAGAAATTTTTGTGATTTTTATATTTTCATTATGAATGGAAAATTATTCATTTATATAATGGATGGAGATGGATGGACTAGGGTTTATTCTTGACCGCTCATTATGAACATATTAAGTCACAAAAATCTCTTTGGCTGGCATGAAATCCTATAATTCTATCTTGAAATTGGGCCTTAAAATTAAGATATGTGAACGAAAAATTGCTTTTTCCTTGCTTTTTCATTCCTCTTTAAGATGAACCTAATTTGATCACATTCGCTGGTCCAGAAATCATAAAATTACGAAAATGTGTTCGACTGTGGTGGAATGAAAAGTTTCCGTGGAGCTGGCCGGCCGGGAGCTAACATTATCACAGTGTAGGCGACCCGACGCGAATGGACCAGCATGTCAGTATTTCACTAACGTTGAGCATAATGTATATTGTTTGTTCTTCTTCCCAATCCATTCATCTAATAGATTTTATAGGTAAACACTAGAATGTACTCAGATTGGTTATCTTCTATATGACCCACTGAATTGATTTCATTTATTACCCACCCGGCAAGCTCAGAAGGGAACAAGGTATGAGATTGGGGAAAAACTGGCGTATGTGGAATTATATCGTTTGTTGGGTTGCGAATGGATTGGCGATGAATTTTCATCGAGTGTTTTTTTTTTAATCTTGTCAGAAAAAAATTTTCAATAGATATATCTGTAGAACCATGAGGTTGATTATACCAATGCAGGAATTCGAATTGTTGTGGTTTAACCGGCCCTAAAAATAAAGATTCTTATTGTGTTTACGATTGGCCGTTAGGCCCTAGGTACGAGATGAGTTATTCTGTAGAAAAAAAACAGATCAATTTTCAGATAAACAATTCAACGAGTCACATATTATATTGTAGTCATGAAAATTTCTCGGAAATATTGATTCGTAAAACTGACTTCTGCAATACTAAGGAACATTATTGAAAAAAAAAATTAAAATAATCATTGAATATTGTTATCGATAAGATCTTCGCCATTTCTCGAATATCTAGAATTATACATTCTTCCATTTGGATTTTTCTTGAATAAATGTTCTGCTAGAAAATCCAATGGGTTTCTTGGTTTCTTCTCGGCAACGATCATGAGTGCTTGAAAGAGCACAGGTAAAACATTTCTTGCAATGAACATTCTGTATTTTTCAATTTTAGGGCCAAGAATTCTTTCTAGTCTGACATTATTATGGTGATATTTCTCTAGCAACTTCATCATTTTTTCATCCAAATCTTGTTTTTCTTCTTTCATCTGCAACTGAAATGAAAACTGGAGTCATTTTATGGGAAGATATGGAATAGACAACTTATAAAGCAACAACTTTTCTGACAAATTGTTAACTACACTAAGGACTTGATTGTTAGTTATAGGTATCAATAAAATCTAGAAAAGCACTGCCGTGAAGGCAGCAGCTTTTGCGCGCATGTTCAATGTAGATGACTGCTTCGACGACGAATTTGAACATGCTCGTAAAAGCTGCTGCCTTCACGGCAGTTTTTTTCTAGATTTTTTTTTTCGATTAATTACTGGATTTCAATTCGATCTTATCTGTATTTTTGGAAATATTTGAAAAATTTTGAATGGATATATCTACGGAATCATTACGCGGATTTTACCCATTCATGAATTCGACGTTCGTAATTAAGCCCCAAACCTACTCTACAAATATCGAGTGTTTAAGTAGTAGATATTTTTAGAGAAGGTTTGGACCTCAATTACGAAGGCAGAATTCGTGAATGGGTAAAATCCACCCAATGATTCCGCATATATACCCATTCAAAATTTTATTTTCCCAATATTTCCAAAAATACAGATAAAATCGAATTGAAATCCAGAACTTCATCGAAAAATGACACATTGAAGGTTCATATAGAAATTATTGAGGATAACAGTTGAGTTCCGATATTCCTGGCCAGTACTTGTCAGTAGATTTTGACAGTCGATTTTACTGGCACTGCTTTGGTAATTCTACGTATCAGTACGAAGCGTTTCGAACTTACTGATACTGGCCAGTACTGATTGGGAATATCGGAACGCAACAAATATAATGAGGAGATCACAGAATATTGAATATTTGAAATGAAAAATTTGAATTTTTTTCAAATCGTTCTGATGACACGATCATGACGAAATATCGCACAATATTGTCTTTCAGTATTTTTGAAATAGATTCCATCACGTTTGAATCAGTATTTCTCGAGTTATACCGAAAAAAATTTCAAAAAGCACTGCCGTGAAGGCAGCAACTTTTGCGCGCATGCTCAATGTAGATGACCGCTTCAACAACGAATTTGAACATGCACGCAAAAGCTGCTGCCTTCACGGCAGTACTTTTTGAGATTTTTACTGATAAATTACTGGATTTCAATTCGATCAAATCTGTATTTTTGGAAATATTGGATAAATAAAATTTTGAATGGGAATATCTACGGAATCATTGGGCGGATTTTACCCATTCACGAATTCGACCTTCGTAATTAAGCCCCAAACCTTCTCTACAAATATCGAGTTTCTAAGTCGTTTCTTCCGGAAGTTATTGTGTTTACGGTCAGCCTAACGGCCGACTGCGTAAACACAATAACTTCCGAAAGAAACAACTTAGGGACTCGATATTTGTAGAGAAGGTTTGGACCTAAATTACGAAGGCCGAATTCGTGAATGGGTAAAATCCACCCAATGATTCCGTAGATATACCCAATCAAAATTTTATTTTTTCAAGATTTCCAAAAATACAGATCAGATCGAATTGAAATCCAGTACTTCATCGAAAAATAACAGTTCGAAGTTTCATACAGAATTTGATGAGGATTTTCAAATTGTTCTGATGACACGATTATCACGAAATTTCGCATGAAGTTGTCTTTCAGCATCTCAAAACTAGCTGTGAAATTTCATCAGGACTGAATCAGTATTTCTCGAGTTACACCGATAAAATAATCGATATCGAGAAGAAAACCTCGAAATTTGACACATTTTTTCCGGATATCTCCGAAACTTATGATCGTATCGAACTGAAATTTGGTACACTGCTGCGAAATATGAAGTTCAAAGTGTGAGTGGACATTTTTTTCGAATATGATAAATGGTTTCCAGAAAAACAAATTTTTGGAAAAAAATTTCGAAAAAAATTTTTTTTTTAATTTACTGACAATATGATCCTGACGAAATTTAGCTCAAAGTTGCGCGTCGTTATACTCCACCAAACTGCCAAGTTTGAATCCAATCGCTTGAGTAGTTTCTGAAATAACAAATTAATAACTTCAAAACTTCAAGTGCCTATAACTCCGAAACTATTCGACCGATTTGGCCCATTAACGAACTTAACCGCGGCATTCTGATGCGCAACCTATCCTGAAAGTTTCAAGTAGCTAGCTTGCTTCTGTCGACAGTTATCGTGTTTACGGACGGCCGGCCGGACAGAATCAATTTTGACACCGGATTCGTCATCAGTGAGTCCAACCTAGTCGATTGAGACCATTTTCGGCTCAATCATCCAAAATTACAGACATTTGGACAAAACGATAGCACGCTGTTCCCCTAGAACATGCGCGCAAAAACAACGATATCGAGTAGAAAACCGCGAAATTCTACATATTTTTTTCCATTATCTCCAGAACTAATAGCCGTATTGAACTGAAATTTGGTACACTGCTGTGAAATATGAAGTTCAAAATATATCTGGAATTGTTCTCGAATATGAACAATAGTTTTAGAAAAAAAAAATTTATTCGGAAAAATTTTGACAAAAATTTTTTTTTGAATTGGGTGACCATAAGATTTCAACAAAATTCTGCTCAAAGTTGCGCGTCGTTATTCTCTAACTAACTGCTTAGTTTCAATCCAATCGCTCTAGTAGTTTCTGAAATATGAGGGAAATAACCCCCAAAATTTCAAATTGCTATAACTCCGAAACTATTCGTCCCATTTGGCCCATCGGATGCGCAACCTACCCTGGAAGTTTCAGGTCGATAGTATTTTCCGTATGACCGTAATCGTGCATACGGTCGGCCGGCCGGACAGAATCGATTTTGACGCCGGATTCGTCATCAGTGAGTCCAACCTATTCGTTTGAGACCATTTTCGGCTTAAAATTCGAAAATTACAGACTTAAGGACAAAACGAAAGCACGCTGTTCCCTTAGAACATGCGCTCAATAAGTAGAATTTTCCAATTATTTTTTATCTGCTGCTTCTGGTATTGTTTAATAAGCCTTTATAGTGTCATAATATCATCATTAACCTTGCTAATGATAAATTGTTCTGTGAGAGTTTTTCATTTCCGTGATTCATTGCAGATAGTGTCTGATAACGAACCTGAAAAAAAAACTGATACAAATAAAAAAGACGCGCTAGGAAGAAAAGTGAGCTGAATACAAACAAGAACGTTCGGAAACTACTTTAGATATTCACAAAGAATAAGCAAATATAGCATAAACAGAGGCGAAATAGATAAGTTTACTAAAGAGGGTATTGTTATTGAAATGCGAAGATTGCAGAATATTCAGCCATATGATATATCCAGCAAACTAGGAATAAGAAATGTGAAGGATTCAAAATATTCATGTCATTAAATGGGACACATAAGAGGATATGGAACGATTCAAGAAAGAAGCAGAATTAAAACTCAAAGAAAAATATGATATAGAGCTACCGAAATTTTTATTCCTAAAAATAGAAATTTTTTCAACTACAGATGCATTAACAAGTAAATTATTGTTTAGAAAGTTTCCTGTGGATATTTGTGTGATCGCATAAGCGGACCTACTCAGTGAAAACAGCAGACAGCTCTTTTTCCGAGTAAGGTCGTAAATCCGGCAAGGAATCAGAGACCTACTTGGCCCATGATCCGCGAGATGGCGAGGTCCACAGATAAGATACACCAAACGAAATCCTAATATTAGTGCTTAGATTGTCAGTTTTCACGTCTGCTGGTAAGGTGGCTTTGAGTATTGTTCAGCGGGGTCGGAATTGGATATGAATTATCGGTGGATATATTCAAACAAAATATTAAATCTGATCGTATTTGAATGATAAATGTTTTCTGATTGTCTGAGGAAAAATGTCGGACCTGATATTTGTCGAAATTCTCTCTTCGCCAAAGTATGAATCAGTTTCGATTGAATTTTGGATTTTCTGTTTTCTCCTGAGAATACTGGAAATGTGCGGAACAAAAAAGAGCGTAAACTGGGAAGAAGCCAGTGAAAAGTATAATGCGTAAAGTCACATCAGTCAGGCTGCGGTGACTTCCACGCGAATTGCTTCCTCCAATTCCTCCTATATTCGAGGCTTGTTTTGGTAAACTCGTTCGTTGAGATGTCCTTACAGAAAAAAGTTGCAGATGGCCAAATCTATAACGTTCATTGTTGCTCTGGCTGTGTGAGCGGTCGCCCCATCCAGTTGGAACCACACACGTCGGATTGGAACAAGACGTCTTCTCAATTCAGGTGCAAGATATAGTGCCCAGAGTTCACGGTAACAGCATTGCCATTGATGTTTTCAAAGAAGTAAGGGCGGATGACGAAGTTTGGGATACAGGGATACGCAACAAACGGTCACTTCAAGGCTATGCAGCGGTCTTTCGTGAAATTGTTGGAGATTTTGAACAGCCCAACTTTGCTGATTAACGTAGCCATTGAGGTGAAAGTGAGCCTCATCACTCATGGACAAAATGAGGTTCTCATTTTGCTCAACAAGTGCTTCCATCTCACGAGCGAAGTGCATTCGTTGTGCATAATCCCGATTTCGTTGGATATTGAGATGGCGACGAAACTCAAGCTGAACGGCTATGACGGACTCGTTATTACGGACGTAACTGTCGTAAGCAAAAACGCGGTGTTCCACCGTCCACAGGTCCATGATTTCAACTGGTAAAACAATGCTTAGATCTATTGAATCTAACGGCCTCTCTTCCGCATCTGTCAACCCAATAGAGGGGAGTACGAGCCGGTTCAAAAACGTCCGAGTCCTCTGCTTGACCTTGTACCATGTTGGACTCTTGAAAAATGAGGTTCAATGTTCAGGACGATATTCTACGTCAGATGAATAAGGAAAATGATGGTGGGCGTGAAAAAATTAATGCAGAAAGGTTAAAAATTGTTGTACATAATAAAAATCTGTTAAAATTTGAATTATTTCAATATAAGGATTTTCAACAGGAATATTGACAATCTGATAACGTTTTCAGAAACATATGAATAACATCATCTCGATAATTGTGCATAGGGGAGACCGGGTACAAACGTAACACTTTGTACTTTCAATCAAATTTTGAGTTATCAGTTATATTTTTGGTGAAACTAATATAGCCCTAAAGAACTTACATCTATACTCTACAAATATGCAATATAAATTTGTTCGATATATTTTGATTTCATATAATAATCGAACCACGAAAAAAAATTACGATCGTTACTTTCGACCCCAGCGGCAGGACGAAAACAACACTCTACCGGTCGAAAGTATCAGTAGTCAAATTTGTTTCAATATTAAATGTTAAATGAAAATAATACTATTTATTGGAAATATTTATTGAAAAATAAGAAACAATAAAATAAATATAAATATTTCAACTGAAGAATATCAAAAAGAAAATGTCACTTCGTTAACATTTAATCTTTGGATAAAGGAGATCAACTTTCTATTCAGACTCGCAATTATGGCAAACATACAAGGAATCATCATTACTGCATTCAGTGTGAGACCACTTCTTACACTCAATATATTGCACCCACTTTTCATTTGGTAAACTATTGCTGAATGGCTCCAAGCAAACCAGGCAGAAACAGTTTTCTTCATCAGAAGAATAGCTGTAATTTTCTTTTCCCCTCCTTTTAGCGTTGATGATAACTTTTCCTTAGCCTTTTCCTTTTGCAGATTTCGATTCATTTTTTCTAGATTGAAATATTGGTTTTTTGGCTTTATTTCTCCGGTTATATTCTTCTTCAATTGCAGTTTTTTCAGGAGTATCAGTGAGTATCGCCGTTTTCCGTGTTCTACTAGCATTCCTTGTTGCAGATCGTGCTTCAGCTCGTGGCAGAGGTCTTATATCTTGGGGAGAAAATGGAATTGTCTGTGAATAATTTGTTTGTCCACTAGGTCCTGGCTATGGTGAGCTTTGAAATGGATCTGAGGTAGAAGTATTAACCATCTGATTAGCAGCGCCAGTTTGTGTCTTTGATGGTTCCGATGCCGATTCTGAATCAGGCGGTTCTACTCTCACATCAACTTCATTGACAGCTTGTTGAATCCTGTCATCACTTTGCAAAGGACGATCCGTCACAGAAGATGGTGCAAAGTCAACCATTGTGAAGATATCTCTATTGAATGGACTTATGCCAGTGTAGGCAAAATCAGCAATAGCATTTCTATCGGTGACTGCAAGGGGAAATGCTTTCCTGACAGTCCCAGGGATATAATGTATAGTCATTGTTCGGCCGGGATTATTTCGCATCCAGTTATCAATGGCACTGTTTATCATTTTTTTGAATGGTCCGAAAACTGCCCTATCTAGGGGTTGAAGTTTATGTGTGCAGTGGGGGGAAAATGATAGCAACACTATTCCATTTTTTTGCAATATTCGAGGGCATGAATTGATATATGGGACACGTGATTGTCGAGCAATAGCAGATATTTTTGATCAATAGAAGGCTTGACTTGTTTTTTGAAATGTTCTAAAAACCGTTGAAACTCATTTTCTTGCATCCACCCACTAGCATTTCCAGCACCGCCAGTGCCAATAGGGCCTTCACGTATTATGTGGTCTTGTAATCGCTTCAATGGAAATACGAAAAACGGAGGTATATAACCTCCTCGTGCATTGATAGTAACAGCAACTATTATCAATCTCCCACGTTCAGCAGAGGTTATTGGGCCCACTTGGTTGGTTCCTCTCTGGGCCACAAATTCATTGGGTATTTGGACTGCTGTCACCCCTGTCTCATCCATATTCCATATATCTTTTGGCTTTATACCTATCCATCACTTCTGATAGGTTATCAAAAAACCTATTAACATTATGCTCATTAAAACTTGAGGCTCGTGATAAACTTGTTGCCTGAGGGCTTCTCAGAGAAAGGCTTGTGGGCCGTTTTAAAAACCCAGATAATCACTCTTTGTCCGCCATTTGACTCTCATTCCATTTCTCCGGGTATTTTTTTCCATAATTTACAGCCAATTCGTATGCCAACTCTCGTACTTCTTGGGGGAGCAATCCGAAGTAAACTTTGGAGCATTGAATTACATAGTGCTGTAAAATTCTTTCTTCTTCGGCAGTGAAGACACGGTTGACGCAACGGTAACCAACTTTTGCATTGATATTCCCTGATTTGAGTTTGTTTATGTATCTGTGTAATGTGATATGGCAAACATTGTATTTTCTTGCCAATGCCCTTATTTTAATTTTGTCTTTGAAATGCTCATCTGCTGCTTTTTGGTAGACATTTGTATCAGTTGTTCCTCTATCTGTCTTCCTAATTCGTTGCCGTGGCATCCTATTTTAATGAAAACTGTATGTAAGAATATGAAAAGGACATTTATGCAACATTATAATTGATTTGAGGATGTTACTTTTGTCCTCGCTGTGTTGTGCTACTTTTGTATCCAACCACGATTTCGTTCATAATATCATCTGTGTTTCAACACCGAATATGATATACACAATTATATTCTATGAAGTATTCAATCGCGAAGTGCTAGGCAAATAATTGAATTGAAAGCATCATCTTAAGAACATGTGAATACCTAATTAATGGAAATGAAAAAACTTACTTGTATTACGTGAAACTTATTGTAATAAAAGCCGATGTAGTGAGCAAATATTCCACAGGAGCATTCGCAGTTTCCACCATTAGACAAATATATACAGCTGTTGTTACTTTCTACCCGCTGTTACTTTCGTACCCGGTCTCCACTACAGGTAGGTACTTTTCAAAATGTTAATTCGATAAAAAATTGAGATATCCCTCATAACCTTTTATAATGAGGTTATTGATGATAAAAACAATGGTATTGAATTATTTGTTGAGAAACTTGGAACTGATTTTTCCATTACTCAGTTGACAAACTAAAAGGCAGAAGAATTGATTTTGAAATCGGTTGCAAAACATTTAGTTTGACAGAGTCATATAATTCGCCTTCCATTGCCAAAATGGATTATTTAAACGACATTGGCATCTATCTAGGAGCATTCAGTACTTTTAGTGGGGAAATTTTTGTAAGAGACATCAACATTATGGAAAAAAAAATATGATGTTGGTGCAAATTTTTTCGCAATAATGAGCTCCTTTGGTTTAGTATATATATATATTCTTTTGAGAATGAGCATTACATTCTAAGATATATCACAGTGTTAGCAGAGGAAATGTAAACGGTGTACCATACATATTTGCGTATGATACAAGAGCACAGATAAAAACCTCAGGAAAAATTCTGTCTCCCCGTATAAGTGTAGTTATTTGTTTATAGAAGATGGATGGCTTCTTTTTCATTGGAAAATAATTTTTCGTCATCTTGAATTCATTTCGACAAAATATCTTGACATAATATCTGAAACAGAAAGAGGGACAGAAAACCAAAAGGAAACAGTAAATAATATCACCTACATTTGCTCATGACCGAGAGGGTCTTTCGACCAGGTTCAGTCCTCCAAGCGATGATTTTCAGATCCTCAGATAAACGAAGAACGCTACAGGCCCCTTGATTGGGGAATCATCTCCCATAGATCCATAATTGTTCATTTCGAAATAGAAATCTAATAAAATATCGGGAATAAAGTGAAAAACTTGTGACATGTATTATGTCAGGATGACATAATACATGGTTTAGTGTAATATAATAACTTAGTGACAAGATCTGTTTCAAATACTGGTTCAGATCAGTCATTCATTAATCAAGAATTAAAAACTACTATTTTATGTTTTAACTCCAATATAGGTATAAGTTGGAGATTTTACCGATCATAGTCCTATCGTGTTGCTGATCAAGCCGAAAAAACCGCAGGAAGGCCAGATGGGACCCCGAGAAGTTAAGACTGAATCTAAATTTAAATTGATACCACTAAATTCAGATCATTTTTGGAAAATTTTTATTGGTCTGCGTTATGTGCGATGATGTGTTCAGATGTCGTATGGATAACACGTTATTTGGTGCGCTCTCGTTGTTTTCTCGATTTTGTTAGGGGAAAGTGGAAATATTGCAGTGAATTTGACATTGTTGGAAAGCTGAAGATTTTTCGTACTAACGATATATTTGGTGGTGAATGTTAGCTGAATTGGAGTCATATAGAGAAGAATAATTGTTGATGTTTTCCATCTCAGGAATTATCGTAAATTGTTTCACACATATGTGAAACAATACACTGCTGGAAAATTTGAGATAAGGACTCGGTATAAATTGGTGCTAAAAAATGGGAAGATCCAATAAACAGTCATCGGCAGTGGCGGAACAGGCAAATTGCGGAAAATGTAATAAAAAATTTTCCAAAACTGATTACAAGGTACTATGTTCCGGCCGTTGTCATAAATGGACCTGTGAGGATTGTACTGGCTTGCAAAAAACCCAAATAAAAGAAATGGTTAAGTCAAATACTTCATGGGAGTGTACAGGATGCACCAAAAATAGAAGACAATCTATTATTCGAGAAATGAGTTCGGATGAGGAAGACAACGTTGATGAAGATGAGAAAATCACAATTGGGGACATTATGAGAGAAATGAGAAGTAATCATGAAAGGGTTACAGAGGATATGCAGATTTTCCGTAGAGAGATCAGTCAGACTCTTCAGTTTTTGTCGGATTCATTCGAGGAGTTGAAACAGGAAAACAAATTGATTAAGGAAAAATTGAAGGGGGAGCAGAAAAAATTAGATATTGCTAATACGAGGATAAGAGCTTTGGAAGAGAGAATGGAAGAAATTGAACTTGAAAGTAGAAACAAAAATATCATACTCACAAATGTGCCCACTCAAGAATCAGAAAATACCAAAGAGTTAGTTCAAAAAATTATTAAAACTATAAATGTTGACATAAGTAGAGAGGAATTCTTGTCAACACGAATTTCTAGAAAACTGAATGCGCCAATCCTGATCAAGCTGAAGAATGAAGATACAAGGAGGAGAATACTAGAACAGCGAAAAGCTCACGGAACACTGAAGATGCAGGACTGTGGGTTTCAGCAGGAAAACATCGTTTATTTCAATGAAGATTTGCCACGTTATAAACAGGAACTGTATGCCAAGGCCAGGAATTTCAGGAGGGAGCATCAGTATGCTTATGTGTGGGTGAAAGATGGGAAAATATTCCTCAGGAAAACGGAATCAGCAAGACCACTTCATGTTAAATCCGAAAAAGATCTAGAACACCTAGATCAATAATAACGTAGATGTAGTTAATGGTTTATTAATAGCTGGAATAATTTTTTTTTTTTTATGGAAAGTTACATTAAAAATTTCAATGTACCTAAGATAAATGATAAGATAGTGTCTTCCAAGGAATTTTGGGAATCTGTGAGTAATAAAAATTCAAATTGCTTCACGTTGTTACATAATAATATAAGAAGTGTGAGTAAGAATATTGATGAATTTAAGGTTTTCATTGATGGGTGTTTGGGAAATATAGATTGTTTAATATTAACAGAAACTTTCAAAATTTGTGATAAAAATTTATTCAATATGCAGGGTTATACATCGATTTATAATTCAGGGGATCTCAACAAAAATGATGGCATATTAGTTTATGTGAAAAATGGTATAGATCTGGAATACGAGTTTGTCAAAATCGGTCCTGTAAATGCCGTTCTTTTTCGCCTGGGGTTTCATTCTGTGGGGATAAATATACTTGCAGTTTACAGATCTCCATCTCTGTGTCCTTCGGAATTTATTACAGACCTAGAAAAGTTTTTACAAGAAAATAGGCCAAAGAGTAAAGTTTCATTAATAGTTGGTGACTTAAATATAGACTTAATAGTTGATTCTACTAACAGGGAAGAATATTTGAACATTTTAAGTGAATATGGTTATTTGTCAACTATAAACTCACCAACTAGAGAGAAAGCTTTTTATGATCATATAATGTTGAGGGGATCCATACAGTTGGATACTGTATGTTCCATGGTAGTTGATCATTTGATCACAGATCATAAACCGGTGGTGGTTCAGATTGCTTTTCCTGAAAACTGTGGAAAAAGTATTAAGTATGATCAAAGTAGGGAATTTGTAAATTTTAAGAAACTTAGACACTTACTTAAAAATGAAACATGGAGTAGTGTTATAGATAAGAATGACAGTCACCACTCAATGGATGTGTTTTTTGAAATTTTTTCACGGCTCATAGAACAAAGTAAGTACATAGTTAATATTTCTAGAAATGAAAGAAAACGCACTCCATGGATCACCAAGGGACTGATTAAGTCAATTAACTACAAAAATGAAATCTATAAAAAATGTAAAAATAATCCAAATAATATTATACTGACAAATGAATTAAAAAGATACAATTGCACCCTCAAACAACTAATTGCGAAAAGAAAAATTGAGTATTATAGAAATGAAATCAATAGTAATGCAAAAAATCCAGATCAACTTTGGAAAGTCCTAAGAAATCTTGACCGGAAAACGCCCTTAATGCAACCAACATCTGTGGCAAATAACGTAGGACAAAAAATAACTGATAAAAAAGAATTGCCAGATGTGTTTAATGAGTTTTTCATAGATATAGGTGAAAAATTGGCAAAAGAAATAAAAAGTACCAGCGTTAAATTCAAACTAAAAAGAAATGTAAACTCAATCGTTATAATGGAAACTGATGAAGATGAAGTAATAAAAATAATACATTCTTTAAAAAACAGTAAATCAGCGGGAATAGATAAGATAACAACAGAAATATTAAAAAATACAGCAGAGTTCATAGCTACACCCATTACATTTGTTATCAATAGGGCAATTGAGATGGGACAATATCCTGATGTTCTGAAAAAATCAATTGTGGTACCTATTGTGGTATATATAAGTCTGGGGACAGATCATTATGCTCGAATTACCGACCAATTTCTATATCTCCTGTAATATCTAAAATATTTGAAAATGATCTCTTTGACTTACCATCGGTTGGTAATATCCTTAGTTTTGCTGATGATACTGCTATAATCTACCAAGACACTTCCTGGGGCAACCTGAAAAAGAAAATTGAAGTAGACTTTGCACAAATTATTGAGTTTTTAAATTATAAAGTACTTACCATAAATGTCGAGAAAACTAAATTTGTTACTTTCACCAGCTATACCCGATACTTACCTCAGTTGCCTAATTTGAATATATCAACCACTCATAGCCCACCTATAGTAATAACAGCCGCAGATACTGTGAAATATTTGGGAATATATATCGATCATAGACTTCAGTGGAAAAAACAAGCAGATAAAATTGTGAAAAAGTTAAGGTCCCTCATTCCTAGATTCAAATTTTTCAGAACATTTTGTACAACTGACCAAATGAAAGTGTTGTATTATGCTCTTGTCCAGTCACACTTAACATATGGGAATCTAGCATGGGGAGGATTGATGAATGTTCATTTAAAAAAAATTGAAACGACACAGAGATGGATATTGAAGGTAATGTTTTTCAAGCCGTTTAGATATTCCTCAGACTTGCTTTATACTGAGAGTGGATTATATGACTTGAGACAGTTATTTTACCAGTCACTCATGATAAATCACCACAGTCAAATTCATAAAAATCAACAAATAAAACATATACATAACACCCGATATAAGCTTCATTCTACGATGGTACCTAAAATAAACAAAACAATAGGACAGCGGAGTTCTATATTTTTGGGACCGCAAATTTTCAATAATTTACCGGTAAATTTAAAAAAGATTATAATTCCAACAGTATTCAAGAAAAAACTGCGTAAATATATCGATTCAACACCTAGGCTCTGTATACACTCACAGATTGATTTGAAAAATAGCAACACTTTTTAAATTGGAATTTGTTAAACTTTCTCTTTATTGTAACTTTTTTGTAGGAATGTTCATGACTTGAGTTGAACTAGTGTTGTCCATAATGTAAATCCACCGGCGGATATTCTATCCATGTGGATTGAATTGTTTGTTCAGAGTTTAATTTACTGAAAATTAATGTTCCTTTATATTTTGTTCTTTCTAATCTGAATAAACATTATTATTATTATTATTATTATTATATAAGCGACAGTAGGCTTCAAAAGGCAACAATTTTCTTGGAATCTCATCAGCAGTTATTGTCAGACGCTACGAAACCTTATACTATTGAAAATAAACATATTAAAGAATGTATTAGTGATGGCATTATCACATCAATTGAAACGAGGGATAAAAGTTCAAAAAAAAATTAGGTGAACAGTTTAAGGCCTAATTAGAGAGAAAATACAATGTATATAGAAACATTTCCAAGAAACTTGCGCATGAACAAAAAAATAAATATTATAAAAATTCACAGAGGTATAATGCTAAGTTAGCTAGTTTAGTTTTTCAAATATCAGAGAAATAATCTCAAAATTTCAAATGGCTATAACTTTGAAACCGTTAAGCCGATTTGGTCCATTAACGAACTTCATTGCTGCATTGCGTGCAAGACGAATCCTGTTTGGGGTTGCTAGCTTGCTCTGTTCGACAGTTTTCGTATTCTGGGCCGGACAGAATCGATTTTGACACCGGATTCTTCTTAAGTGAATCCAACCTAGTCCTTTGAGACCATTTTCGGGAAAAAATTCGAAAACTACAGACATTTCGACAAAACGATAGCTTGAAATTCCCAAGAACATGCGTGAAAAAGAGGAGGTCAATACATAGTGACGCCAATTTGATAGATTTAAAATTCAAAGTAGGATCCGTTTTAATGAGAATATTGTCAATGCAAGAACCACTGTTACAACTTTCATCAGATGGTCTAGTGATCTTCTGATAGCCTGGCACAAATCTCATTTTAATATAATTATTTAAATATTCCTGGCTAATACGATCAACTTTGAGGATGTTGATTGTCGATTCTGAACTCTCCAATCACAAGATGATTTTCAACTTTCTCTGAAGAGTTCAGATATGATATCAACTAGCTTATAAACTCCTCTCTATGCAGATCATAGGGTATATAAACTGCAGATTTCCAAATAAGTTAATCAATTGTACATTTGTGTTCAGAAGTTTTAATCTACTTACACTAACAACTTTGGCAAACCTCATTAATAGAATCCTTAACATACATCATGACACTATCAGTTATATTAATGTCTCCCTGATTTTTATAAATCTTGTACCTTGCCAGATGACAAAACTCACAATGAACCTAATCTCAAAACATACTATTTTACTAGGTTTGACCTTGAGCCTACAGCTGTGCCGAGAACCAAGCAGTTTCAGAAAGTAATTCGTTTACTCGAGCACCGAGCACTTAGCATTTTGTAATATTAAAAACTCCGACTCTGAGTTTTTCAGACAATTGTCTTTAATTTTGGCATTTTTGGCAGAAAATGGTCGCATACGCCCATGTCTAGAAGAAACATGAAATTTCAGACGCCAATATCTCCGGAACCATTCGAGCGATTTTGTCCATTAACGAAGTCTCTTGTGCTTTATTCAGGTTTCGAGTTGAGTTCTAGGACGATCTCAGGAAAGCTCAAAACAGATTTACCACTGCACATAGGTTTCTCGAAATCCGTAAACCATTCTAGGACCGACCATGAACTGGAACCCAAACATAGCTTTTCTCCTTCGAGATTTATCGTGTTCACAGGTGGGCAGAATCGATTATGACTACGGATTCTTCATAAGTGAGTCCAACAATGCCGTTTGAAATATTCTCGGTTCAAAATTTCAAACTTACAGACCGATATTCGATAACTTCCCAATATAGTGATTTTCGCCATAATAAATATGTTGTCGAAATAATGGAAACATAAAGACATGCCTTAGAATGTCTATGGCCTATGGCAAACTCGTTTTTGAACGTAAGTTCAAAGGAATAGCCTGCTATCGTTTGGTGTTTGGTTTGTCTATAATTTTCGAATTTGGAGCCGAAAATGGTCTCGAATGACTTGGTTGGACCCATTGATGAAAAATCCGGTATCAAATTCGGTTCTGTTCAGCCGACCGTCCAACCGAGGAACCGATATCTGTTGATCGGCAAACTAGCGGCTTAAAACTTTCAGGATGGGTCGCGCATCGGAATACCGCGGATATGTTCGTTAATGGGCACAAACGGTCCAACGGTTTCAGCGTTATAGTCATTTGAAATTTTGAGGTTATTTTCCTGATATTGAAACTTTGCACTTAGTTGGGACACAATGACGCTCAACTTCCTGCAACATTTTATTTAGATCGTACTGTCTGTGAGTTAAAAAAAAATGTTTTCAACATTTTTTCAACAAAATTTTTATTATCGGAAATAGTCATAATTCTCAGAGATATTGAGAAAAAATTGGTCACATGTTTGGAGGTTATTTCATCGGTATCGTTGTTTTTTCCGGAATAACTCAAAAAATACAAATTCAATCATTGTAAAACTTGAAAAATAGTTTGAAACTGCTGATTTGTAACTTTGTGCAAGATTTCGTGATAATAGTGTCATTAAAACAATCTAAAAAAAATTTTTCTCAAATAGTCAATATTCTGCGATCTTCTGATCATGTTATCCGCACGAGATTCTGTGTGAACCTTCAAGTTGTCATTTTTCAATCAAGTAGTGGAGATAAATTCGATCTTATCTGTATTCTTGAAAATATTGGGTGTTAAAATTTTAAATAGCATATCTGCGGAATCATTGAGTGAATGGTCACGAATTCGGCCTCCTTAATGAGGGCTCTACAGATTTCGAATTTGTAAGTTGTTTCTGTTGGAAGATTTTGTGTATACTATCAGCCAAATGCTAATGAGCAAATTTGTACGATTTCGTGATGCTCATTCAATTAGATTGAAATAAAATTCAAAAATTTTTTTTCCACAAATTTTAAATTTGTTGATCTGCTAATCATGTTCCTCTCGAAAATTTGCAACGAACCTCCATGTTGTCATTTTTCATTGAAGTACTTGATTCAATTCGATCTGATCTTCATTTTTGGAAATACTGGGAATAGGAAATTTTGAATGGGTATTTATTACGAAGCTAGACTTCGTGAATGAGAATGAGATATATCAATTCAAATATATTCAAAATTTTATTTTCCCAACATTTCAAAAAAAACGCAGATAAGATCGAATTGAAATCCAGTACTTAATTGTAAATGGACAGCTTAAAACCCATGATCGCCCCAGTCAGTTCTTGGATTCTGTGCCGGAACGAGCTCGTATATCATATTTGACTTCACATTGTTCTGTTTTACCCTTACACTGTGAACAAAACCTATATTTCCAATAAAATAAGTGAATATCACGTTAACTGCGAAAATTTCAGAGTAAATTTAATAGAAAAAGGAGAAAAGAAGAAAACGAATGGAACAAGATTTATCAAGTGAAATCTCACATTGCGTTAGTACTTGGATTGAATTGAATTTTGCAATTTTTAAAAATTAGCATTTGAGCCACGAATACATAATTAGGTTTTGATCATTTCTAGTTTATTGAGAATTCCTAGGCTATGACAAACTTGTTCTTTATGTAGAATATCATCCTGCAGGCCATCAACAAGATTGAGTGATCATATGGTTCAGGATAGTTATTCGGGATTGGAAGTTTATAGGATCAACTGATGGAAAGATTTTTTGTTGATATTCTAAAGTACCCAATAGATATTTCATGTCACTCGGAAACTGTTCGTTTTTCTTTTGGAGGAACATCTGAACTTGACTATAATAAACGCATTCTTGATTAATCTTACAACGTCAACAGGACAGTATGGATAATGGTAAATAAAGTACTAGGCCGATCAAGAAAAAAAAAATACTTCATATCTCTCAATATGAATAGAGAGGATATTTCTGATCCGGAGTTGTTTGTGGAAACGTTCGACAGGTCCTTCTCTGATATCAATGAACAATCTCTGAGGAATAACTTCTATCATCGTATTTCTAGCTCTTGCACCAATCAGAGGTTGCTAGACTCCAATTTATAATTTTCCCCCATAACAACTGATGAGATACTATCCATGATACAGTAAACTAGGAATGGTACAGGTCAAAATTCAATATCAGCTAAAGTACTGAAATCAGCTGCACCTTCCATAGTAGAGCACCTGAGATACTTAGTATATTCAACAATTTCACTTTCCGGCCCTACTAAAATAGCCAAGGTCATACCTGTACATAAAAAGGGCTCTGTAAGTGATATCGGAAGCTGACGGCCTATTTATTCCTGAGTCGAATATCCGAAATCCACCAGCGAATGTTAAAATTTTTGACAAAAGTTTGACGAAAGCATAGCTTTTGAGTAGGCAGATCGATTCAAACTGCCTGTACTGAGTTGATTGAATTTGTTCATAAATGTTTGGACGACGGCGATTATGTCTCGGGGACATTCTCTAACTTGTCAGGTGCTTTTGATTTCTACGATACAATTTTATTATTGATAAACTTTATCCAATGGGCTTAAGGGGTATCTTCCGAGACTGATTTCGGAGTTATATACCAGCACTTTAGGTGCGTTAGACATGGTGGTCTTTCTTCAGGTAAATACCAGAATAATTTGGGTTTGATGCCTTCTCATCCTGTTTGTTGATGATGCATCACTGGCTTTGATGATCTACGGGGCATACGATGGTGTAGATCTAGATCCGTTCAAAGTAGGATCCGTTTTAATGAGAATATTGTCAATGCAAGAACCACTGTTACAACTTTCATCAGATGGTCTAGTGATCTTCTGATAGCCTGGCACAAATCTCATTTTAATATAATTATTTAAATATTCCTGGCTAATACGATCAACTTTGAGGATGTTGATTGTCGATTCTGAACTCTCCAATCACAAGATGATTTTCAACTTTCTCTGAAGAGTTCAGATATGATATCAACTAGCTTATAAACTCCTCTCTATGCAGATCATAGGGTATATAAACTGCAGATTTCCAAATAAGTTAATCAATTGTACATTTGTGTTCAGAAGTTTTAATCTACTTACACTAACAACTTTGGCAAACCTCATTAATAGAATCCTTAACATACATCATGACACTATCAGTTATATTAATGTCTCCCTGATTTTTATAAATCTTGTACCTTGCCAGATGACAAAACTCACAATGAACCTAATCTCAAAACATACTATTTTACTAGGTTTGACCTTGAGCCTACAGCTGTGCCGAGAACCAAGCAGTTTCAGAAAGTAATTCGTTTACTCGAGCACCGAGCACTTAGCATTTTGTAATATTAAAAACTCCGACTCTGAGTTTTTCAGACAATTGTCTTTAATTTTGGCATTTTTGGCAGAAAATGGTCGCATACGCCCATGTCTAGAAGAAACATGAAATTTCAGACGCCAATATCTCCGGAACCATTCGAGCGATTTTGTCCATTAACGAAGTCTCTTGTGCTTTATTCAGGTTTCGAGTTGAGTTCTAGGACGATCTCAGGAAAGCTCAAAACAGATTTACCACTGCACATAGGTTTCTCGAAATCCGTAAACCATTCTAGGACCGACCATGAACTGGAACCCAAACATAGCTTTTCTCCTTCGAGATTTATCGTGTTCACAGGTGGGCAGAATCGATTTTGACTACGGATTCTTCATAAGTGAGTCCAACATTGCCGTTTGAAATATTCTCGGTTCAAAATTTCAAACTTACAGACCGATATTCGATAACTTCCCAATATAGTGATTTTCGCCATAATAATAATATGTTGTCGAAATAATGGAAACATAAAGACATGCCTTAGAATGTCTATGGCCTATGGCAAACTCGTTTTTGAACGTAAGTTCAAAGGAATAGCCTGCTATCGTTTGGTGTTTGGTTTGTCTGTAATTTTCGAATTTGGAGCCGAAAATGGTCTCGAATGACTTGGTTGGACCCATTGATGAAAAATCCGGTATCAAATTCGGTTCTGTTCAGCCGACCGTCCAACCGAGGAACCGATATCTGTTGATCGGCAAACTAGCGGCTTAGAACTTTCAGGATGGGTCACGCATCGGAATACCGCGGATATGTTCGTTAATGGGCACAAACGGTCCAACGGTTTCAGCGTTATAGTCATTTGAAATTTTGAGGTTATTTTCCTGATATTGAAACTTTGCACTTAGTTAGGACATAATGACGCTCAACTTCCTGCAAAATTTTATTTAGATCGTACTGTCTGTGAGTTAAAAAAAATGTTTTCAACATTTTTTCAAGAAAATTTTTATTATCGGAAATAGTCATAATTCTCAGAGATATTGAGAAAAAATTGGTCACATGTTTGGAGGTTATTTCATCGGTATCGTTGTTTTTTCCGGAATAACTCAAAAAATACAAATTCAATCATTGTAAAACTTGAAAAATAGTTTGAAACTGCTGATTTGTAACTTTGTGCAAGATTTCGTGATAATAGTGTCATTAAAACAATCTAAAAAAAATTTTTTTCAAATAGTCAATATTCTGCGATCTTCTGATCATGTTATCCGCACGAGATTCTGTGTGAACCATCAAGTTGTCATTTTTCAATCAAGTAGTGGAGATAAATTCGATCTTATCTGTATTCTTGAAAATATTGGGTGTTAAAATTTTAAATAGCATATCTGCGGAATCATTGAGTGAATGGTCACGAATTCGGCCTCCTTAATGAGGGCTCTACAGATTTCGAATTTGTAAGTTGTTTCTGTTGGAAGATTTTGTGTATACTATCGGCCAAATGCTAATGAGCAAATTTGTACGATTTCGTGATGCTCATTCAATTAGATTGAAATAAAATTCAAAAATTTTTTTTCCACAAATTTTAAATTTGTTGATCTGCTAATCATGTTCCTCTCGAAAATTTGCAACGAACCTCCATGTTGTCATTTTTCATTGAAGTACTGGATTCAATTCGATCTGATCTTCATTTTTGGAAATACTGGGAATAGGAAATTTTGAATGGGTATTCATTACGAAGGTAGACTTCGTGAATGAGAATGAAATATATCAATTCAAATATATTCAAAATTTTATTTTCCCAACATTTCAAAAAAAACGCAGATAAGATCGAATTGAAATCCAGTACTTAATTGTAAATGGACAGCTTAAAACCCATGATCGCCCCAGTCAGTTCTTGGATTCTGTGCCGGAACGAGCTCGTATATCATATTTGACTTCACATTGTTCTGTTTTACCCTAACACTGTGAACAAAACCTATATTTCCAATAAAATAAGTGGATATCACGTTAACTGCGAAAATTTCAGAGTAAATTTAATAGAAAAAAGGAGAAAAGAAGAAAACGAATGGAACAAGATTTATCAAGTGAAATCTCACATTGCGTTAGTACTTGGATTGAATTGAATTTTGCAATTTTTAAAAATTAGCATTTGAGCCACGAATACATAATTAGGTTTTGATCATTTCTAGTTTATTGAGAATTCCTAGGCTATGACAAACTTGTTCTTTATGTAGAATATCATCCTGCAGGCCATCAACAAGATTGAGTGATCATATGGTTCAGGATAGTTATTCGGGATTGGAAGTTTATAGGATCAACTGATGGAAAGATTTTTTGTTGATATTCTAAAGTACCTAATAGATATTTCATGTCACTCGGAAACTGTTCGTTTTTCTTTTGGAGGAACATCTGAACTTGACTATAATAAACGCATTCTTGATTAATCTTACAACGTCAACAGGACAGTATGGATAATGGTAAATAAAGTACTAGGCCGATCAAGAAAAAAAAATTACTTCATATCTCTCAATATGAATAGAGAGGATATTTCTGATCCGGAGTTGTTTGTGGAAACGTTCGACAGGTCCTTCTCTGATATCAATGAACAATCTCTGGAGAATAACTTCTATCATCGTATTTCTAGCTCTTGCACCAGTCAGAGGTTGCTAGACTCCAATTTATAATTTTCCCCCATAACAACTGATGAGATACTATCCATGATACAGTAAACTAGGAATGGTACAGGTCAAAATTCAATATCAGCTAAAGTACTGAAATCAGCTGCACCTTCCATAGTAGAGCACCTGAGATACTTAGTATATTCAACAATTTCACTTTCCGGCCCTACTAAAATAGCCAAGGTCATACCTGTACATAAAAAGGGCTCTGTAAGTGATATCGGAAGCTGACGGCCTATTTATTCCTGAGTCGAATATCCGAAATTCACCAGCGAATGTTAAAATTTTTGACAAAAGTTTGACGAAAGCATAGCTTTCGAGTAGGCAGATCGATTCAAACTGCCTGTACTGAGTTGATTGAATTTGTTCATAAATGTTTGGACGACGGCGATTATGTCTCGGGGATATTCTCTAACTTGTCAGGTGCTTTTGATTTCTACGATACAATTTTATTATTGATAAACTTTATCCAATGGGCTTAAGGGGTATCTTCCGAGACTGATTTCGGAGTTATATACCAGCACTCTAGGTGCGTTAGACATGGTGGTCCTTCTTCAGGTAAATACCAGAATAATTTGGGTTTGATGCCTTCTCATCCTGTTTGTTGATGATGCATTACTGGCTTTGATGATTTACGGGGCATACGATGGTGTAGATCTAGATATTCAGAAAACTTAGGTAGTTATACTCCGCCACCCCACCAAGAACACGGCCATCAACGTTGTATGGAACTCTATCATTGCTCTCTTACGGATGAACGATATCACGTCACACTATACAATAATTTAGGGGTAGTGAGTTATCTTTGTTCCTCTTATAAATGATTTTTTGTTGGAAAGTGCTTCGAAGTTTTATGGCTTTATAGTTCGCCTTTTCTAGACTCTGGTTCTTCTATTCAACACTTTAGTGAGAACAGATTATGATTATGTCTCATTCATATGGCAGAATATCTATTTGCTTCATTGATAGCGATTGGAGTCAGTGTAACGCAGACTCTATAAATTTCTCTTTTATAGAGAGGAGGGTGTTTATTCTCCGATAGGTTCTGACCATGCTTTACTGTTGAAAAGATTTGGAGTTGTATATTTGACTGATCGGGGCGCGGTTTACAGGCGATTTCTTTTCTGTGCAATCTCGTTCATGGTAATATTGATTGTCCATATCTGCTGGAAAATGTAAATTTTTATGTACCAAGGCCCATCATAAGGATTAGACCTTTGTTTTATTTGGTTCCACCTAAGAATAATTGTATGCTTCGAACGCCTATGCAGCATATGTGTAATTAGTTCAATATCTTTTGTGGAACATGTGATATTTTCCATGAAACGTTATCAACAATAAAACAGAGTTATATGAATTGTATGAAGTAATGATCGTTTATTTGTAGGATAATTTTCCTTTGTAAATTCTTTGTGTAATTGGGTGTTTTACCTGGTAATCCCAACCTCAGAGGAAATAATACGACGAAACAATTCGAAATCATCTATATACAGAAGGAAGCAACAGATCAAGTACAGACAAATATTATTCATGAAAAATATGCACAATGGTGGTCCTGAAACAGATCCCTGTGGAACACCAGATGGCGGTACAAACACATCCGATCTGATATCGAAGCACTGAACCCGAAGTCTGCTGTCCGAGAGATCTCCATGAAGCGCCAAAAAAGGGATTCAACCCAAAGACGACAATTTCTTGAGGAGTATACCATGGAGTAGTCTTTCAAAGGCCTTCAAGAAATATGATCAAACTGCATCAACTTCAGAAGATTCATCTATGGCGGTAGTGATGCTCCGAATTTTACAAGTTAGATTGCATAAATTATGTTATGAATACATCATTGAAATCCGAAGAGGACAAGCCATTGAATGAACCCAAAGAGTTTTTCATTAAACTTTGACTGGATATGGAAGTTGACTCAAGATCAACGAATTGATTTTTGTTGGGAACCTTAACAATCAATATGCTTCCTTGCAGATTATAAAGAATTTTATATACAGTATTATTCTGGACTGGTTTAATTTTTGGTCAATTTTTTCTATTTCCAATCAAATTTAATTATAATTTTGTATCATTCTTATCAGGCGTGGAATTATACGTATGAAAAAAGCAAAACTATGCTGTATTTATACATACATACATTATTTCTCATTTCGGACATTCCAGAGGTAGCTAGTAAATGCATTCTAAGGAAAACTTTTTATGGAATGATGAAAGAAGGTAGCAAGTTTTCATAATAATTCTGGTATAAAAAGATGGAATTCGAAAGTTGCAGGCAACTGTTGAAAATCACAAGAACTCGAAAATTTCGGAAACTGTTTACTTTCGGTTACCAATAAATATGATTCAAACAAGAGCAAATAAGTTGTAATAACACCTCCTCCAAGTAAAACGTCTAATTTGGAATCACCCTGTATACAAATTCGAAGATCTTACCTGTTTCTGCAATTCCTCTTTCTCATGCTGAAATTTGTTCTGATAATCATACACTATTTCAATTTCATCGATTTCCTTCTGAGTAGGACCAAACCCTCTGGGTGCTCCAATTATCTTTTTACATATGTGAAAAATACACCTGAAGTCTTCTGATGGAAATTCTGATACATCCATTTCGACAATCTGAGTTTCGCAATCGTGGAAATAATTCATGGGTCCTGATACCAAGTTGTGCTCCCTATAAGCCATGAGTCGATGTATCATGCCTCTCTCATTGTAGTGGGTATTCTGAAACATAATGAAAAAGAAAAGTTTCAGTTCCTTGATACTGAACTGAGTCTAGACTTCTATGTGATTGGAATCGTCAAAATGTTACCTTGATTCATTAAGGAATAGTTGACAGTTATCATTACGAGAATATGGATCTGAACATGGATATAAAGAGTACGGGGTTTACTACGGTGGGCTTCTTCATTTAATGAAATGACGGTGGGAATGAGCAATGTTTTGAATGATCACTATATATTCCGAATCGTTGGGGCATATTGGGCCTTCATAATTAAATCATAAACCTACTGTACAATTATCAGGTCTCTGAGCAGATTATTTCGGATGTTATTATGATCAAGATCACTACAATCTCCGAAAGAAACGACTGAGAGACTCAATATTTTCAAAGTAGTTTTGTGCCTTAATTACGCAGGTCGAATTCGTTAATTGTTAAAATTCGCCCGATCAAGATTGCCACATCTTTCCATTAGGAAGTAATGCTACGTTTGACCAGATACATACTCGAATTAGTAACCGCTTTGGTAACGAATTCGAATAAATTTTATCAAGCCCTAACCCCTCGTGTAGTAGGTGCTTTTTTTAAGTTTGTTTCATCTACAGTTATTGTTTCTTGATGAACGTTGTTCCCAAAACTAAAGTCAGGTGGTAAAAATGAGTGAATTTACCCACTGGTCAGCAGGAGCATCCTTTTCATATATTGATCTAAACTCATATAGTAGTCAGAATTTTTCGGGAGTATTAAATTAGTATGAAGGAGGTTAAGCAGTCCCAAGAAACAATGTAGAGGCATTATTTTATTCTATTCGCGACGTTTCGGCCAGTTTGTGGCCTTTTTCGAGCTGAAATTAGAGAATATTGACATCTAACCTACTTTTAAAATAATCCAAAATGATAGGTTTGTGGCTAGAGGACTGGGCAAATCAAACAAATCCTTTATGAATCGTCGACGTTTCGATCCGAGTTTGAATCTTTTTCAAGACTAAAACATATTTGTGAATAAATATCGACCCTGACATGAACATTGTGAACAATAAGATGGTGTATGAAAATATCTTCAGTAATAAAAACACACAGTAAACATTCAATTGGCACTAACAAATATAAATTTTGAAATAATGTAAACCTTCGAATTATATATGATAAATCTGAATAACATTAAAAAGCTATAAATTAACAGATTAAAAACGAGAACATCAACTAAAAATCAAAACACACTAAAATCATGGACTTAGACTACAATAATGAAAATTCCAAATTATGTAGATGTAGAACAGAACAATTCAAGTCAAAACATAAAATGGAAGCAGATGCCTGCACTCACCACAGAATAATAATAAGATGTATAATAGAATAATAAATACTTATTAGTAACATTTTAATGAAATATGAAAATTTTCAAAAAAAATATTTTTTTTCGAATTTTTCCATGGATAATTCCTCCTCCTTACACTGTTCATCTTCCAACCAAGTTTCATTTCGATCAGATAAATAATTTTCGAGTTATTGAAAAATCAAAATTTCAAATGGCTGTAGCACAAAAAACATCAGTCAGATTTGGCCCATTAACAAACTTAACCGAGATATTCAGGATCTTAACCTAATCTGAAAATTTCAAGTCTCTAGGTCCTTTTTTCCGAGAGTTACAGCGCACACGGCCGGACGGACAGAATCAATTTTGACCACGGGTTCTTCATAAGTGAGTCCAACCTAGTCGTTTGAGACCAATTTCTGCTCAAAATTCGAAAATTACAGACATCGTGACGAAATGATAACGCGCTGTTCCCTAGAACAAGCTCCTAAAAATATCACAACAAACAAGTACTCGGTGCGGGAAAGCTGATCACGTCTATCTCCGCTCGCCTAACAAATTCTGGTAGGTCAAACTTCACGATGCTGTATCAGTTCCTGAATTCACTGAATTTGGGTCCCTTCTGATGTATAGCATCTCTTTAAAACAGCACCTAAACCAGTTATCATCTCTATCAAGAATTTTAACGTCAGAATTGAATTTATGTTTTGTTGTTTTTGAATTTAGTTATAGACAAGGCTGTCGTGTCCTTATTATTATCACAGTCACGGATGTGTTGTTTAACCCTATTAAACAAATATTGCTTTGTCTGCCCTATATATGTATCATCACAACCACCACAATTAATTTGGTATATGAGACATGATTGTTAGACTTTCACTGTGTTGTCCTTCAGTTTAGAAAATAATTTGGGGACTGTTTTCTTGCAGTAAGGAGCGATTTTCTGTTTTTATGGTCTAACAACCCTTGAAAAGCTCTGGAATAATCCCGAAATATACAATAACTTACTCCAACTATTATCAACAGAACACATCAAATCTGCTGTCAAAAATTCTTTTTATGAAAAGAAACATGTGTAAGCGTAAGGATTTTATGTTTGATTGATTTCACAAAAGCAATTCTCTGACGTCTCATGTGCATTGAAAGTCATCATGTCATAAAAAGAATTTTAGAGGGCGGATTTGATGTTTTCTGTTGACGACAGTTGGAGTATTGTATATTCCTGGATTATTCCAGAGTATTTCAAGGATCGTTAGACCATACAAACAGAAAATCGCTCCTTACTGCAAAAAAACTGTCTCCAAATTATTTTCTAAACTAAAGGACAACAAAGTGAAAGACGAAAAATCATGTCTCATATACCAAATTAATTGTGGTGGTTGTGATGGTACACATACAGGGTGTCCCACGAGGAACTTTATACACTCCTACCATATATATAGTCTATCATCAGCATCACGAAATGGCCACTTCGAAATGTCTTCTATCTTTCCTTTCCCATATACAGGATGATTCATTCATTCTGACCAAAATTTCATTTGACTATATTTCTGGTACTGCAAATCAGAATTGAATGATTTTTTTCAGAATTTGTAACACTTTATAGCATTTATTGGATTATTTATACCGAATATCATATTTCCAGTGCCGTACTCAGGAAAATCAATTTTGACTATTGATATAAAAATGACAACACCGTAGGCCACTTTCTGGATTTTTTTTACATTTATTTGAGCTCCATAATCAGGCAAACGAAATGCATGCATCAAAAATTTTTCACACCTCTGAACGTTTCATAATGATCTAACAAACCTGAAGAAGTAGTGATCATGGTTATTTACATCTCAATTCGGAAGATCAAAAATTACAAAATCTTGAATTTATGGTACTGAGAAAATCAATTCGTCACTAATCTGCATATTTTCAGAGCTTCACACTCAAGGTTAGCTTTTCAATGTGAAAATTCTCAATAATAATCAGTATTCTAATAAACAAATAAAAGCAATTGTGAATTGAAATTGAAATTGATAATTTGACATGAATGCAGCTTAGTGTTGATGTTGATGATGATTGAATTGTTGTCGATTGTCGTGTGAATACATTTTTCCTTGATTGAATAAGAATGTCACCCAAAATTTTCGAATTCTGAATATGCGGACATGATTTTTGTTTATGGATTCTGTAGTGGAAATGGTAGAGTTGCGGCGAGAGAATATCAAAGACGATTTCCGAACCGAAGAACTCCGAGTCATCCGACGTTTGGATCGGTGTATTATTATTTTAGACAATATGGTACATTTCCTATAGGAAAACCAGAAAGGCAGGTTGACAACCATTTTGGAGAGGAGATTTTGAATACTGTGGAGGCGGATCCTGAAATAAGTATAAGACGAGTTAGTGCACAACTGGGTATTCCTCGATCAAATGTCCTTAGGGTGTTGAGAAGAAATCAACTGCATCCTTATCATATTCAGCTTGTCCAGCGATTACATCCCGGAGATGAGATTCACCGTTCAAATTTTTGTAGATGGTTAACGAATAATATACCATTAATTTACCGCCCACTTTTCTCTGACGAAGCGCAATTTACGAGAGATTGTGTACATAATTCTCGTAATTTGCATGAAAGGGCTGAAGACCACATTCTATTCGGGAGCGCAACTCATAGAAAAAATTTTCCGCTAACACATGGATTGCGGTTATTAATAACCAACTGATTGGTCCCCATTTCTTCAATAACCCCATTAATGGAGAATCATATTTAGATTGTCTTCAGAATATTTTACCAAATCTATTAATCAATGTTCATATTCGAAGTATTTATTTCCAGCATGACGGCGCACCACCACATTTCTCTGTCCAAGTGATAGGACGTGGGGGTCATATTGCATGGCCCCCACGATCTCCAGACTTCAACCCCATAGATTATTTAATTTAGGGTCATTTAAAACAAATGGTTCATTCTGTGAATATTGAAACTAGAGAGCAGTTAATAGATAGGATTATACATTTCACGAATGTTATCCTCAATGATGGTGTGACCATAAGAAAAGCAATTGGCCAGTTGATGAAATGTGCAGAAAAATGTGTGGAAACTGGTGGTTTCCACTTCGAACAGTTCTTGTGAGTCTGCTTGTATACTTCACTTCACCCATGTTTTTTTTAATAATTAAATCTGATATTTTTTTTTTATTGAATTTTTTTGGATCTGAAATTTCTCGAATGCATACATCAAGAATCCACGGCATGAAATGAATGAATGCCATTTTCCATTACAAGATGTAATATGATGAAAATATCTTTTTATGTTGAATGAAAAAAAAACGAACATTTATTTTTGATTTGCTCGTTCATTATGAAATGATTCATGAAGGAATTTTTTGTACTCGAGCTTCCCAGGTTGGAATGAAAATGAAATATTCTTATAATGTTCCTGTATCTGCAGATTTGTTGGATCATTATGAAACGTTCAGAGGTGTGACAAAAATTTGAGTGCATGCATTTCGTTTGCCTGATTATGGAGCTCAAATAAATGTAAAAAAATTTCCAGAAAGTTGCCTATAGGGTGGTCATTTTTACATCAGTAGTCAAAATTGATTTTCCTGAGTACGGCACTGGAAATATGATAATCGGTATAAATAATCCAATAGATGCTATAAAGTGTTACAAATTCTGAAAAAGTCATTCAATTCTGATTAACAGTCTCAGAGATATAGTCAAGTGAAATTTTGGTCAGAATGAATGAATCATCCTGTATATGGGTAAGGAAAGATAGAAGACATTTCGAAGTGGCCATTTCGTGATGCTGATGATAGACTATATATATGGTAGAAGTATGTAAACTTCCTCGTGGGACACCCTGTATAGGGCAGACAAAGCAATATTTGTGTAATAGGGTTAACCAACACACCCCTGACTGTGATAATAATAAAGACACGACAGCCTTGTCTATACATTCAAAAACAACAAAACATAAATTCAATTTTTCTGACGTTAAAATTCTTGATAAAGATGATAACTGGTTTAGGCGCTGTTCTAAAGAGATGGTATACATCAGAAGAGACCCAAATTCTGTGAATTTAAAAACTGATACAGCATCGTTAAGTTTGACGTACCAGAATTTGTTAGGCGATCGGAGATAGACGTGTTCAGCTTGCCCGCACCGAGTACTTGTTTGATGTGATGTTTTTTGACATTGGTATGATGACTGTTTCGGTGTATACAGGGTGATTCATTAAGGGTGGCCACCGACCGTATCTCGAAAACCGTTCATCCTATCACTTCCGGAAAAAAAATCTGTTGACATAATCGACCCCTTAAAAATGACTAAAAATATTTTTAAGTTCGTAGTTCCCCACTAGAGGGCGTAATCTATCACTTGTAGAATATATTCTCATTTTTCACGAAATATTCTCCAGCTAACAGTGGTAAATAATAATGAAGTAAGAATCTACGCTTTCCATTCAACAAATTTTGTTTCAGTAATTTTTCTTTATTTCTTATTTCTTAGTGATGGGATGGATAAACTTTTCTTCACAAAAAATATTCTTACTTCTGTATGCGTGAATCGATTTTCAAGTGATTTGATTTTATTCGAAGGACATCAGAAGCAGATCACAGAAAAATATGACAACAATATACCGGGTGATCCAATTAAAAACTACAGGCTGTTTTATGTCACTTCACCCTATTTGTGCGTTTTACTGAAGAGCTTTGAATGCGATGCTGTGATTCTAACTGACTGAGAATAAGCCAAGTAACCCCACCTTTTGACCTGTTAAAACCGCAGGCCATTATTTCCTACACATAAATTAAGTCTTTCTTTCTTCGAGCTGACACTGGCCACAATTTCAGTATGAGAAAAAGTACCAGCTGCCTGTCGAAATCTATTTTGCATATCCTCACTTGTAGTGGGGGGTGTTCGGAAAACTAAGTCTTTATTCTCCCCCAAAAATAAAAATTAAATACTGTGAGGTCGGCTGATCTTGCTGGCCATGGAAAAATACTCCCTCGTCCAATACACCTCTTTGGGAAGACGTTAAAGGAATATTCCCCAACATTAGCAGCTTAATCCGCCGGGCAACCATCTTGTTGATACCACATATCTAACGTGCTTTGAAAAGCAATATTCTCTAAAAAAATTGGAAGATCTTCCGTTAAAATTTCAAGCACCTTTGTCCTTTTAATGAGCCAAAACTTTTATGATATTATCCTCATTACGGCTTCTACGTTTTCTATTTTTTCTTCCAACATATTGAACCTTAATTAATTAAATTAAATTAATTAATTAATTAAATTATGCGCATTAAATGGTTTCATAAGGTGTCGAATGTAGAAATTCTCCAGAGAGCTAGATGCAAGAGCGTCGGTGATATAATTGGACAGGCTAGACTTAGGTGGGCAGCCCACGTGGCTCGCATGCCTGAAAATCGTTTGCCAAGGTGTGTATTGTTTGGTGAACTGGCTGAGGGTCGCCGCAAACAAGGAGGTCAATTAAAAAGGTACAAGGATGTTCTTCATAATAATCTCAAATCTCTTAACATCCAGCATAACTGGGAGGAGTTGGCACAGAATCGAAATGAATGGAGAAGAGTGGTAGCCACTTACTCAGACCAAAATAGACCAGAATCTTCGCGGCGGCGCTTTGAAAGAGAAGATCATGTATGTCCAGAGTGCGGCAGGGTTACCTCCTCAAGAATCGGGTTGTTTAGCCACAGGAGAACCCATAGAAGATGATATTAGAGACTTTATGATAACCTGTGATTTGTTTTATTATTGTTAACTATCTTTTTGTTTTTGTATATTCGGTTTCGAATAAAGCTATATATATATATTGAACCTTAACAGTTTTTCGCACTCTTCGTGTCAATCTTTTGAATACCTTTCTGGAATGACGACGTCCTTCAGGATATCTTATCGGGTATTCCCTTTCAGCTACTGCATTTTCTAAACATTCATAATAAACATTAAGCATAATATCATATGCTTCTTTGTATGAATAATGGGGCTCAATTCCTCCTGCATTTCACAGGTTTGATCAACACTTATCAAAACTTACAAAAATGTTAATATCTCCAAAACAACCAATGATATCTGTCTGCGATTTTAGAAGTCGATAGGTCATAATGCTTGGCTTATTCTAAGTCGGTTAGAATCATAGCATTGCATTTGAAATTCTCCAGTAAAACGCACAAATAGGGTGAAGTGACATAAAACAGCCTGTAGTTTTTAATTGGATCACCCGGTATATTGTCGTCATATTTTTCTGTGATCTGCTTTTGAAGGCCTTTGAATGGAATCTAATTACGTGAAAATCGGTTCACGCATACAGAAGTAAGAGTGTTTTGTTTATGAAGAAAAGTTCATCCATCCTATCACTAAAAAATAGAAAATATAGAAAAATTACTGAAACAGAAGTTGTTGAATAGAAAGCGCAGATTCTTATTTTATTGTTCTTTACCACTGTTAGCTGGAGAATATTTCGTAAAAAATGAGATTATATTCTACGAGTGATAGATTACGCCCTCTAGTGGGGAACTATGAACTTGAAAATATTTTTAATCATTTTCTAGGAGCCAAGTTTGTCATTAGATTTTGTTTCCGGAAGTCATAGGATAAACGGTCGCCGAGATACGGCCGGTGGCCAACCTTAATGAATCACCCTGTACATCTATAATTCTGAACACGTCAAACTAAAGTATTCTTAGATAATTACCTTTTCTATAGATGAAATGTGACTAATTAGTACTTATTATTCTATTATACGTCTTATTATTATTATTCTGAGGTGAGTGCAGGCATCTGCTTCCATTTTATGTTTTGACTTGGATTGTTCGGTTCTACATCTACATAATTTGGAATTTTCATTATTGTAGTTTAAGTCCATGATTTTAGTGTGTTTTGATTTTTAGTTGATGTTCTCGTTTTTAATCTGTTAATTCATAGCTTTTCAATGTTGTGTAGTTTTATCATATATAATTTGGTGTTTTATATAATATTATTTTAAAAGTCAAAAACATCTTAACCAGATGTCAATATTCTGTAATTTAAGCTCGAAAAAGGCCAAAAATTGACCGAAACGTCGCAAATAGAATAAAATAATACCTCTACATTGTTCCTTGAGACTGCTTAATCCCCTTCATATTGAAATACTGGGAACGAAATATTGAGAATTCAGTATTAAATCAGTTCTACAAACTTTTACTCACTTGTATAGATTCTTCTGGATGTCTGCTCATTCTATCAAGAAGAAAGCTATCCGAAGCATCCAGATCAATAACATAATCCGTTATCAACCTTCTGTCATATTTTGTGGTGAATCCGGAGATTTCGTCAAAGTTCATCGAGTAAATATAATTTTCATTTCTGAATAGCCATGATGCCTGAAAAAAAAACAGCATCAGCTAGCACAAATGAATTGAAATTGTTCGAGAACGTTTGAGATATCATACGAGATTATTGAAGGTTCAATCAACCAGTGGTGAAAATTTATCAGAAGGAACAAGCAAGTTCCGCATTGAATAGGGGAGACCTGGGCTAATTGGCTACAGGGGTAAGTTGACACAGATACCATGGTTGAAATTCCGCCGTTGAAATCGTAACAATGTTTTTGTTCATATAATTTATGTATTTATATATTCATTCACAAGGAACACAAACAGGTTACTCAATACCCAAAACAGTGTTAACACATTAAGAATACAATGAGAAGAAAAAAATTACAGATAAAGAGCTAAAACCTCTCAAGCAAACTTTTCAAGGTATTCTAGTCCTGAGAAAATACATCAATAAGATCTTTCAGATTATTGCAGTGATCGAGCATACTGGAAATAGGGCAATTCTTTGCGCTGTTTGTGTGCGTTAGGGTAAATAGAAGGTTTCCGGTCGCCTAGATCTTCGGACTAGCGCGTACAAATTGATCCACCCAGTGATGTCTTGAGAGTCCAGACGATTACTCAACAAATTACAAATGAAAACAACATCGCCAACAACTCTAATACGATCACCGAGGGTTATCATATTGAAGTATTTCAATCTAGTGAAGTAGTTACTGGGATCTCCTAGAGTTAGACTCAAGTTGAATCTGTACCCCAAAGTGCAGAGGTACCTTCGCTGAACTTTTTCGAGAAGGTTATGTATATGCCGTATTGGGGACTCCATACAAAAGAGGCGAAATTTAATCCACTTAACACATAATTATAGTAAAGGATAACTGCTGTTTTTCGGTCAGGAAACCATTGGCTCTGTCTCAGTATAAACCCTAATGTCCCTTCACAGGATGAGGTGACATGGTCGATGTGTAAATCAAATTTAAGTTTAGAATCAAATACAACTCCAAGATCTCTTATATGAGTTTAACGACTAAGCACCACATCCTAAATTGAATAAGGACAGAGAATTAAATTTTTATTTCTCGTTAACGAAACCACCTAACATTTACTCAGGTTCAGGATGAGACCACTTCTCACGAAAATCCACCTGAAGGGTTATACAATCATTATAGTCTGTGATTCTGAAATAAATTTTGAGGTCGTCAGCAAAGAGGAGTATTTTGCAGATATTGAAGTACTTTTTATTATTGTTTATATAAATAATGAATGAGAGCGAGCCTAGATGGGACCCCTGAAGTTATAGTTTAGTAAGGGGGTGTACATTTCACTGTGACCCGATGGGGGGCAGATCAAAGCTGTTTTAGTAACTGCGCTCGCTCTCCAACTCTAGAGCTCCATAGAATCTACACTCGTCAGTTTCCGATGAGCCCATTCTCATCATATGCTTTCTTAGGCGACCTGTGAGGAATCAAGTGAGGAGGCGGGAGTTATTTTTCCTGGAATTACAATACTTTTCGGAACTTGAAATTTCAAAGTTCTGAAAGAACTTTTTGGAATGATCAATTGCTGGAAGATTCCTCCAGAGTGCTTTCCTTTCAGTTTTTTCCTCCTCCGAAAACTATTCTTTAAATGTACATTGGCCTATACCATAAAAAGGTTCTAGGTCTGTACGTGGCTTTTGTGTGGCTACCTGAGCAACCAGTAATCCAAACTAAGGAGACCTTCTTGTTCTTGCCTACTTCATGGAGTTTCTTTCGAGTCTCCTATATCAGCTTTGAGTGGATATAGGAGTTCAGTGCTTTGATATGAGCTGATCCGCCTTTTTATTGAACCTGAATTTATCACTACAAGCCCAAACGAAAGTTGCACCTATGAAAAATCCTAGAACTGACAGCGTAATGTCAAACTTAATGTATCTCTGCTCTCTAGTTTTCGATGGTTCAAAGAATGACAGGGGGATTACCAGGGACCTGACGAGATTTATCAACTAGAGAGGTACTCGTTACAATTTTTACTTAATAAGCGTTGTGCTTCGACGCCATTCTGGACTCTGTTATATTTCACAATGATATATGAGGTTTTCACAAGATGTATTTTAGCAAGATCGGCGATCGCACTTTGGTTATTTATGGTTACTTGAACGATGTTAGCTAGAGATGATATTTGCAAGAATTCAACCATTTACCACCTGCATCGAGGAAACTTCTATTCTGGGAATCATGAATGTAGAATTATACTCATTATTATGTTGAGTTGTACATTTGAATGAACGGAGATATTTGTGTATTATGGCCTCAATAGGATTCTTAATGCATTCTGAAACTTGGGTAACAATAATATTTTATTTTTGATGGTTTAGGTATCAAATTCTCAATCATGACCAGTATTCAATTGGTTGAGAAACATTTAGCACCTATGTACTTCTTTTATAATACCGTTTGTATTTATATTGGCAGTGAGTTCCATAATATGTCGATCATTGTTCCTGAATGCATCCCAAAAATAACATTGATGGTTACACCCTTAGAGTCTGAATGTATTTGTTGAATGTTGGAGGGAATCGTTCACCACAGGTGTTGTTGACAGAGTTAATCTTGTTCAAGTGAACCTACAAGTAGAATGTGGTTTTTCATCGTGCTCACCACAACTACTGAGAGGCTAGTGCCTTGCCTTTCTCGGAGGTTTACACTTCATTCTTAATATTTCAAATATACAGATAATTTGACCCAATATGGACGGCCTGTTAGTGAAGTCAACGACTCTGAAACTCTGTACGATTAGCGTACACCCTACCTATCTTCCACATCAACTAATCCCTGTAATTGTCGGCCTGGGCGGGTTACTGGAAGCTACGGCTGTTGGCCTGGTGCGGGTTGTAGGTCCTAGTTCTCGGTATGAGAGAGTTAGTGTAATCTGTGTTTTTTGGACCGCGAGTATGTTGAAATCAATAATTACTACTCTGTGGAGTATTATGAGACTTATCTGTATTCTCATTATACTTTCTCCGTTCATAGTATTGAAATGAAGGGTCTGTTAAGACTTTACTGTTGTTTGAATTTTAAACTTCCTGCCACTTTTCCTTGCATTTTTCGTCTGTAACTTGGGCAGCCTACTCAACAAAGAGTCCTTTCTATTTAACTAGCCGATCACATTTAATGGGTATTGGGGAAATCAAGTACGGGATCATTACAGATAGCAGCTTAACTATCAGAATGGATTACTATGTCACACCATTGATAGTTTTTTACCAAGTTTATCTCTTTGCATCTTTAGAAGACTAGTATTTCGGCCTGAAAAACACTCGAGTAGGTGCCTACCGGTAGTGTATACTTGGTTCTTGCGTCGTAAACTGCAGGGCCGGCTCCCATTGTGGAATTAGAACCATCTGTAAACCCTTCAACTGTATTCACCTTGACATGTTGGGTAGTCTATCCCTTTTCAATTTTTTCACATAGCATTGAGTTCAAGTTCTTCATGATGCTTACTTTTTTAATCGCAACATCACGTGATAGATTCGATTTTTTTAAATCACCCAACTAGTGTGGTGGAGTAAGGTGAACATAGAAAACAAATGGTGGATATTGAATAGATAGTGAGCACTGCCGTAAAGGAAGCAGCTTTTACGCGTATGTTCAATGGAGAGGACCGCTTTTGCAACGAATTTGAACATGCGCCCAAAAGCTGCTGCCTTCATGTCAGTGTTTTCTATGATTTCTTTGCGATAAATTACTGGATTTCAATTCGATCTTATATGAATTTTTTGAAATATTGGGAAAATAAAATTCTGAACTGGTATTTCTACGGAATCATTGGGCGGATTTTACCCATTCACGAATTCGACCTTCGTAATAAAGCCCCAAACCAAATCCGACAGTCGACCGTAAACACTGTTCTGGAGAAAATTTTACTGATGGTATGATCTCAACAAAATTTCGCGAAAAGTTACGCGTTGCTATACTCTAACTAATGGCTATGTTTCGATCCAATCATTTCTGTAGTTCTCGAATTATCACCAAAATAAGTTCAAAACTTTAAAAAACAGAATCGATTTGGACACCGGATTCGTCATCAGTGAGTCCAAGCTAGTCATTTGAGACCATTTTCGGCTCAAAATTAGAAAATTACAGACATTTGGACGAAAGGATAGCACGCTGTTCCCCAGAACATGCGCGCAATTTCTGATTGGTTGGTGGCGTCACGTGACCCAAATCCGCCATTATGCTGCTAAGTTTCTTGTTCACATCGTGAATTAGTATGGAGTGGAATATGGCGTTATCTAAGGATTAAAAGAACTATTTCTCAACATAATAATATTTGTGAGTGCAAATTAGGACAGTGGAAGTAGATATTTTGGTTCTACATTACAGTTTTTGAACTGCGAATTGGTTTTTAATTATTTTTGGAGATCTTTTCTCACTAATAGGTGAGCGCAACAATGATTATATTTTTGTTTTTAAATGTTCAATTGTAAATGTGGTAATCATTGTGTTTTTATAATTGTTCTAGTTTCATAACTAATATAAAGATAATAATATGCTGCGATACTTTAAGTCTTTTATTTACCAAAATATATTCATATTTTTTTCCGCAGACAATGCCAGGTTGTACAGCAATTCTGCAAAGAAAGGCCAAGAAGTAAACAGTGTACAATTCAAATGAAGAGAGATAATTGAAAACCAACTGATTATTCTGGTTCGTGTGAGGTGAGTTATCCACTCGATCTAGAGTTTGGCTATTAGTTTTCTGAGAACTGAACAAATTTCAGATTCATTTTGCCCCAGGAATATGGGAAAATTCAAAAGTAGATGATGAGCGTGCATTAAAATCAAATGCCGAACGAACTATCTTCTCATTCTCAAAACCTGTAATGGCCAGAAAACCCCCGAAATAGAGAAAACAAATAGTCTCCAGGAAAACGGAAGTTTCACATCAGGCAAGTACCTCAAAGTCAAATGTATTATATAGGATAGTTATGTTCACTGTGTATAGAATACAAAACATTGGTTGAATACAATCAATCATAGAGTTCCTGCATGTCTCTTCGAAAAAGACCTTAGTCTTGAAATATGAGTTAGATGCTAAAAGTATATAATAATAATAAACATGAAACTAAACTAAAATCTTATACTCCATTCACCTTTATAAAGTCGGTCGGTAGGCCATATATACTTATATATTCCTCTGAGAAGGAGCTTTACATTCTTTAGAATACTAGGTTTTAGCATTTTTCCTATCAGATAACTACTCAATGTTGTTCGGTCTACACAAATGCTAGTGGTAATTACGTATGTATTTAAACCAAACCATAGATTTACTGATAAAAATATGTAAGAATTGACAATGTTCCACCAAATTATTGTCACCTAGTGCCATCCAAGCTCAGTTCTAGTTATAAAAGTTGATAGACCATTTCAAAGGCCTACAGACTGATTCAAAAAAACTAATGTAGTAAAGGTAGTTCTGACACCTTGAGCACAATGTTGTTTGGAGAGTAGATTCCTACTGTTTGGTATCAAGCTTTTCACCTCCATGATTTCTTCAATTTTATGAAATCATTAGAATGAAAGGAATAATTTTGTTTCAATTCATTTCCAGGTAATGTGTCATCAGAATTTATGTTATAGATATTTCAAAATATGGAGAAGAAATTTCGTTTCTCTAAGAAATAATAGATATCTTCTCCTCCATCCACGTTGGATATGAAAACATATGGAAACCTTGCCAGACAAGAGTTCTGATACACAGTCAATACTACAACTGCTTGCTTATTTATTGGAGGATAGGGCATTTGACTTCGTTTTGACCCGTTTATTTTTTCAAGACTGCCTTGAAAATCTCTTTTGTGTGATGAGAAGTAACAGGTAATTCCCAATGCCCTACAAGTGAAAAACAATTTGAAAATAATATGTGTTTCACAGAATTTGAAAAGTGCGTCATCAAGTAGCTACAGCGATGACGCTCGGGAATTCTTAAGTGATTTTATCGATATACTGGATTCACGTAATCATTGATATGAAAATGTAAAGTTACCCACTCATATTGAAAATGAAACATTCAATTTGTCCTTCAGCGAAAGGAATTCATGTTCATAATATTCGTGGTTCTATTTTCAAAAGTATCAACAACACATCTGAGACATGTACCACTTGCTTGAACTTTTTGGGCTCAAAAACACCCTTGTATAAAAAATTTGCCTAGTTCAGTCTGATTAAGCGGTTTAAAGCAGATTCTCTTTTTTTTGTTACTGAAATAGTTTTTTATTTCTTTTTATATATAAAAAACATATTCAGGGAATATTTTGACATTTCTCAACAAAATATCAATATGAGTGCGTTTTATTTCAAAGAAATGGAAAATTCAGAATTGGACATCCCAAATTGTCAAAATCTAAAAAATAAAAAAGTTGAAAGATTTATTTCAGTTCGTTTGAAAAACTCGAAAAAAGAAAATGTGAATCAGGAAAGTCTGGGGCTGCCCATGCATTGTAAAAATAATAAATTATATAATCCTTGTATTTTATAATAAATACATTTTATTCAATTCTGTTAATGATGACACTATATTTATGTTAATTGAAATGTGCCCCTCCATAAAATTAAGAGAAATATTCTTCAACTTTGCCATCATTGCCATCTATAAAAAAATTCTGTAAAATTCTAAATGGAAGAACAATGACTACTATATTGATTTATAAATATATTGCCATTACAAAATTCTAGGGAAACACTGACTTGGTATCAGGAGCTTTTATGTGTCTTTTCGAATTCTTTGCCATTGCCTCCTGAAGTATTGCATGAACCTTCCCGTCGTCATTTTCTTCAGATTTAGTCACTCAGTTGTTTCTTTCACGATAACTGTCGAACGGAGCAAGCTAGCGACTTGAAACTTTCAGAGTAGGTATTGCATCAGAATGCCACGATTGAGTTCGTTAATGGGCAAAATCGGCACAACGGTTTCGAAGTTATAGCCATTTGGAATTTTGGGATGATTTCCCTGATATTTCAGGAACTACTCCAGCGATTGGAATGAAACTTGGCAGTTGGTTAGTACATGATGACCGGCAAAATTTTGTTGAGATCGTATCTTCTGTAAATTTGAAGAAAAAATGCTAGAACATTTTTTTTTTCGGGAACTATTTAACATATTTGAGAACATTTCCGTGATTTTTTCTCGATATCGTTTTTTCCGGAAAAAATCAAAAAAATACTGATTCAATCATCAATTGGTAGCTAGTTTGAAAATGCTGATGAATAACATTGTGCAAAATTTCGTGATGATCGTGCCATAAGAACAATTTGAAAAACATTTTTAATTTTTTTTTCGAATATTCAATATTCTGCGATCGTCTGATCTGATATCCTCACGAATTTTTGTATGGACTTTCAAGTTGTCATTCTTCAATCAAGTAATGAATTTCAATTCGATCTAATCTGTATGACAGAAATATTTGGAAAATAAAATTTTTAATGGATATATCTGCGAATACATTGGGTGGATTTTACCCATTAACGCATCGCCCGCTAGTCCGACCGCAAAGACCTTCCTTTTCAGGGTTTTCATTTTTTAATGAGGACATTAAACAATAGTAATAATAAAGTAATATAATCACAAGTACAAATATCTGTCGATAAATTTACAAATATTGCACCTTGATCAGAGCTAATCATCCAATCAATCTCGATACTTGTCACCTTTCAGTGATAGTAATAATATGGAATTTTCGAAGGTTTTATTCTCATTTAATTAATGATCAAATAATTACCCAGTATTATTGGTCTTTTGAGGACCATTTCCTTTCCCACATGATGCTGAAAGAACACTCTGAAGTTTTATAATTTGAGATTAAACGACTTACCTAAGGAAGTTCAATCCTCAATTATACGAGATAGCAACGTCCGAAGAGATCACAAAGGTAGTAGTTTTTGTCACTCGGTATTTGCGCGTAATGTTTGAAATCTGTAAAAACTTATCAGCCATATTCGATGCCGAACACCTGTTCCTCTGCTCTGATTCATTATAGTTTTGAGCTCTCACCATAAAGATAGCTACAATAAGGGTGTAGGTAGTACATAGTCGAGGAGGGTGGGTTGTAATCTCTTCGGACGTGGCTATCTCGTATAATTGAGGATTGAACTTCCTTAGGTAAGTCGTTTAATCTCAAATTATACTTCGATAGCCACGTCCTCGACATCACAAAGGTAGATGTTTGAAGTTGGTTTTGTAACTATCTGCAACCTATTTGGACCACAAGGTGCAACATTCGTTTTGAAGCATTTATTAATAACAAACATAATATACAGGGTCTTTCACGAGGAACCTCACCCATATTTATACGGGAAACTACTGTACGTATTTTCATGAAATTCAGCACTTATGAGTATTTCACGATGCTGATGAAATCTAAAATATTTTCAAGGCATGAGCACCTCCGGTTTTTCCGGAAATGACGTCAACTTCCGTTTTTCAAATTAGAACACCATTTTTTTATTGCAGAAATAGATTCATTAGAAAATTCCAATTTATTTCGATGTAACATTTTTCAGTTTTGGTTGGAAAATTCTCTCTGAGCGGGAAAATTCTAAAAAAAAATCGAAAATAGAGCTCCGCTGAAACAAGAATAACTTCGAGGTTTTTGGATGGAAAATTTTCATTTTTGGGATTTTTTAGGATGTAAGATTGATGTATCAACTTTAAAAATCGAAATCGCGATTCATGATACAGGGGGTGAAAAAATCGCTTTCAAAGTTAGGGATGACAAAATCGTGAAAAATCAATTTTTTCAAATTAGAACCCCATTTTTTTATGGCAGATATTGAATCTACGTTAAAAAATAATGTGAGTGTATGCATCACACCCTTGCCCTAAAATGGATATTTTCTGAGTTATTCACAAAAAACTGTTTTTCGTCTTGAATTTTCAGCTATTTCTTTTCCCTTCACGCCAAAAAGATGAAATTTTCAGGAACTGTTATTTGAACCATGCTGTAGATTTTTCACCCCTTCTTGAAACCGACTTCAAGTTACTATTAGGAGAACCATGGCAAACTCTCGCAGTTATAACTAGAGAAGATGCTCAAAGTTTTGACCGTTAATTTCTAGACATTTATTTATACGTCTCAGGAATGCTTCGTGCGTTGCTCTTCTTATTTCATCGAGAGGAAGAAGATCTGCAAAAGTGTTTAAAAACCAAATTGAGTTTCAAAACTATGAATCTAAAAATCTAACCAAACCTGAACGCATTTCTGACTCGTTCTATGCAGTCCTCTCTATCAGTCAGGGGAGTTGAGTAGACAATATTTTTTATCCTACCCCAAACATAATAGTCTAAAGGAGTTAAATCGGGAGAACGTGGTGGCCAAAGATGTGGACCATTGTTCGCCAACCATCGATCTTCAAATAGCCTGTAGAGGATATTTGACACATTGAGTGAATTGTGTGGAGGCGCGCCATCTTGTTGATACCATAAGTCATTATGGTTCTGTACTAGCGGCTCAATTATTTGAGTCAATATGTCAGAATATCTATCTCCTAAGGGAGAACATTCTTTAAATATTGCAAACATGTGTAGTGTTCTATCTTACCAGTTAAAGTCCCATCATAAATGTGAACATCGAGAATTGCATTATTTTTGATGGCGCAAAAAACATTGAAACTCCAGGTCTCTTGAAAGTTCCATTGTCTGAAGTGGTGGTTGTTCTCTTCATCCCAATAATGACTGTTATGCCTATTGAAAGAACCATTCTTTGTGAATTTAGATTCATCTGTCCAAATTATACAGTCCAAAAAGTTTTCATTCTCTTGAAATCGAATCATCATAGCTTCGCAAAACTCTGTTCTCCTGACGAAATCAGTTTCCTTCAAATGCTGTACCCTATTGAAATTATATGGGTGCATTTTATGTTTTTTTAATATTCTCCAAACACTCGATTGAGATAATCCCAGATCAATCTCGGCATCTTTGAGAGAATTTTGAGGATTCACACGAAAATATGCAAGAACTGTAATTTCGTTGTTCTCATCTTCTACTACACTTTTTTCTCTGTGTGTAGTTTTCTTAACGAAAGATCCGACATTTCTCAAGTTTGTCATGGTTCTGTTAATGGTATCTCTCGTTGGTCTGGGTCGGTCAGGAAACCTCTCAATGAACAGTCGAATCGTTCTATCTACAACTTTATTACATTCTCCATGAAGTAGAATGAGATTTAAATAATCTTCATTGGTAAAATTAGGCATAGTGATCGATTTTATAACTTAATACGAATTATCACCAAATTAATAGTAAACACAAAATGCTACTGAATAAAGAGGAATTTGGCAGATGTAATTAATGATATCTATCATTTAAAAAAAATAATGTAAAACATGGTAAGTTTTTGCATATGGTTCATAAGGAATTATTTATTTATCACTGGAGAGAAAACCGATGGCCGATTAGTTGAAATAAAGAGGTTTCCGATACAAATTCGAATCCAAATTCGCCATCTATTTAGGAACAACCTGTAACTTTTTTCTCTTGCATATTAGGGTAGTAAAATCTAAAACATGGTTTAAGTAACAGTTCCTGAAAATGTCATCTTTTTGGCGTGAAGGGAAAAGAAATAGCTGAAAATTCAAGACGAAAAACAGTTTTTTGTGAATAACTCAGAAAATATCCACTTCAGGGCAAGGGTGTGATGCATACACTCACATTATTTTTTAACGTAGATTCAATATCTGCCATAAAAAATGGGGTTCTAATTTGAAAAAATGGATTTTTCATGATTTTGTCATCCCTAACTTTGAAAGCGATTTTTTCACCCCCTGTATCATGAATCGCGATTTCGATTTTTAAGTGGATACATCAATCTTACATCTTGAAAAATCCCAAAAATGAAAATTTTCCATCCAAAAACCTCGAAGTTATTCTTGTTTCAGCGGAGCTCTATTTTCGATTTTTTTTTCAAATTTTCCCGCTCAGAGAGAATTTTCCAACCAAAACTGAAAAATGTTACATCAAAATAAATTGAAATTTTCTAAGGAATCTATTTCTGCAATAAAAAAATGGTGTTCTCATTTGAAAAATGGAAGTTGACGTCATTTCCGGAAAAACCGGAGGTGCTCATGCCTTGAAAATATTTTAAATTTCATCAGCATCGTGAAATACTTATAAGTGCTGAATTTCATGAAAATACGTTCAGTAGTTTTCCGTATAAATATGGGTGAGGTTCCTCGTGAAAGACCCTGTATAATAAATAATGAATACATTGATTCAAATTTCACAAGTAATTTAATTTTATATCATTTTTATTTTAAATAAATTCCCTGTGTGGGAGTTACGAACATTCGAAAACGCTTTCCGCGAATACGTTACTTCTTAAAGGCCTATTATAGAATTTACGAAATGTATTAGATTTATCAGACCATCCTGCAGTCTTTCTGATGGTTTCTAAATTCAACCCTTTTTTGAAGGCATAAGAGGTTGAAGCATGACGAGTGGTATGACCTTTGAACATTTCTGTATCAATGCCTGCTAGTTTGAGTCCGTTTTTAATCCACCTGCTTATACTTAGAGTGGATGCAGGATGGTGTGGTTTTTTGAATGTCAAAAATAGCTGTTCACATTTTCTCTGATTTTTGTGTTACCAGTATGTAATAATCAAGGGTGGAAGCTACACAGAGATTTGGTTTTTCTTTGAATATAGGTAATATTAATATTGGTTGAGTTTTGTTAGGTGCTGATGTTTTAAGGATATCTGTTATTTTTATTTCGATTCTACAGTCTAGCCTTGAGATGTTAGATATCTTGATTTAAGACAAAGGTTGTACTCTTAGTGCCGTTGCCAGGGCCAGTAATAAAACTAGTTTCAGAGTAAGTTTTTCTAAGCTTAGTGATTCTAGCGGCCAGAGAGTTTCTAGAAAGGCCAGCACTGGGCTTGGGTCCCATGTTTCGTTGTACCTTGGAAAATTAGGGCGAGTTCTAAACACTCCTTTCAGAAATCTGGAAACAATTTTCTGTTCGAAATCGAAAAGTATAGCCAGAGCTGATTTATGCGTGTTTAGAGTTGTATACGATGCACCAGCATCGAATTCTCTTTGTAAGAACTGAATCATTCTGTTTTCCGAAGAGCTTAAAACATCAACACCCTCACAAAATTTCCACCATTTTGAATAACTGGAATTATATTGTTTTTAATAGCGGGACTGAGAGAAGCAATAATTAAGTCTATCGATTCTTTAGGGAGACCTTTAATGAAGTATGCCTTCCTGATAATTTGACTGCACCCAGGATAAGGCTCTGCCATAGTGGATGTGGATTTCTGGGAGGAGAAAGTAGTAGGCCTTCAGCAGGTTCTATTATCATAACCTCAGAAATTCTGATTCTCTCTATCACCGGAAACCACGGTTGAGATTTCCAAATAGGAAAAACCAAAATGCCTTCGGCTTCATCACATATTATTTTACTTAAAGTTCTAGTCAAAAGAGAAAAAGGTGGAAAAGCGTAAAAATGTAAATTTTTCCAATTTAAAGTGAAAGCATCCGTATAATCTGATTCAGGATCTTGATGCCATGAAACAAAATGTTTACATTTTTTGTTCAAATAAGATGCGAACAGATCTATCTCTGGAATGCCAAATCGATTAAAAATCATTTTGGTCACTTCTGGGTTTAGACTGTACTCTGTTCCTGTATGCCTTGATGCCCTATCTGCTAAGATATTGTCTTTGGAAGTGATGTACGAAGCAAAAATCATTATATTTTTGTTTTCACGCCAATTCCAAATTTCTCTAGTTATTTTATTCAACTTGGGGTACTGTATCCCCCCCATTCTGTTTATGTAAGCAATAGCGGTTGTGTTGTCTATTCGCAGCAGGACGTTACTGTTATTACTGTTTTTTGTAAACGACTTGAGGCCATTGTATGCGGCTAATAACTCCAAGTAATTAATGTGACACATTTTTTCAATGTCAGTCCAGACACCACGGGCAGTGGTGTTACTGCGAACTGCGCCCCAGCCTGTATTAGAGGCGTCTGTGAAGATTATCATATCGTAATTTTTTTGGCCTATATCATTTCTTTGATTGCCTAGAATTCTCCTTTTGTTCTTTCTAATATTTTTGTATGTCCCCAGCCGTATTTGATTGCTGGGCAAATTGAAACAAGTGTTCCAATCAATTTTGCAAAGTAACGAATTGTAAAAGATTGTTTGTTTAAGAAATCATTTATCATTTGCGAACACTTTTAAACTTTTTCTGTTGGTAAACTCATTGTCATGTCTGCACTATTGAAAATGAAACCAAGGAATTGAATTTGTTGTGATGGTATAAGAATACTTTTTTGTTCATTGATGATGAAACCTAAAGATGTTAATAATTTTATCGCAAGCTGTGTGTTTTTCTGACATTCGTTTTGTGATTTACCTATTAAGAGGAAGTCATCAAGGTAGATCACAGAAATACAGCCTTGAGATCTTAAGTACGTTACGACTGGCTTTACAAGTTTGGTGAATACATAGGGTGCTGATGCTAAGCCGAATGGAAGACAACAGAATTCATAGACTTTACTACAGTATCTAAATTTGAGATATTTTCTGTGGGATATATCCACAGGCACCAAAAAATATGCATTTTTAAGGTCAAGTTTTGACATAAAGCAATTTTTTGTCAATAGATTCCTTACCTTCCGGTAATCTTCTATTTTGAAATTGGACACTGTCAAAAATTTGTTAAGATCTTTCAAATTCAATATGAACCTATTTTCTCCATTTGGCTTTTTCCTTAAGAAATAATGAGAAAGGAATTCCCCAGGACAGTTTTTCGACGGAACTATAGCTCCAATTCTTAAAAGTTTATTTTATAGCCGTCGTAAATTCTAGAGAGTATTGTGCAGCAAAATCATTGGTTTGTTTTGGAACACTCTGAAGAGCAATCTTATAACCCTTTACCCAAGATAAAATCACTCTGTCTTTGGTCAGACGTTGCCAATTATCAAAAAATAATGCAATTCTCCCAGAACACTTTACCTCTATTTCCGAATTTTGCTGTTGGTGGAATGACGTTGTTTGGATTTCGATGGGTATCGTCTCTGTGGATCCTTGTTTTTCCATGTTCCCCTCTCCTTCTTCGGCAGTTTCTGCACTTGGAAGGAGGGGCGTCTCCAGTTTAAATTACTCGATTTATTCTTGTACGTAAACGTAGACGGCTTCTGAATCCATTCTTTTGCTGTGTTTTCTATGGCCTTTGCTGCTTTGCAATTTTCACCTAGATCGATGCCCAAAAGGAATTCGTCGATCTTCTGATTCAGCACGACCTTTTGAATTTTTGGGCTCAGTTGAATTTTGAGTTGATGTTGTCTGTGGGATGAGATGGTATGGTGGGTGTTTATCAGTTTTCCCGAATCAACAAGCGATGATACAAGATTATCATCATATTTAGTGAGGTCGGATAGAATCATGGATAATGCATTTCCTAATGCTGAAAGTCCTTTTCCTAAAATTTCTTGTGTGTTTTGCAGAAATGTGTCTTTTTTCAACTCCACTGTTGTCAAGACACTTTGGAATTCTGGATTCAGTTTTGGAGCTTTCAGTGAGCGACAATTGCCTGGGACGTTCCATTTTTGGATGAGCTCCTGTCGAGTATCTTTCTCCAAACCGGTAGTGAGGTAACTTTTCCATCTTGTAGCGATGTCCCCGGCTACCTGTACCCTGTACCCTGCACCCTGTACTTCATTCTCTTCCTCACTAGAGTCCGAACCTTTTTCTGATGAAGAGAGGCTATCGATAGAGGACTTCGAAATGAAAATGTAATGTCATCTAACATTTTCGGAATGAAAATGTATTTACAGATGCACAGGTGTGCAATGTTTGACATTTTCGAAATAAAAATGTAATTTTCTCCAACATTTTCGAAATGAAAATGTGAATTTCCGAAATGGAAATTTGATTTCTTATAACATTTTCGGAGTGAAAATGTGTGGTTTTCCAACATTTTCGAAATGAAAATGTGAAATATAGATCATTTCTGAAATGAGAAATGAAAATTCATTTCCAAAATTGAAATGAATATCGTATCTTCTTTTCTGATTAGGCATTAAATGCCTGAAATTAAATGCCCATTAGATTATTAGTTGCAATATCTACTTACTGCTGGACATATCCCGGATTTTCCTCTCCATTTTCTTCATTTCCCATTCTGCAATTTCTGAACACGATTTCCAACATTAACACATTCACTAACGAGCGTAAGAACTATAATGAATCAGAGCAGAGGAACAGGTGTTCGGCATCGAATATGGCTAATAAGTTTTCACAGATTTCAAACATTACGCGCAAATACCGAGTGACAAAAACTACTACCTTTGTGATCTCGAGGACGTGGCTATCGAAGTATAATTAATGAATGTGAATGTGAATGTGAATGGTTTGCACAGTGGGGTATTGCGAAAATGCCAAACTATTGAAAAGTTTATTTTTTTTGGTAATTATTCATAACGTGAATTATGCATGACATTCCCCTGAATACACTTTTCAATAGGCTTTTTCTCCTCCTGAGTCCCGACATCAGATTGAATGGGATATAAATGTCATATCCGGGAGTTTCGTTCATTTGACACCAAAAAAGTCACTGAAATTTTTTGAAAAATTTTTTTCGAGCAGAAGTACAGAAAAAAAATATGTCCAATAAAATGGACATCGGGATGATATCAGTATAAGTAATTATGTCAATGAAAATTTCTGAAGCAATTTCTGTTGCTTGTTGAGCACAAGAAAGGTACATTTCTCACAATAGGTGAACCTTTGTTGCCAATTTACAACCTGGATTTTTACATCTCACAGGAATTTTTCAAGTCACTTCAAGTCACAGACATGGAGAGATTGCTTCTGGTTATCATTGATGGTAATCTGTTTCAAGTGGAACTCTCCATTTTCGCAATTTCGAATGAATTCTTCGCGTAAGAAATTTTGAAATCAAGCAATTTCAAAATATCGGCAGATCTCTCACTTAACTTTTTCCTGAATAAAATCCATGAATAGTTGATTCGTGGTCTACTAAATGAAGAATAGTCTTAACTTCTCTGGTTTTTATTGTACTAATTCCATAATAACTTATTATGCGTTCAATCAGATCGATTTCTCCTATGTATTCGCTGACAATATTCGGTCTAGAGATGTATATTTATTTGGATTCTTTTTCAGACGAGGACCATTGAGTATTAATGTGTTTAATACCCAATGCTAGCACATAAATTTATCTTGAAGTTCTACTTGTGAAGTTGCTGAACCAAGCAGAACACTTTTTATGTCATACCAATAGACAACCGAAATTTTGCCATCTGCCCTTACTGACTTTCCTGAAGAACCTTGCCCAGGTCTTGCCACTGACTTTTCAGTTGTTAAGTGCACACTTCTGTGAATTCTAGATTTCATTATTGTACCGAGGTATTCTGAAGTAACGCTTAATGAGAATATGGGTTCCTTCTCTCAAAGTTGCAGTTTATCTGATAAAGAATGATGGGCCGATTCCTAGGTTTTTTGATTTTTCATGTAAAATTTATTTTTCCCTTGATAAATGTCGAAGTCGAGTAAAAGCCCTTGAGGGGTTGAACAAACAAAAGTTTTCAGTCATTCAGGATTAGGCTTAACGCTGATGAATTGTTTCATTTTACATTATTCAGTAGAGGGAATCATTTGTTCGTCGATGAAAACCTCGTTCACATCAAACACCCCTTCCGAATACTGTTAATTAGAGGTTGGATCTTGTAAAGTGGTTGAAAGCTTTTTTTGCAGTGACATCATGACAATGACAACTTTAAGACTACTATTCTTGATCAAAGAAAATCTGTCCATGGTCATTGAAGTAGCGATTATATTCAGTAAGAGAAGTTGGATTACGTCCCACTGTCCAACTGAATGGACAAGGTATCATCATTTACATTGTGTGTACAATGATAGTTGCAATGAGTTAAAAACTGTTTGGATCAATTCTAAGACTATATAGACAGAGATTAAAACAAGCTTCACACATACAATAAGATAAAATCAATACTTACAGTCAATCCTTACAAGACGAAAAGCGGTCATAATGAAAACAATTTTATAAACAAATACTGAAGGACTCTTCGAATAAAGAACAACAGGAGGGAGCATAAAGCTTTTCTACTTCGTATATAACTGCGACTTAAACGCCCATATTGAACCTTCGAGTTTGACTCATGTTAGTAAGTTTCTTTGAACAAAGAAGTCTCGGAACAAGTTGTTCTCTCTTCAAACTGAAATGGAAGTCGGCCATATGCATCCTCCATCCCGGGCCCACTATGTGAGGCCTTATGCTACTTCCTGTTGTTCTTTATGCAGAGGAAGGACTACAACATTACACCTCAACAGCCACGCACGTTACCCATTTGTTCATACCTCCAATACGTTGGACCGGAGGATTTACTGTCCTAAATTCAGTATACTATCAAGGAGACGCTCGAATCTCGATGTCCAACATATTGGACATTAGGACTCAGGAGCTTATAGACGTTAAGAACGTTTTAATTCATTATACAACCGAATCTCCTTTCAAAATAATTCAAATTTAGCAGCAACATGGCGGATGAGCGGGCTTAATCGCAATTGTCGCCACTGTCTTGTATAGAGTCACTGTAGGTGGATCCATCACCCTTCCACCACACCAATTTGGTGATCTAAAAAACGGAACCACGTATTTATTCAAAGAGGGCCCTTTGACTTTCAATTGTCTCATTGTATTTGCTCAATGACAGCAATTATAAAGATAATAACGTACAAGCGGAGGGGAAATTTATCTTTAATTGGTTTTTACGCGCTGTTATTTTGCCCAAAATATCTGGAATTTCAGAGGACCGATCCGAAACAATTAATGGTATTCCAACAGTTATCCCTAAATACTGCATCTCAGTTCGTCAGATTGATTGGGGTCCAGAAGCGCCAGTTGATTAGTGCATGGGAAATTCCGTCTGATATTCTTGGAGTTATAGTAATCTGAATAATTAACCAATAGCTCGGAAAATAATGAACCGATCAAAAAGAAATTGGAAAATTGGAAATTATGAAGCATGTGGAAAATATGGAACTCACCTGTCTGAATGTTTTTGGATAACCGTCTAAGACGAACCCCAAGTTCTGGGCATGATTCTTCAACATTTCTCTTCGTAACAACACGACAATTTGATCGTCTGGTATCCTCGAATTTTCCGTCAGATCTCTAGGCATGTACTTCTTCTGTTCATCCGCAACGGTTTTCTGATAACTCTCTTCCTCCGAGTCGTGTACATCCAAGTTCAAAATATCATCGGCATCTTCAGAATCTATCAATTCTTCCATGTCTTGATTAGTTATATTCAGTTTATTGCTTTCCTTGGTCAATTGTGTTTTCGATCTGGATTTACAGGTGGAATGTGTTGAATGCAGGGGGAGGCTTACCTATAAAACGAGTTTCAGCATGCATTTACCTGGTAGTTCAATAAAATATGGGCCTTATCATTCTGCTGAAATGACTTGGAATTTGAGTCCGTAAAGTTAGCACCCACTTTTTCGGAAACGCGCAGTGGCTCAGGAAGTAGTAGAGATTCTTCATTGCAGGTGCTGATTTCTCCTTTCATTTACATGTTGTCATGACAGAGCCGTTTCCACTTTTTTTGAAGTGTCTATTTCACGAATCATTAACATCCTTATCTATTCTTCTTTCGTTTGTTAGCATGAACTTATAAACAGATTATTTGAAAAAAATTAATTTCGGTTCGAAACAATTGGTATGATGTTTTTTTCCACACTTTTCAAAACGGACCCAGCAAACAATGAATCTCTGGCCGGCGTCCGACCCAATGAAGGCCAAGTCGACAACATTTTGGCACCGGCAAAGCAATATCGGTGAAAAGCCGGCCCGATGTACGGCATCCGCCAATCGGGCATTTACAATCAAGCCACTAATGGCCTGATACTATAAAAACGGTACCGGGCAATGAAATCATCGGCAGTTTTCCGGCCGACGTCGGCCAAGTCGGCAATACGAACATGCCGGCCCGATGTTGGCAGTGCAATTTTGAATTTTTGATGTGGTCTAAATTCTGTTGTCCCCAAACAAAGTAAGACGTCTCATTTTTGAATCTGCCGGGCTTTTTTCCTCATCATGACCGTCACGTCAACTGTCAACTTGAAGCTGTGATCCACGATCGTGTCTTTGCCTGTCTGAATGGCGAAGTTTTGAATTTGAATGTTATGATTAGTTTTCTAGCAATTTAAGGTGCTTGTTGTTAAGTTGTCAGATAATAATCTTTAGAGGAAAAATATGTCTGATTCACCTGAAGTGAGGTAAGTGTTGATAATATTCATATCTTATTCCTCGTTTGCATGACAAAAGTTTGAGGTTATAAATTATCTCACTCTAAATTTCTTAGAACTCTTTTTACGAGTTGCAATTTGCAATCATGTTCAAAAATTTTTCGAGAAGTCATAAGTATAAAATAATAAGCAAAAATATGTTTCCCTTAATGGAAGTGATGAGGCAATGTCAAGTCAATGCACAAGTTCTATTTCTGATTATACCTCTAGACCAGAATTGCGTTCGTATGTAAATGAGCCTATTCCATCAACTTCTGTTACCGAAACGTAACCTACAATTTATGAGTATTTATCTGAGGTTTCGGATAGTGATACAGATTCTTCAGTTTGTGAAGAAACTGGTTTTATGAGAGAACCCACTGATGAATCCTGCTCCTTCAGTTCTATTGTTCGTTACGATGCGACAAGTTCAAGTGATTTTTTCGTCAAATGGTCTCTTGAAAACAATATTACTCATGAGGCACTCTCTGAACTTTTATCTTTGTTCGGCAGCAAGCCCGATGTCACAAATTTACCAAAAGATGCTCGTACACCCACCAAATTGAACTATGACATTGTTGGATCGAAACAATATTATTATTTTAGCTTGACATACAATGGCAAAAAATATAATGTGGACAATTATTAGACAACTAACTCCAGTATACAAATATTGAATTTTAATTTTCTATTAATGTTCACATTCTGGTGACACATTTTCATGATGTTTGAGTCTATGAATGTACTTGTCTATCTATCTTTTATTTTATTAATAAGTCATGCCTTGAACTTAAAATGTTTATTTCTTTTCAGTTTGTCTTCGAAAAAATCCCCTAACGAGAAATGCAACTGAGGCAGAAATTACCTCGGTAGTAAAAATCTGGTTCGAACAGCTCCTGATAGACAAGGCGATAGAAACAAAAGGAGATTAACGAACATAGGAAAAGATGACTGTTCCTATGAAAGACTGTGATAATTTCTTACTGATGTACTTTTTCCAAAGATTTTATTCTGTTGCTTAAACAAACAGCATTGTGATATTTTTTTTCTAGAAAATTCTGTTTTGTTTTTCATATTGCGTTTTTCATCTATTCATGGAATTCATGTTCCCGAAAGTATTGTTCATTGTTTCAGCATAACTTTTCAGAATATCTATTTTTCTGTTTCTTTCACTCTCAACTGTTACACGTACCTCTTACAAAGTCTCATAAAAAATTTTCATTTTCCCAAAATAGGTATATGTCAAAAATGTAAATATCTATTTTGATAACAAAAAACTTGAATTATTGTTGGAACAAATCTGTAAACCTATTGGTGAAGTGTATGTTTGACTTTGTAGGTTATTCCTCAAAAAAACATGTTAATTTTGACATTTTTGAGTATGTGGCGGTATTGATATTGATCAACTTTCTGTTGACACTGAAACCTCATGACAATAAGATGTAACAATAAAGTATTATTTCAAAGTTAAATCATGCAACGATGAACGATATGCAATATTGATTATCATCTAAAGATATACTTTCTACTAAGCTTCAGTCTGAACAGAAAATTGATCAATAGGAAACCGTTAGAAGCTCTTAATTCTCAAAATGAACGTGCTTTTTCAAGGAATGAATTTATATTACCTCCATTGTCAAGAGTGCACCAAAACGATTGTGTACTTAATCTTCAGTGGGCCAATATCAACCCTCAAGAGTTGGTAACATACTGGGTTTCCAACGGACCAGCAATGATTGCCACTGTTTTGCCTTCAAAGGCCCATCATACAAAAGGTGCTGTAATATCGGCCAACAGGCATTGGTCCTACTGATGGCCGGTGTGTCCTTATGGAAGTGGACCGGTAATGGTCACAGGCATCTTGCCGTTAAGGCCTAGTCTGGCCAGCATATTATGGGCCGAAATAATGCCGACCAAAATTGTTTGCTGGGGACTCTTTCATACACACTCTTCCCGTCTTAATTTTAATTACATCGTATTTCGGGAATATTGTGAAGATCGAATTTGTATTGTAGTGTTTGCGGAATCGTTGCATTACTTCGTTATGAATCTCCTAACCTATTTGACGAATATAGAGTCGTTAATTTTTTCCTTCGAGAGTTCCCGTGTTTGCGATTGACCGTTGACAATATGAAAACTGTAGTGTTTCACTTCGCTACTTATATGTTTTTATCAATTTCGATAGAAGTAACAAATTATGATATTTAATATGGAATTAAAATTTCCATTCAAAGACTAGGACAATCAAAAATCCCCAATCTCATTCGCGGTTGAATCAAAGGTTAGTTGGTCAATTAGGATTCCTTCAAGGGAGTTGTTCAAACTTCTATCCAATTAAGATAACCACAGTTATATAGAAGAGGTAAACACATAAAAGAGCTCAAAAGAAAATTTCTGATGTATGCCATTTCCTAAGCAGAATGATGTTAAATTCAAACGAGACTACTTGATTTAGTCTATCAATAGGATCATTGTAATGAATATTTTACAGTTTTGAAAATCTAACAGAATAAATATCGGTTACATCCAAGCGTATTCATTTCTTTCTCGCTTTGAATTTTTCTCATTTCATTTACAAACTTCTCTCTAGGTTTTCACTCAGAATATATGAAGAAAAATCGAAATTATTATTGATTGAACATGCCCTTGCAAGATTCAAATTATTCTTCAAAGCAGTTTCTAGAAAAAAAAAATTGCCTCGTGAACAATAACGGAATGATATAAACGATCAACCAATTGAACTGTAACATTTCAGAGTCGATATCTGACCACATCATTGGACAATTAAAAAGAAATTTGCGAGAATATATTTCTTGCAACAATTTCTCAATTCAAGACTTTTATCAAATCGGCATTTAGATAAAACACTGCAACGCAGACTCACTGACTACTAATGAAAATTTATCAATTCTACTTCTTTTTTCAGTGGAGTCACTCAAAAATGCTCCATTCCTATGAAACAACGAGCTGAATAATTTTCCCCATTAAGCAGAATACTCTTTAATTTTCCTGTTTAGATAATCTGGTTTCGTCATCAGTCTCTTTGTATCATTCCAATCCATTATGTGATTTCCAATAGTCGAACATGATTCGCCATTTGGGATCTTTGTATATCCCTTGATTGTTTTTGTGTTCTCGCATTTTGATGTCTAAAGGCCGTGATGTTTTTTCGTTTCTCCATAAGTACAGGATGTATTATAGACCCAAATTTCTGATTTCTGTTTCTCATGAATGGGTTTCGTTTTGGTATTATAGATCTGAAATCATTTCTTTTCGATTTGAAAATTGATCTTATACAGGGTCTTTCACGAGGAACCTCACCCATATTTATACGGGAAACTACTGAACGTATTTTCATGAAATTCAGCACTTATAAGTATTTCACGATGCTGATGAAATCTGAAATATTTTCAAGGCATGAGCACCTCCGGTTTTTCCGGAAATGACGTCAACTTCCGTTTTTCAAATTAGAACACCATTTTTTTTTTGCAGAAATAGATTCCTTAGAAAATTTCAATTTATTTTGATGTAACATTTTTCAGTTTTGGTTGGAAAATTCTCTCTGAGCGGGAAAATTCGAAAAAAAAATCGAAAATAGAGCTCCGCTGAAAGAAGAATAATTTCGCGATTTATGATACAGGGGGTGAAAAAATCGCTTTCAAAGTTAGGGATGACAAAATCGTGAAAAATCAATTTTTTCAAATTAGAACCCCATTTTTTCATGGCAGATATTGAATCTACGTTAAAAAATAATGTGAGTGTATGCATCACACCCTTGCCCTAAAGTGGATATTTTCTGAGTTATTCAAAAAAAACTGTTTTTCGTCTTGAATTTTCAGCTATTTCTTTTCCCTTCACGCCAAAAAGATGACATTTTCAGGAACTGTTACTTAAACCATGTTTTAGATTTTACTACCCTAATATGCAAGAAGAGGGGACTTCTTTCTCGGCCGTCGAGGGAGACGGACGTGTGAGCGCGATGCTCAGATGTCTGTAAGTAATTAAATCGGTTCCCGTGCTCCAAAAATGAAGTGATTGTGTCCATTGTGACGTGCGGAATTCTGTGGTCATCTTAGTGTTCGAGTGAAGAAGGTCGACCTGCCAATTCAAAAATTATGACAGGTTGAACATTGAAAATTTCAATTCGTAACTAGAATAACAGGCTGAATTAAACGATCTAACACATGAAAGACTCCCATAAAAACTTGTTTTCGTGTTTTTTCTACGATGTTTTCACTCATCGGGATTGAAATAAACAAATCGCAGCCTGACTGAATCATGACCGTAGGCTGCGAGTTTCTTCGACGGGTACGAGTTCTTCCGGCCCCCCCAGTGTCTACGCTTACTATCCTTCTCATCCCGGAAAACACGTAGAGTGTCGCATAAGGCCCTTGCTTGTTCATGAAATAACCACCTGCAGCACCAGCTTCATTTTAGGCCGTTTAGCCGCCCCTTCTGCAGATTGATACATCAAGATACATCAGGATCACAGGATTAAGAGGAGGTATATCGGACTTGCCAGCCTGTGTGTGGGCACCCTCAGCATGAAATTTCGAGTGAATACCTGTACGGAGAGCTTTTGCGGACTAGGGAGCTTTTGCAACTGAAAGCTCTCGGAGCTTTTTGCTATTTACGAACTGAGCTTTAAAAGTTCAAAGCTCGCCTGAGCTTTTTGCTCCGCAAAGTGGGTTGAGCTTTTAAGCTTTCAACCTATTTACCAATCTACAAACCTATCACCTACTTACACGATAGAGGAGCTTTAACGATACGCTAATTCATCACTGAGAGACTCCAACGATGGATAAGACGCCAAACCAACTATGCCTGCAAAGTGGCGAAGGTGCCGAGGATTAAATACTTACCAACTATTAATACAAATTGGCGAAGGTGTCGGGCTGTTCGTATACTTACCTGTGCTGCATAATGGTGAATGCCGGGGTCACCTTACATCCGGAACCTGTTATGAAATGGTTCTTCATGAGTACAACTGGAGCAAATTTGACCTAGGATGGGGAAACTGCACTGCTGGATGCCCACTCATTGGCGGAAGCGGGAACTTACCTGGACGAGTGTACACCTAGAGAGGACCCAGTTCTGTGGGGTATAACACAGACCCCTTGCCCAGGGTTACGGGTGAAGCCCACAATGGCAGAAAGGCGGAGAAGCAGAGCTTCGGAACGGTGGATCTGGCAGAAGTGGCACCCACGATTTTAGGGCTAGTATAAAATCAACCGTCTGTAGCGTCTGACTCAAAATGAGCGGCTACAAACAGCGTCTGACCCAAAATGGGCGGCTGAAACCAACACTCGTCAACACGCTCGGCAAGCGAGGCGTTTTACATATGCCAAAACCTTTCAAAACTTATGCTGAAATGTCGAATTTAAATACAATACCCCAGGTGAGTAGTGCCCAGCATGAATCTCACACTGATTTCAGATCAGTCAGCCTCACTTCGGATTCTGGGGGAGGCAAAAATTCGATTAACCAAAGAGAAAGACAACACAAGTTAAATGCAACCAACATATATGTGGCTTCATATAATATCAGAACTATGAGCAATCAAGAAACTCTCTTCAAACTGGAAAACGAACTTGAAAACATAAAGTGGGACGTCTTGGGAATATGCGAAACACGACTGCCAGGAGAGAAAACTACCACCCTAAAATCTGGACATATACTATATCAGAAAAATCACATCGAACCTAAGGGCCAAGGAGGAGTGGCAATTCTGGTTAACAAAAGACTGAGGCACATGGTGACTGAGGTGAACTCCATCTCTGATAGAGTAATATACATTATTCTCAGGCTAAATAACAGATATAGCATACAATTAATTCACGGATACGCACCCACTAGCCAGACTGAAGATCAAGAGATGGAAACCTTCCTAGAGGACTTATCAAAAGCGATGACTTCACACAAAACCCACTACAAAATAATAAGTGGCGACTTTAATGCTAAAGTCGGACAGAAGTGCTCAAGCGATTCAGATGGGGTTGGAAAATTTGGTCTTGGAGTGAGAAATAGCAGGGGAGATATGCTTGTAAATCATTTAAGTAAAGAAAACCTGTACTGCCTGAACACCTTCTTCAAAAAACCTGAACAGAGAAAATGGACTTGGAAAAGCCCTGATGGAAAAACTAAAAATGAGATCGATTATATACTTTCAAATTCCAGGAATATATGCACGGACGTATCAGTTCTGAACCAGTTTGACACAGGTAGTGATCACAGACTGGTAAGAGCATCCTTCAGATTCAACTTAAAAACTGAAAGAAGCAAACTCATTCGTACCAACAGATTTCCTACGGCCGAAGAACTTGAATTCAGAAGGGAAGATTACCAAAACGAACTAGAGAGAAGATTGGAGCCAACTGAAACCCTGAGTAGAATGGATATAAATGAACTGAACAGGAAGATCACTAACGACATACACGTTGCAACAAGAAAGATTTGCATGACACCGCAAAAGAAGAAGAGCCCTAAATTACAACCAGAGACCTTACAGCTGATCGAACAAAGAAAGAGAACTTCCAGAGATACATTAGGCTATCAGGAACTAAATAAGAAAATACACAAGGAAGTGAGAAAAAACATCCGATCCTATAACACCAAGATGATTGAAAATGCAATAGAGGATAACTCAAACATGAGAGTTTTAAGGGCACAACTCTCCACAGGCAAGCACGAAATCACCAAGATGAAGGATCAGCAGGGTACCATAATCTCGGACAGGACAGGGATCGCGGAACACATCAAGCGTTTTTACACTCACCTTTATACATCTACTAGACCAGACCCGAGAGCTACGAACAAAGTTATATGCAACGTAGGCTCCGAAGATATACCAGAAATATCTAAGCAGGAAATAAAGGCTGCCCTCAGGCAAATGAAAAATAGGAAGAGTCCGGGAGAAGACAGAGTTACATGCGAAATGCTGAAAATGGGAGGAGTGGTTATTGAGAGATCCTTACAAATTTTGTTAAATAAATGTCTACTTGAAGGCAACATCCCAGATACATGGAAAAATGCAGAAATGGTCCTGCTTTTCAAAAAAGGGGATAATGGGAATATAGAAAACTATCGGCCAATAAGCCTATTATCCCACATGTACAAACTCCTCACCAGAATAATAACCAATAGACTAACCAATAAAATGGATGCATACCAGCCAGCAGAACAAGCAGGTTTCCGCAAAGGTTTCAGCACTACTGACCACCTACAAGCCATAAGAATATTAATAGAAAAGACAACGGAATATAACATACCCCTTCATTTGGCATTTGTAGATTTTCACAAAGCGTTCGATTCTGTTGAACCCTGGGCCTTCTTACAAGCTATGGATGATGCTAGAATAGATTCAAGGTACACAAATCTCATAAAGGCCATATATAAGAACGCAACTTTTCACGTCAAAATTAACGAAGATCTGAAAACCGATAGGATCGAAGTAAAACGGGGTGTACGTCAGGGCGATATAATCTCCCCCAAGCTTTTTACTCTAGCACTAGAGAACGTTTTCAAAACCTTACAGTGGGAAACAAAAGGAGTAAATATCGACGGATTATATTTGAGTCATCTCCGATTTGCCGACGATATCGTCATTATAAGCAGTAGTATGCAAGAACTGAGCGAAATGATAAAACAACTAAACGAAGCTTCGAAGAGGATCGGTTTGAAGATGAACATCGCCAAAACTAAAATAATAAGTAACACCGAAGAAACGATACATGTAGATGGCACGAAACTGGAAAACGTGAAGGAATATGTATACTTGGGGCATGCGATTAAAATAGGTAAAGAAAACCAGACGGCAGAAATAAAAAGGAGAATCAGATTGGCCTGGGCAGGGTTTGGGAAAATGAATTATATATTCAAAAATAAAAGCATCCCCATTAACCTCAAACGAAGAGCCTTTGACACCTGTATACTCCCAGTAGCAACCTACGGTTTGGAGACGATGGCAATGACCAAAAAGACAGCGAATCAAATAAGAGTGATGCAAAGAGCAATGGAACGAGTTATGCTCGGGATTAGTCTCAGAGACAGGAAGAGGAACGAGGATATCCGACAGAAAACTAGGGTGATGGATGTGATAGAGCGGATCGCGGAGCTGAAATGGCAGTGGGTAGGACATGTGGCGCGGAAAGATGGAACACATTGGACTTATAGACTAGTGCACTGGCGACCAAGAAGATCGAGGCGAAGCGCAGGAAGACCACAGAAAAGATGGCTCGATGACATCAAAAGCAAGCAGGTATAGGGTGGTTTCAAACAGCACAAGATAGGACAGCATGGAGAAATTTGAAGGAGGCCTACGTTCAGGAGTGGACAAGATGTGGCTGATAAAGAAGAAGAAGAAGAAGAATATGCAAGAGAAAAAAGTTACAGGTTGTTCCTAAATAGATGGCGAATTTGGATTCGAATTTGTATCGGAAACCTCTTTATTTCAACTAATCGGCCATCGGTTTTCTCTCCAGTGATAAATAAATAATTCCTTATGAACCATATGCAAAAACTTACCATGTTTTACATTATTTTTTTTTAATGATAGATATCATTAATTACATCTGCCAAATTCCTCTTTATTCAGTAGCATTTTGTGTTTACTATTAATTTGGTGATAATTCGTATTAAGTTATAAAATCGATCACTATGCCTAATTTTACCAATGAAGATCATTTAAATCTCATTCTACTTCATGGAGAATGTAATAAAGTTGTAGATAGAACGATTCGACTGTTCATTGAGAGGTTTCCTGACCGACCCAGACCAACGAGAGATACCATTAACAGAACCATGACAAACTTGAGAAATGTCGGATCTTTCGTTAAGAAAACTACACACAGAGAAAAAAGTGTAGAAGAAGATGAGAACAACGAAATTACAGTTCTTGCATATTTTCGTGTGAATCCTCAAAATTCTCTCAAAGATGCCGAGATTGATCTGGGATTATCTCAATCGAGTGTTTGGAGAATATTAAAAAAACATAAAATGCACCCATATAAATTCAATAGGGTACAGCATTTGAAGGAAACTGATTTCGTCAGGAGAACAGAGTTTTGCGAAGCTATGATGATTCGATTTCAAGAGAATGAAAACCTTTTTGGACTGTATAATTTGGACAGATGAATCTAAATTCACAAAGAATGGTTCTTTCAATAGGCATAACAGTCATTATTGGGATAAGAGAACAACCACCACTTCAAAAATAATGCAATTCTCGATGTTCACATTTATGATAGGACTTTAACTGGTAAGATAGAACACTACACATGTTTGCATTATTTAAAGAATGTTCTCCCTTAGGAGATAGATATTCTGACATATTGACTCAAATAATTGAGCCGCTAGTACAGAACCATAATGACTTATGGTATCAACAAGATGGCGCGCCTCCACACAATTCACTCAATGTGTCAAATATCCTCTACAGGCTATTTGAAGATCGATGGTTGGCGAAAAATGGTCCACATCTTTGGCCACCACGTTCTCCCGATTTAACTCCTTCAGACTATTATGTTTGGGGTAGGATAAAAAATATTGTCTACTCAACTCCCCTGACTGATAAAGAGGACTGCATAGAACGAGTCAGAAATGCGTTCAGGTTTGTTTAGATTTTTAGATTCATAGTTTTGAAACTCAATTTGGTTTTTAAACACTTTTGCAGATCTCTTCCTCCCGATGAAATAAGAAGAGCAACGTACCAAGCATTCCTGAGACGTATAAATAAATGTCTAGAAATTAACGGTCAAAACTTTGAGCATCTTCTCTAGTTATAACTGCGAGAGTTTGCCATGGTTCTCCTAATAGTAACTTGAAGTCGGTTTCAAGAAGGGGTGAAAAATCTACAGCATGGTTAAAATAACAGTTCCTGAAAATGTCATCTTTTTGGCGTGAAGGGAAAAGAAATAGCTGAAAATTCAAGACGAAAAACAGTTTTTTGTGAATAACTCAGAAAATATCCACTTTAGGGCAAGGGTGTGATGCATACACTCACATTATTTTTTAACGTAGATTCAATATCTGCCATAAAAAAATGGGGTTCTAATTTGAAAAAATGGATTTTTCACGATTTTGTCATCCCTAACTTTGAAAGCGATTTTTTCACCCCCTGTATCATGAATCGCGATTTCGATTTCTAAAGTGGATACATCAATTTTACATCTTGAAAAATCCCAAAAATGAAAATTTTCCATCCAAAAACCTCGAAGTTATTCTTGTTTCAGCGGAGCCCTATTTTCGATTTTTTTTTCGAATTTTCCCGCTCAGAGAGAATTTTCCTACCAAAACTGAAAAATGTTACATCAAAATAAATTGAAATTTTCTGAGGAATCTATTTCTGCAATAAAAAAATGGTGTTCTAATTTGAAAAACGGAAGTTGACGTCATTTCCGGAAAAACCGGAGGTGCTCATGCCTTGAAAATATTTTAGATTTCATCAGCATCGTGAAATACTTATAAGTGCTGAATTTCATGAAAATACGTTCAGTAGTTTCCCGTATAAATATGGGTTAGGTTCCTCGTGAAAGACCCTGTATTGAATTTAGTACCACACTAACATTACATATCACAGTTATTCAATTTGGCAGTTTGGCACTAGAATGGATCTTGGACGGGAATTGACTTGAATTGAGGAATTTATAAGTACTCCAGAATAACATTAATAGATGCATGTGGGAGAAGAGAATTAAGTTGCGGAAGAGAAGCCGGATAAGACTCGGGACTCGCCCTATATAAAATGGTGACAAGATCAGATGAATGGAACTTTGCTGGCTGAATATAAAATATTCAGGAAAACTCCGAATAACTTGATTAAGAAGGCTAAATCTGAATATTTAAACGCCAAAACTGCCAAATGTTATTCGATTATTATAGGCTCTTCCACATGAAACTACACCATATCGAAGCTGGGATTTCACAAGTGCATAATTTATCATCAACTATTTTTTCGCACCAAGAAACTGACTAAGATATGTGAATTTCCACAAGGATATTCTGAAATAGATACCCAATATGCCTTTTCTTTATTTCTGATACAGGTTTTATAGAAGTGCTTTGGCCTGTGATAATTAAGTCTGGTGTTTCGTTGGGTTTCCTCTATGAAGACGGGATATACATGGGTTTTCATGTTCATCATAAAGAGACGAGAATCGAAACATTTCTTCAAGTTCATGTCAGTTTGAGCTCTCTTGGAAAGTGATTCCAAGGTCCTGTGGAGTACAAGAAGACAGTGTGTTGGCGCAGCTGATAATCATACCAGAACTATCTTGAAGGAACAAATTGTTATGGTATATGCTAAACAGAATTGGACCCCCTGTGGGACTCCAAACTACACATCATTGAACTGACTTTTCATATTTCACACTACCACACATTGTTGTCTGTTCGTTGTATAGCTATTCAAGACTTTCAGCATATTCTCCCTAATTCCTATCTCCTCCATTGATCTTATTGAATTTGAATGACTAACAGAGTCGAAAGCCCACGCAGTATCAAGAAACACGCAAAGCGCGGACCTTGTCTCTTTGGATCCAAACTGAAAATCGTTGAGAATTTTATATTTCTTCAAAGAATCTGACAAATTTTCTTTGATAATAGATTCTATCACTTTAGATTTGTTTGATATTATTAAAACGGGTCGATAGTTAGACAGGTCATCCTTTTCACCTCCCCTATATATAGGTGTTACAGTTGCAATTTTCAGTGCTTTGGGAAATACTCTGACAGATATTATCAAGGTAAAGGGAAACCATATTTTGCCCCTCGAATATATAATGGACTTCCACATGAAATAAATCTGATCATTTCATCCAACATGTTTAGGAAATACACCAAGAAACTGGATATTAAACTTACCTCGGGCTACAGTCCATGCATTCACTGATCTTGAAAATGACTAAAATTCTCTTTTTTTTCTATCTTTCGTTTCACAATCTGTGAGCGCTGTTTCATTATGTTTATATTTTCTTAACTGAATATTTTGTTTACATCACCGCAAAAAAGTTTATACTTAGGCGGTTTTCAATTTCTGCAGAAAATGTGCCTTCTCTATTGACACGATCATCGTGTACTAATTTTTAATTTCGATTAAAAAAAAATATACTGAATGGAATATATAATTTCACTCATTGATCCAAAGAGGTGGAACATATTTCGCGAAATTTACTGGAGAAGAAGTGGAATTGGAAAATTTTCTCATTGTGTTAGTCTGCGTTGATGAGTTTTTTCAAATGTCGATGTGTGAAATTGTTCAAAGAAATTTATTCTTGCAAATTTCCTCCTTATTGTCTGATAAAGAGGACAATGACTCTGAAAATAACAGTTCACTTCGTTGGTCATTCACATTATTCTGTTATTGCTCATTAGCAACTTTTCTGTAGTCGGTCCTTGAAAAAAAAATGCATCCCGCAATCTACAAGAGCTTGTCCTATAGAAAATAATTTTTGTGAAAACCTACAAATAACAAAAAATATCCTTTAATCGATATGCAGTGATTTTGTACCCAATAATTCAAGCAGATCCCCCAAACATTCAAATCTCACGCCAATATCGCTACCAGCCCAGAATACCGACTACCAGCATGCTCTCAGATAACCAAGCTTGTTGTCATTATTGCGATAGTTGAGAAAAGATGTTCTAGATGTGCAGTTCGGAGCTTTGTCCTCATGAAATTTTGACCTTCAGAAATTTCATTCCCATTTCTGGACGTCATAAACACCAATAAATGAGTTTTCGTATAACGCTAATTCTCACAGTCTGTCATACACCGTAGAAAATTTCGAGAAATGCTCTTACATGAAGGCCGTAAATTTGTGTTCTTGTTCAAAGCCATATACCGAGCGGCCACCCATCTGATTTCCCACCGGATCAATTTTACAATTCTTTTAACAGCAAGATCCTCACAAAATTCTGAACCTTCAAGACCTAATTTTTGCACAGCCTTGATACACTGTTAAACTTGATATTTTGGTAAATAAGAATTTTACCAATTCTTTCTACATTATGAAGCTTCAAATTCACCATACAAATAAAGATAACTTAACTCTTAGAACTTAATAACTGTAGAGCAAGTTTGGAGCTTAATTACGAGCTCCTTTTCTTGAAATCCATCCTGTTATTCCGCAGATATACATACCCTTTCAATAGATGATCGGATGTATAGGTATTTTTAACTTATTTCGGAAATAGCTAAGAATGATATCCTCAAGGTATGTGCCGAACTCCAAGGCAAGATTATGAATAGAAATCTCGGAAGTTATGTGTTGGCATTACTTTTGAAGTAGTTTAATTTTAACAACCCCACTTCTTTTCGAGAAATTCAGAAAATCGTCTCAAAATTTGAAATAGCCAAAAAATTCGTCATATTATTTTCCAATTCCTCTGCAGATAAATATTCGCTAGAATTTCTCTTTCAATTTTCATTGAATTCTAATGTTTTGATAAAAACCATTTTTGTTCAACCTTGAAAATGACATACACTGGACAAAACGATAACGATTTTTTTCCCTAGAACAAGCGCGTATTGCAAAAAATAGCTTTTTGCTCAATATGTTTTATAAAATAAAATAATTTTCTGATTGAGCTGAAATGTGGAACATTGTTGTTAAATATTTGCGCATCAAGTTTCAAGTTTCGTTATAGTCGAATCAATAATTTTTGAGATATTTCGGAAATATCAGTAATAATCAGGATCAGAACGAAATCACAAATATTTTTTTCTAATATCTCCCAAAACGAATTTTGTTGTTAAGTAGTAACCTCAAGGTCTGCACCAGTCTGTAGTATCATTGTTCAAGTAAGGATGGTAGTATCGTCTAGCATCAGCATCATATACGATTTCGATACACGGCTCTTGCGCTACATGCAAGTACCGATGAAACTTCCGGGGAATCACCTCACGGAGCATAGAGTGTGAACAGACGACTGTAATACATTGATGATCTATTGACGCCACTGTCCTGCATGAAGTCACTGAAGGATCCAGTAAATGCTTCGACTATTCAACAGTAGATGTAGTGAAGGGTTGATGCAAACAAATATTCTAAACTGTAGATCTTTTGTTTAGGGTAATTCGAAGAAAAAATATCTGATTGAACTGAAATAGAGTCTTCGGTGTCGATTAAAGTAAAACTTCAACGGAATCGGAGATATGGTGTCTGAAATATATGACTTTCTGAAATAAATTCCTTGAATTCTTTTATTGATCTGTCCCTTAAAAATCAGGGAATTAGATTGGGCTGAAATATAGTACTCGGTTATGAAACAGCAAGTTGGAGATTTCCTTGAAATTTAAATGAGATATAAAATTCTCAAAAATTTTCTCTAAATTTCTTTTCGGATTATTCTTCTTGTTGATACTGTTGATCTACCAACCATGTTTCATTTCGATCGAATAAATATTGTATACATTGTATTCTGAAGTTGAAGAATGTCTACTGGACACCCTTTATATATATGTGAGTTGGTTAGTGAGAAACATTTTCAATAACTCACCAGTTTCAATTCCGAAGGATCCAGAATACTCCTGATGGATATGTAATGAAGATTATAATAGTTGCATAGTAAGTGGGCCAATTTCGTTTTTCCGGTACATGGAGGTCCATGGATATAAATTTTGAGAGGCTCTAGGTTACGATGTATTTTGAACTCCTCTGCTATTCTTTCTATGTTCTCGACAAAATTCATCTCACTCCTCCAAACAATTCCTAAAGGCTTCAGTACAAATTCTGGTTCCATCAGGATATTTGTAGTTAGACAGTCGAATATGAAGTGCTGCAAGTGAATGTTTCCATGAGATTTCCGAGTCATGATCTATTATATTTCACTAAAATTCAGCATGAACCTACTAGCTTTCATTTTCCAACCAAATGCAAGAGATCAGTTCACTCGGATGAGTGTCGTCGGAGTACTTTACAATTATTTCTTTCTTTCAAATTCCATTTTTCGTTCAAAAATATATATTCAGCAATTATAGTTTTGAAAGAAAAAAATCAAGAATGGATTGAAAGGAAATGAATAATGGAAAATATGAACACGAATTAAATCTTAAACGCTTATATTAGCAAACAAGGACCTCAAAAATAGGAATGAAATGAAAATAAACTTTTCAAGTTGATTCAATGTAAGGTAAACTGAAGTTGTGAATTAAGATGAGGAAAAAAAATACATATGTGATAATAATAATTATTGGGTACTTATATGAAACGTAAACATCGTACTGACGAGATGAAAATTAATGAAGCATCTTGATTGTGCACTATTAACAATTAAAAAAGAAAACTTCAGAATAATTTTACACTATTGTATCCAGCCATGTTGGCCAACAAGATCAATCTGCTATACTCATAACAACAGCGATGGTTAAAGAGTTTACAGATGTAAGTGATTATGAAGATTTGTGAGGTCTGATGGACGTAGGTTGATAGCTATCGTTCATTGCTAAGCGAACACCGGGAGCCTTGATCACACTTTTCATCCACCCATGAAATTCATTGGCTCATTTTCCCTAATATAAAGGGTGTAACAGAGTTGATGTAAAATATTTGGGGAAGTGATGAAACCGATCCTTTGCAACAAAAAATGTGATCATAACTTTTCCCAAACAACATGGTTCTTCAGGTATCTGTTCTTTCATTTTTTTTTTGGTTACGTCCCTTCCTTGCTCCGGAAAAGAGAAACGTATAGCGATAAATGTACCCTTAATCGAAAGAGAATGAGATTCCATATTCAGTGTATTCAATTTCGCTCGAGGAAATTCAAGAAGAACCGGAAGAACACAGTTTGAGTGGGAAATTTATTACACGGAAAGAAAAGTATTCTCAAAACAACCATGGCAATATTCTTGAAAATTTCCACTTACTTCAAGTTTGTATTTTATAAAAACAAGATTATCGGGTTATTTTGTATTCTTGGATCAATCTGATAAAACCATAGGTTCATATAATGAAATGAAGATTGTTATACTCAAAAACAATAAATGGTAAAACTATTGGAAATCGATTCCTTCATTATACAGGGTGTTTCATCATAAACTCGTCGAACATATATGGCCGTATAGATGACATTGGAAAAGTCATTTCTGCCTTATGACATATGTTTTGGAAGCATAAGCGAAATACAGGGTGTTCAATGTAAACTTTGAGCAATATTCTGATAACTGTGATGACTTATGCGTGACCTTTGAAATAACGGTTTTTGGTCACTTTTTTTTGGTGGTCGATTCAATTGTGTACAATTCTGGAAAAAATATTTCAAAATGGCGGAAAATCTACAAAGTTGAAATATTCTGTTTTCGATTGCCGAATTGGATAGCATTATTTTAATGTACTCAATTTTCTGAGATTTTTTTTGCTTTCGAAGGTAAAATTCTTGAATGGGCGATATCCGCCTAATGTTTCTGTAGAAAAGTCTATTAGAGATTTTATTTTTCCGAGAATGAAAATCCGATCTGCTTTAAAATTGGTCAATTTGTTGAGTAGTCAAGAAAATAATTCAAGTATTTGTTTTCTTGTTCATTATTATTATTGATGTGAAAGTGGGCAAGAAAAAAAACGCTCTAACACATGTTCCGAACACGGAACATCAGTATTTACTCTCAAGTAGCTTTGGAAGGAGCACTAAGAAAATTCATTTCTAAAATGCTTCGGAAAATGCATCAAAATCCTGTCACTAGATTTATATCAAAGCAATGCTTGTGATTTCGAATATACTGTGCCTCCTTCGGAATGGTACACTGCAAATAGGAATTCGAAGATTCTTCATTTGGAGGCACTCCACGCCGTCAAAAGGTTATTTTTAGCCACGAAGGAGTCAATAGTAGCAAAGGTAGATATATTAACTAGCCCCTGTTGAATTCAGTTCTATCACAAACTACTAAAATCCTTCTTGTTTTTTACCGCCTATGCGAAAAGGGTCCATTCTCTATCCGGTAGCTATGAGAGGAGGTTTACTCTTTTTCCTTTTTTTGTTCAGACCTCAGCTGAACATCAGCAATTCATAACAGATCGAATCGAAATCCAATACTTGGTAAGATCATGACGGGGTCACGACTCTTATTTTATTTTTTTTTTCGTTTAGATGCAAGAAAATGGATACATACATCAATTTCTGAATACAGATAAGCTTCTTCGGGAACCACATACTCTATTTTGCCTTGTCCCAAGGCCCTACTTATGTACTTCACAACATATTTCAGACATGTAGGAGTTTGCTCGACAGCCAGAATATATTGTTTCTTCAATGGAGCCATATCAATCAATTTACATATCACTCTGAAAAAATAATTGTGAATAAATATTCAATCCTAATGTAAGTTATTTCGTTCATAATAACAAGTCTCGTAGGACGCGTGTTCATCAGAAGAATTCACATCAATTTTATATGGATGATTTTACTGTTACCAAAAACCTGTAATCTTACAAAGGTTGATAACCTGAACAGGGTGAGTACTGAAAGGATTGTCGTTTTTTCCAGAGAAAATGGAATTTATCAAAAAAATGCTCCTGTTTCCTGGAACAAGCTGTATCAAGCATAAGCGCCCGTGGCGTGGAGATATGGAATTCCTTGCAGTAAACCAATAGTTGTTTTTCGATGAGGTCAACCCACAATACGGAAAATTTAAGCCATCAATCAATCGAAATAGGATAGTGAAGAATGCTTCAACTCCCTAATAATATAATTATGTTGCAACGAAGTGTTTTTCGTTGCGTTGAGATAATTAATAATAATTTCATAATGGTCATTTTCCAGACACTGAAATAAATAAGGCATCATTTCTAACATTCCATCTGTGGGTAAGGAAGTAATTCTTGTCACGTTGAATTCTCCAACAATTCATATTGCTTTTCCGTTTTGCAGAAATACTAGTTTCAAGAACCCCGATAAAAAATTCCATTCTATGTGGAAATAATGTCGTACACGATGAACACCGTATGAAGTTTCACGCCTCAAGGTGTTTCACAGTTATTAGTGGGTTTTTTTGGAAGCATCAATCGACGCAAAAAAGGGTAATATTTGTCCAACCCCTTGCCTGTTTCAGAAAATTTTGATTTTTCTGGACAATCAGGTGACACATGTGCCCCCTTTCTGAATCCGTGGTTGTCCTGTTGCGAGCAATTACGGAAATTCTAGATTCAGTTTCCGAATTTGGAGCGTGCCTTATACATTTCCAGAACTATCATCAATTAATTCCCGTTATTCACAGTTTAAAAAAGTTGAATATTTGTAGTCTCATTTGCGCTAGGAATGATAACCCCCGTTTGAATCCCTTTTGCTATTCAGTGCAACTGTTACGAGATAGAGACTCGAGTGTATCGTAGTAATAATTATCGAGAAGCATACGACAGGACCAGTATTCTCGACAAGTGATTGTTTCGACGTGTACGACACATCGATGCGAATGGTGCACGTGTCGGTAATGTTCCGATGTTATATTTTTGACTCCCGCTGGTTTTTAGATAAATATTCGCTGGATATCATAGGATCATTATATCCAGCAACACTGTTATAGTTCACAAATAATTATGATTTGCTTGTTAATAGTACTCCTGAAAACTTAAATTCGAACATCAAATATATTTTTCGTAATCAATCAATTTATTATTTTCTCGAAACCTTATAGATATTCGTTGATAGAAATGTTCTTCGGTGATATGACCCAACCAACACAACATACACCAATTGTACAGTTTCTGCATCACAAGTGCCACCGGAATGCAGTACATAAAATGTTGTATTTAAACTGCACAGTCTCTGCATTGGTGATACTGCTGTCCTTAAATTGCAGTATTTTAAATTCAGCTGCTGTACAGCTTTTTTGCAACAAAATCGAAAGGCTGTATGAGACAACGCTGTCTCTGTTTTTGATGCTATATTTCGTTCTAATAGTCAGTCATCGTTGTCTGTGCCGATAGCCGGTACGTTAGAGAAGCGTTGTCGATCGTCGTCGTCGGCCATGCTGTTTTGTAACGGAAATTTATTTGTTGTGTAGTAAACTGTTTTTGGTTCTAAGTGAATCGCGCTATTTGAACTTACTGTTTGTTTCGAGTTGATTGGGTGCAAGTGTGAAAAACTTATGTTTCGACATGATCAATTCCCGAAAAAACGAAATAAGGCAAATTAGACTGATCTGAGTGGCTGAAATAGATATTTAGATGATGCCGATTCTTTTGAAAATGGAATAAATAGACAATAGAAGAAAACATCTGAGTCTACCTGAACTGGACAGGGTCAACAGAAAACAGAATTTCGAAGTACATAAACATCAATGAAGAAATTTTTGGTATTATATTCACACAAGGTTAACCTTTTTTTGTGTATTAACTCATTTTTCTCCACTTCAAGTTGCTGTGATTTTCACGATTTTTTTCATGTTGAGGTATGGGGATATTTATTTAAAATCTATAATATTCTATTGGCTTATAAAAATAGTGAGTTGCTATAAGATTTCAATTTATGCAGGATATTCAACATAATTGGAATTCTTCCATTCTCAAGAGATGATATCTAAAATTCAGATCTCAGATCATCTGACATCTGAATATTAACCCTCTCAATTTTTTTTATTACAGTTTAATTGGACCCAAACTGGAATTTAGGACTCATTATATAGTTTGCTGAATATCAAACAAGACAAAAAAATATTTTTGAGATTAATATATTTCGAAAGGCATAATAAACGTCTGTGCCAAATTCCGTCTGATCTGATCAATATTTTCCGGGAAAAAAAATTTTTCAACAAAAATTTGAATTTTGCATTAGGTTTTGCCCTGATATTCTAAACTAGTTACTAAGTTTCAGTCTGATCGAATCAGTTCTTTATGACATACCAAGGAATTAGCCTACTATTCGGCCGATTTTGCCCACTAACGAACTCAACCGAGATATTTGAGTTATACGAATGAATCAATTCTGAAAATTTCAGGGTTCAGGTCCTTTCCTTCGAAAGTTAGAGCATAAACAGGAGGACATAATTGAATTTGACCACGGATTATTAGTCAGGGAGTCCGAAACAATCGTTAAAGACCTTTTTTGGCCCAAAATTCGAAAGTTTTAGGCATTGTAACGAAACGATAAGGCACTAGTCTCCAGTATAAGCGGGTAATAATAAAGCGCCATCTCAGGAGTATCTTCCGAACCCTTACCTTGAAGCGCAGATAACGTTGAACGATGTGCATGACGTTCATCCAATTATCGTTTCAGTTCACTGTTTCTGTGATTTTTCATTTGCAATGATATTTTATATTGCGAACTATTCTCTGTAGGTCATTTTCGATCTGCCCTCTAGTTGGCAAGAGTCATAAAAGGGAGGACATACATGATATTTCGAGTTTTCGCCCTATTTCAATTCTTAGCCAGTTATCCAAGTCGAGAAAATTATATACAGCCGAATGTACGACTACCTATCCAAGTTCTCCATTCTATCCAGTAGTCAACACGGCTTTAGATCTGGAAGGTCCACTCAGACTGTTGGCTGCGAGTTCCGGGAGTTTGTGTTCACTTGTTCGGATGATGGGTATTTTTTTCGACTTATCTCGTGCATTTGACACTCTTCGAAATACGTTTATTCTGGTTAAAATGTACCTAGGTAGGATTCAGAGGAGTGTTTCTTGAATGGATTCATAGTTTCCTAATGAATCGCAAAATATATGTCCGAATTGGTGAGTTCCCCAAGGATCGGTGTTGGGACCCCTCCTATTTTTGTTGTTTATAAACGATTTGCCAGAGTAAATTTTAGCCTGCATTCTGGTTCTTTTTGCTGACGATGCTTCTATCACAGTCAAGGCTAGTAGTCTAGAGGAACTGAAGAATCTGTGCGAGTCCATCATTAAGCGTTTTCTTGACTGGTGCCACCGTAACTCCCTAATAGTAAATTTGGGAAAAACCCAAATAATAAAATATCAGAATCGTACTACTGATCCTAGTGATGCATTTTCCGTTCAACATCCTGCAGGGACATTAATCTCAACAGAGTTTGTCAGGTTCCTTGGGCCGTATGTGGATCGAAATTTGAAATGGCATTATTAGGTTGATCACGTGTGTAAAAAGTTAAATAATTATTTTTATTCGTAATCGCGTCTCAGGGATTCACTTTCGATGGATTCCCTCCTCGTCATATAATACGGTATGGTATATAGTCACCTCTGCTATAACATCGCACTATATGGGGGTCGTCTGTAGATGCAGGGCGAGTGTTTGTTCGTCAGAAGAAAATAATTAGACTCGTATATGGTATTGAACCTAGTGATTCTTGCCGTTCATTTTTCCATAAGTATGTAATTTTGACCCTTCCATGTATTCTCATTTTGAATTGTCGATTATATATCTGTTGTGAATTCCCCGCCGAAGTCCTACGCACCGTTAGGATCTGGCGTCTAGGAGGTTCGAAAGTTTTCAAAATCAAACTAAACAGTTAAAGAAACACACACTTTAATTCAATTCCATGTTGTTAAATGAATATACTAGACTAGTGCCGATACGAAATAATCGATCGTGTGAAAATATGGATAAAAACGTAAAAAACCTATTTTGAATATTTGAGCCGAGCCTCGGCGTTTTCGACCTTGAGCTTATCGTTTCGAATTCCGATCCCGACTGACTTTTGTCTGGAATTTTCCAATCTCCCCAAGGATAAATCTTACATGCCTAAATATGTCTATGTTTATAGTAACGCACAAACCACTTGAAGGACGAACCGCCTTAGCTCGCTCGAAAAGTGTAACCAAGGCAGGTGGCCGTACAGGGCCGTATTCCCTAATTATCTGGGGACAAATCTGTCGAGTTACGACATTCTCCCACCAGAGAAATAAGTTCACTTTAGGAACGTTTTCTCACAAATACTTCCTAAAACTAAACACAATTGTCAAATCTCTGCGGTCTCTTAACTACGCGTCCACTACGGGTTACTTTGGATCCATCACTTCCGGGAGCACATTTCGTTTCGGATTCATTCACCCGCGTCACTCGCGGATCACTATCTTCCTCCCGGTTCTCGTGGACAGCTCCTCGTGACGCCTGGATTGCACCATCTCGTCCTCGGATGATTTGTAACATTCCACGGGGTTTAAGCGTTGAACAGGGCGTAACGAATCCTCTCTGTTCAGTTCAGAAATAATAATAATAATATTTATAAGATTCACTTTGCCAGCCGTCCACCCCTATGAATAAGAATAGTTTCGCCCCATCCCCTCCTATAGGCATGAGCCACGTAATAATGTGGGTACGACCTACGGCAGCACCAGAGGGTGAGTCAGTAATACCACAGACCAACAAGACAAATCACTTCATCGTTTGCGGTAATCGCGTCTCTCCGACCTTGAGAAATATAACAGACATAACCTCACTTTCTTCTTCCTCAAAACAGCTGTCAAATTGAATACTTGATTTTGGAATATCTAAAATCGAAATGTAAAAACAGATTTGTCGGGATTCAGGAATCACAAAATCAAAATCAGACTAAGATTTTTCGATGAAACCATTTGAAAAGCAAATTTCCAACACCAAAGCGAGTGTTTTGTCACACCTTAAACTCCTGTAGAAGAACTCGGTTGGAGTAAATGAAAATTTTGGAAAAATGTTATGGAAAACCCGTTCACCTTAATCAGAGAATCTTTGTAGTTTCACATCAAATGAGATTCATTTCAATATAAAATCAAATTATGAATAGACCAACTTTGTTCGATTCCAATCCTAGTGTTTGTGCAATCATATACAATTTTATTAGACATCCCATCGTTTTAATTGAATAATGGAGGTTGTAATGCTTTTACTTCAGTTGCGATTCCTTTATGTTATATAAAATGAACATTATGAATGAGTCCACCTAAGTTCGATTCCAATTCTTGTTGTATAATTAAAACATATAATGAGGACTGTCATCATAAAATAGAATAACCTCAAAGATGACTAAACAATTGATTTGGTTGTAAAAAACTGTTTGGATTATATTCTTAAATGGAACAGATACGAAATTATTCATCAATTAATAGGATGAAAAATTCATTTCAGTTTGTTTACATGTTTATAACCTCTTCAAGCGAGTCCGAAAACGTCGAGAGTGACGTAATCGTATTCCTGCAATCTGATTGGCACCCCAAAGCACCCCCAACGCCTGCTAAAATTCTGATTAGCTCGATTCAGGGTCATATCTGCGTTGACATAGATTTCCTAAGTAAATGACGCGAGTGGTTTATCTGGTTGATCTGTGGTAATACTTGGGCAAACTTATGCGTATGAGTTCTCTGTAAAGATACTCAAGTATCAAAACAAATAATTCCAAAGAACAACAGTGTTTACTTTCATATGAAGTAATTGAGTAAAATTTAGTTTATTTACATAAACAAACATGGTCCTCCGAACTGGATAACGAATTGGAAATTGAAAAAAAAGTAGTAGAAACTTCTATCAACTACGTCATCCATTGCAACCGGCAGAATTCCAACCTCGGACAATTATACATTCACGCATTAGTCACATGGGACTTTTGGGAGTGTTGAACTAGGAATTCTAAAAGAAGTACCACAGTTTTAGCCGAAATCACGCTGCGGGATCAGACAGCACTCGATACAAGGCGGAAGAAGATAAGTGAGTACATTCCTTCCTTTTATCTTATTCCCAAATTATTATTCAACTGATTCTATCTGTGTCATATCTATTTGAGTTGGGGTTTGAATTATCATTTTCTTTTTTCATAAAGTAACCAGAAAAATGGCGGATAACCTTGAAGAATTGATTCGCAAAAGAAGCGTTTTGAAATCGAAATTAACTAGATTTGAAACATTCATCAATTCTTTATCGGACACTAGTGATAAAGTAATACAATTACCTTCATGACTAGAAAAATTTAGGCAACTCTGGGATCAGTTTGATGAATTGCAAACTGCAATAGAAGCTTTTGATGATCCGGATCAGCAAAATGAGGAAAGAGAAAATTTCGAGAACAATTATTTCAAATTTATCAGTATTGCTGAATGTTATTCAAATGCAAGCACCTTCAGAAAAAAAGGTATTAACAAAAGTAATGAAACCTCTGCAAGGCAACACATCGACAAAAACGTTAAACTTCCTACAATGGAAATACCATCCTTTTATGGGTCCTATAAAACATGGTTAGAGTTTCACGATACATTTAATGCACTAATATACATACGAATAAGAACTCAACAGATATACAAAAATTTTATTATTTGAAGAATTCATTGAAGGGTGATGCCGCTGAGGTTATTCGTGCTTTGGACGTATCAGAAAAGAATCATATTGAAGCATGGAAATTGTTAAGAAATCGTTACGAGAATAAAAACCAATTGCTTTGACTCACATCGATTCTATGTACAACATTCCACCAATTAATAGAGAATCATTTACGCATTTACGGAAACTTCTAGATATCATTAATAGAGATGTTAGGTCACTCAAATCTGCTCATTTATATTTTAGAACCAAAATTAGATTCAATTACGAAATGAGAGTGGCAAAAAAGTGTATTCGACAACCATTTTTCTAAATTAATCGAGTTTCAAGAATTTCTGGAACAGAGATGTCAACTTTTAGAAGCTCTAGACTCGAATAAAATTATATCTAAGTCACAAGATTGTAAGAATAAAACGGAAGCTACTAAGGGTTCAAGGTCTTATATAACAATGACGAAAACATGCTTGTTATGCAAAGAAAAACATCTTTTATATGCATGTAACAAATTTCGGGCACTATCGGTCACAGATTGGAGGCAGGAAGTAAAAAAGACTGGAGTTTGTTGGAATTGCTTGAAACAGGGTCATCGTGCAGACAGCTGTACATATGGCTGCTGTGAGCAATGCGGAAAAAGGCACAACACTTTGCTGCATCTACGTGAAAATACTTCAACGGAAACAGAAGAGAAAAATAACACGGAGAACCAAGGATATAACTGCACGGTTGGTTCGGGATCAACAGAAACCCTGTTATCCACAGCAACGGTTTACATTCTTGACCATGCCGGTAAACGACAGGAGTGTCGAACTTTGCTGGATTCAGGATCCCAATCTAACTTCATTTCAAGACACCTGTGGAAGAAACTCAGACTACCTTCACGAGGGGTTCATATTCCAGTAGTTGGAATAGGACAGGGAACCACGAGGATTTTCCATTCTGTGAAGGCTGAGATTCTGTCCCAATATAAGGATTTTGATCTAGAGACAGTCTTTTTAGTCATTGATGGCATTTCGGACAAATTGCCTGCAGTGAAGGTAGATTCAACTTCCATAGACCTCCCAAAAAATATATATTTGGCGGATGCAACATTTAATGAACCCCAAAGGGTTGACATGATTCTTGGTGCTTCTGTTTTCTGGGAGCTGATATGTGTGGGACAAATAAGATTAGGTAGGAATAAACCAATTTTCCAAAAAACAAAATTAGGGTGGGTTATTTCAGGACCTATAGTTGGTGAGCACTTCCAAGAGAATATCTCAATGTGTCATTTTTCTTCTAACGAACAAGTACAAAAAAAGTTGGAAAGTTTTTGGACAATTGATGAAATTATCCTGAAAAAAACACTTTCCAAGGAAGAAAGGCATTGTGAGAAAGTTTTCCTCGATACCACAATACGAGATGAAGATGGTCGTTTCGTCGTCAATCTTCCCATGCGGGAAAATATTTCAAAATTGGGCGACTCGTTGAGCACAGCAGTGAAGAGATTTTAACAACTAGAACAATGTTTAGGGAGGAATACCCTGACTAAACAACAATATCAAGACTTCATTAGGGAATACACCGATTTGGGGCATGCCACAAGAGTGGGTACATTAGAAGAGACTATCAAACAGCGATATGATAATGAATATATTTGCTATTTGCCACATCATGCTGTCTTTAACGAAAAATCTTCAACCACCAAATGCCGAGTGGTATTTGATGGGTCAGCAAAAACGGATACAGGATTGTCTCTGAATGATGTAATGATAGTTGGACCAAAACTGCAGGAAATTCTATTGCCATTTCGCAGATACGACATCGTCATAGCGGGAGATGTGGAGAAAAGTACCGACAAGTAAAGGTAACTCCAAAGCACCAGAATTTGCAGAGAATTCTTTGGAGGTTTTCTGCCAATGACCCAATTAACGTCTACAAATTGAACACGGTTATATATGGGACTGCGCCAGCATCCTATTTGGCAGTGAGGTGTCTTCAGAAACTAGGATCGGACAATAAAGAAATGTTTCCTGAAGCGAGTCAAGTCATAATTCATGACTTTTACATGGATGATGTGTTATGGAGCACAAGATCCATTCGGGAAGTCAAGGTTTTGAAGGATCAAATTAGCGAAATCTTGCGGAGTGCTGGGTTCGTGTTGAGAAAGTGGGTGTCGAATAGTACGGAGGTATTGTCAAATGAAATACATACCAACAGGGAAATTGAACATTACCTCTCAGACGAACTGACAACACGAGCACTTGGATTATTGTGGAATTCCAAACAAGATATGATACAATATAGAATACAAATCGACAAAAATCAAACACGGATCCTTTCATTTCCATTGTCCTCTCTGTGGGATCCTGTGCACCCAATTCGCATAGTACGTCTATGGTAATAGGATTGGCCAACATCGACACAACTGTCATACTCCTTGGAGTATGTTCGATTTTTCCTTCGAGAGTCCAACCTACATAACTCTCATAAGTTACCAAACCACAATTTAACATGATCCTTTTGCCCGTGAATAATTTGCCAATCACATCTGCTCCTAGAAGTAGCTCGATGGGACCTTGACCATTCAAATCAGAATTTTCAATATTCCTCAATTTCATTTCATTCACCCAAGGGCCATTGAAAACAGGCGATACTTCTTTGCAAATTTTATTCTGATCTAAAACTTCAAAAGTATGCCTGAAATCATCTTTAGAAATCGTTACATCATAAACAATATGTGTTTGGTCCTTTTCCAATCCACTAATCAAACATTGCGTAGTTTTCAAGGTTCTATTCGGTTTCAGATCAAGTTCGGATACTAAAGACTTTAAAATATAACTTTTTGTGCTGCCTGTGTCTACAAATGCTCTAACAGTTTTCCTACCGCTTTTACTCACCGTATTCACAGTCAATACTTGCAGAAAAGCATGCTCATCCGTAAAACTGGTCATACTGGTGTTTTTCTGGGTATCTTGGGAGCAATTTTCGGCCTTCTCTATATTTAGCACTTTTCTGATTTTCAATTCTTGACACATTAATGCAACATGACCTGCACTGCAAATAGCGCAATTCAAACGAGTCTTGCATTTATGAGATATGTGACCAAATTTCAAACATTTGAAACATGCCTTTTTCTGCATCAAAATCGACTTTCTTTCAACAAGAGTCATGTGTCGAGCCTTAAAACACTTTTGAGTTGCATGTGCTTCAGAGCAGAATACACACTTTACATTATCGATTTCAGAATTCAATAGAGTCTCCACACTCATTTTTTTCGAGTCTAAAGGTGGTTCCTGGCTCTTTTCAGATACTTTAGCTGCATCTGCGGATTTTGCCAAACCGAAATCTTCACTAGCCAATGCTATTCTCTCCTCATTCTCGACTTCTGACCTCACGATACTCAGGAGGTTCTTGAACCTATTTTCCAATGATGCCTCACATTCATTGATTCCGGCCGTATTACGATTCTCATGCAAGATGTCCAAGCTTGAATTGAAAGGAGATCTTTGCCAAATTCCCAACAACTCTTGTGGCAAACATGATTCGATAAGTGGAAATAACAGTGCAGAGTACTCATCCGAATTGATTCCTAGTGAATCCAGTGCCCTGACTTGGGTCTCAATATTATCATACAACTTGCATGATTCAAATGTTTATCTTTGTGGGTTTGTACATTTAAAACCAACTTCAATAAGTCTCGAACATACAATTCAATTTGCAGGTCATCCCGCCCAAATCTGCATTCAATAATTTTCCCATCATTTTTGTCAATGCAAGGAAAAGTCTCAACAATTTGACGTGCCCGACTCTTAGGAACGGTGGCCTGCAGAAGCGCAGAAGGTATTTAATCTTATCACAGTTATCAATCTCTTTATCCGAATGAATTTTTTTGCGACAAGAATCCTAGCCAATCCTTGATGATACCGTCATATTGTTTGAATTCATTTTGGGGTAATATAAATTTTCTCCTACCTTGGTTTGGGTCTAGCATACCCGAACAACAACTTTCCGAGCGCATCTCCAAAGGTTTCTCCATGAGCTTTTCCACTTTCAATCTCAGACCTGTGAATCGCCTCATGTAGACTTCGCGCTGCTTCATTTCTTCCATCAGGTATTCCTCTGTAGATTCGTCTTTCAACATCAAACTGTAGACTTCACCATCACAAACATTTAAACTGTCCCACTTGGGCTTGAAACACTCCCATGAGATTTCCACATCACTTGAGTCCAAAGGAACTTGTTTAATATGTCCGCCCAAGTCATTAGCCGATTTGGTGAAGCACATACGAAGTACCTTCCTATTGTTCTTAGTTATTTCGAGAATGCTCATTTTTACCCTTTCGTAAATACTCAACCGAGAAAATGAACTCGCAAACACACTAAACTTTTACGTGGGGCTACTTCACGTTGTTCAACCGAATTCCACAATTTTTGTTATTCGTAACGCACTACTATATTGTCTTTTTAACAACTGTCCTGTCACGGTCGCCAAATGTTGTGAATTCCCCGTCGAAATCCTACGCACCGTTAGAATCTGGCGTCTAGGAGGTTCGAAAGTTTTCAAAATCAAACTAAACGGTTAAAGAAAAACACACTTTAATTCGATTCCTAGTTGTAAAATGAATATACTAGACTAGTGCCGATACGAAATAATCGATCGTGTGAAAATATGAACAAAAACGTAAAAAACCTATTTCGAATATTCGAGCCGAGCCTCGGCGTTTTCGACCTTGAGCTTATCGTTTCGAATTCCGATCCCGACAGACTTTTGTCTGGAATTTTCCAATATCCCCAAGGATAAATCTTACATGCCTAAATATGTCTATGTTTATAATAACGCACAAACCACTTGAAGGGCGAACCGCCTCAGCTCGCTCGAAAAGTGAAACCAATGCAGGTGGCCGCACAGGGCCGCATTCCCTAATTATCTGGGGACAAATGTTCTGATTTCCACAATTATGAGACTAGGCATGTGGTTGTTATTTTTATCCTTAGACACCACACTACAAAATATGAAAAATCTACACCATCTTTCATAGGCACTAAACTATATAATCATTTGCCAAACATGTTCAAGTAAATGAAAGATATTCAATTTGAGGTTAATATTGGTAGACAAGTGTTACTATAGTATTGAGGAATACCTCTCTGATAGTTTTATTTATTTCATAATTATCTTTCTCTTGATTTTTTTTATCTTAATTCATTTCGAATATTTCATTACTATCTTCTACATGACTTATCTTATACATTGTTGAATGTCTGAAAGGATCAATATAATTATTATTATTATTGAACTAGATATATTTTTCATGCCGATAGGCCCATTTAAAAAAAGACTTAAGTTGCTTAGTTAATTTTCATTTGTGTATTCGTAATATTTTATATCATGGTAACTAGCTTAAATGTTCTTGGGTGATATGTGGATCTAGGTTGTTGCACATATTGTTTTTAGTTGTATTTTTTTGTGGATGTTTTTTTGGGTGTATACCTGTTGACATCCTATTTGATCACAAAATAAATAAAAATAAATAAATGAATAAATAAAATAAATTATTATTATTCCGAGTAAAATCAATGTAGTTTCTACACTCACTGTGATAGATCAGCAACGTGGATGAGAGGAACGAAATTTGATCCACTTCCAAAAATGGGCAAATAGTGATCGTTGCTCCACGCTCTCTTGAACAGGAATGCCAATATATTTTCTTCGAATCCATAGGTTACGCCCGAACAAACTATCATCGTCCGTAACTTTGCTTTGAACTGAAAAATTGTGAAATTAACCTAATATGATCAACCTTACACTAATCTCTAAAAAAATGTTGAGTCCATCAGAACTTAGTTCGAGTATATCGAATTATTCGAGTAACTGTTGAGCAATTATGGCGAATGCAAAAATATAATCTTTCCCTGGAATTTTCACAGGACATAGCAAGGTGGTTTTTGAAAAAAAATCATTTCAACCGCAATAAGTCGGTGTTGCGGTTATATATCCACTTCTTCAGGACACATTCATAGTTGAATTCTTGTAAGAACTCTTGTTGCCGATTACACATAAAGCATGTATGTTGCGTTGCATATCTCCCTCTCCCCAGCTTCTTTTTTTACCTGACCATGTGGAAAGTTTCGTCATTCACAGATTTTCACGGCGGCAAGTTCATGATTCGTGTGTGTGAAGTGCACAACCCTGATGCCAATAGTTGGAAGGTGAACACATCCGCGATCGAGCCAGGATAGCCGAGCGACACAGGTTTGTCCTTTTTCCTTATTTTTCCTATACTCAACCGTCCTTAGCGCTTTTTCTATATATATCTATGGTGAAAATTGGCCCTTACGGTATTTAAATTCAACTTTGGTTTTGGTTCGATATCCTCACATTCTTAATGGATTTTGTGAACTGCGATCATTTTCTAGGGGTTTTAATAATTTTATCGCTCGCATATATAGCGGACATATGTAAATTTCATATATCGTTCACGATAAGTATCGTTTATTGAAAGGTTAACAAAAACTAATTTCGAGTAAAAAAAATTAAATTATGACTGAACCATCATCTGCGGACATTTCGAATGTTAACTGCCAAAAAAAGCGATTTTGTTGAATTTCAACAGAGAGTCATACAATTAACTGAAACACAAAATTAATTGTATAGCGTCATTGGCTAGTTAGCAGTGTTGGCTCTTAAACATCAATCGTTTTCTACCGACACAAAAGTTATTTTGGATTCATTTGATACAATGTATTGTGAAATTATGGCCGTAAACTCTGAGATGGAGTTCCATAGACTTGCCAAGCTGGTTCAAAATCCAGTTCAGTGAAATCCCAGATAAATTTCTCGGAAATCAAAATCATTTTAAGCGATCAGTGTACAGTATCTCAGAAGCGCAGCTACGAACAAACCTCAACAGATTTCCTGTAAGCATTTTTACAATAAAAAATTTCTTTAAAATTTCTTTAATGCTCAAACTTCAACCAATAATAATAAAGTAATAAAAACACAGAGGAATCATTTCATTTGTCCCTGCTGCGGAGAGAAGCACAAATTTATTTCATGTCTCACATTCTTACCAGCATCTCCTAAATACTGGCATGATATGGTACAAAAGTAAAGAAGATATTTTGCACGTCTTGTTCCAGCATACAATTTTGAAAAGTTCTTCAAAATTCGAATGCCGTTGATGTGTCAGAAATAAACTTGATACTGTATTACATTTTCAGGAGTTGAAATGGTCATTTTGCGGCACCGAACTTGAACAGTTTCGGTTTCTCAGAATCTCCTTCCATTTCTCAGAATTCAAGTTCTTCTGGAAGTAATACTTCGATCGCTTTGAATGCTTTGCGGCTCCAGATGAGACTCATTTCACCTTTTTAGGTACAGCTCAAGCACTCGTACAAAGCTCGTATGGTTCTTGGCAGCGATGTCGTATCGTCTTGGCTCAGGGGTCTCAGCATAGTTTGATCACTAGTGCTCTAACAACCCAGACAGCACATAACATTCATAGAATGTGATATCTAGGTTTTAAACGTTCATACTTTAGAATATTCGAGCAGAATGTTCTACGAATCTTCGTAGAATATATAGAATATTACAGGAACATCCTTCAAAAAACGTTCTCACCATATTCGAAAAAGATATTCATGTCACGTGATGTTTCGAACATCTTCAGAATATTCTTGAAGAATATTCTTAGTACATTGTAGTATATTTTTAGGAGTAATTCGCCATTCTAGTGGGAAGCTTTTATGAACGTTCCCAGAACGTGTTCGAATAAATTATAAACTGGATAAATATTTAGAGTTGAGTCCAAAAACTGATTTGTCATTGGTCAACCTACCTCCCTTTCATTCATATTTCCATTTTGACAAGTCAAGAATAAATATGAATAATTAATTGTTAATTGTTGTCTCTGTAATTAATATGAAATGGATAATGATTTGAATTTAAATCTTATATTATTATCAGAGGAAGAGCATAAAAACATATGTTTCGTTGATGTACAGGAACTTAGCGTGGTAAGTACAATTATTTTGGTATAGACACCACCATTTTTTCTGATTTACTATTTCAGTTACATTAACAACCTCAAATGTATCCATTTGAACCGATGACTCGTGAATAAATGATAACATATATATTATCATGAAGATTTTCCAGAAATAAGTGAATCAAGATTTTTTTTCCTATATCACCTTATTGATGGGACCCCTACCTACTTAGAGATGAACAGAGAGAAATCCTGAGAATGTATAGAATAAATAAGAGGATATATGGTAATCACAACGCATTATCCTCTTTGTAATTGCACATTTCGGTATACCCACATTTCAATGTAATTTATTTGCAGATAAAAATTGGTTATCAAATGATAAATCTGAAGCTGTTGTATTGTGAGATTGGTTGTATATTGAACATGGTGTGCCAAAGGTATTTCTTTGGACATAGGAGGTTTCTTGTCACTTCGAGCAAATATTTGGTGGATATCATAACTATGAAAGATTAGATTGAGATCAATTTAAAAGAGCAGCATTTATGTGGACAAAATTATCTGATTAATATTTTCAACGAGACCTGCATTTGATGAGTTGGTGAGTGTTTATTGTATTTGATTCCAGCAAATCCCCATGAAAGGACAAATTTATTTTTTTACTGAAAATGCCCTATCAAAGGGCCAATTTATGTATCACGGTCTTGGACAACACCTTGGTTCATGTCTGAAGTTAGTTCTGATTCATTATGCTGATGACCATGCTGCATAGATGCACCCTTCGAAATAACCAGGTTTAACAATTCTTATGCTTGACTACATACTGCTTATGACTAAGACTGTGATGAACTGGCCCAAAAGCTCATTAAATTTTTCAACAGAATTTCACGGCAAGATAAGATTATTAACAATATTTTTCTATCATAGAAACAAATGTAGGCCATTCCGAGGAACTACTATGGGAATGTTTGGATACCTTCAAGAACTTGTGAAATAATTGGGTGAATGATTATAAAATTTGAGTCCCAAAGCTTAAATTAATTCCAGTATGGAACCAAGGTTATTGACTGATTGTTTTGAGTACAAATTTCATGGTTTAATAATTACATTTTCAGTCGTTATCCAAAAATAGTCAAGTCAATGAGTATGAGTTCAGATATCGATTCACATTTAAAATACAGGTCAATCAAGTGTATTTTGTCCACCCTGTTATTAAAATATAGGTGTTCGAAATATCGTAATACTTTGTGATAATGGGTAATTTTCCTGTTGTATTTATATTCTTTCTGCTATTAGAAGATAATTTCGTATTTATAGTTTTGAAGTAATGTCATATTTTGTTATGTAGACAGTTTAGTCTGAGGTACTTTATCAATATATTATAGAATACAGATAATTTTGTTGGCTTTTATTAGTGCATATTCATAATTGGATATTGATATTATATGAAAAGAAAATCAGTTTTTCTTTGAAAATAAAAATTCCACAACAATTACTTATTTCCATATTAATCTTTGTGAATGAAAAATTGTGGAAAACGATATGAAATTCATTTTGATCCCAATATGAGCTATAATACAATCAGTAAATTGTATTGTGAATATTTTGAGAAAATATAAATTCTGTCCAATTTCTACTCTCATTCACTAAGGATGAAATGGAAACAAGTTATCATTGTGGTATGAATGTTTAATGAACATTCCAAGAACATTTTATAAACTAAATGAAAACCTCCATAGAATATTTAAAAGAATGTTAATAGGATATTTTGTGGGAACCTACCTGGAATATACTCTAGAATGTGCTCAGAACGTTCTGGAATATTCTGAGGAACGTTTATAGCACCTCTATAGAATCAGAGTTCCTCTCTCATCTCATAGTTCATAGAACGTTCTTAGAATATGACATGCCTCTTGTGAGGATGTTCTAAGAATATATGAACATTCTGGTGATACCTTCTATGAACGTTCTTAGAACGTGTTTGTGCTGTCTGGGAAATAGGTTGGGTCTCAAACGATCCAAATGATCATTCGAAGTCATTGGTATTGGTCACAATTACTCGGAAACCCTTCACGAAATTGTTACTTGTAAAATTCCTCCTCTTCGTTCGAAGGAAAAATGCTAAAGATTCAACGCAATAATATTACCTCATATAACTTTCGATTTGCCGATGATGAATTTTTATGAACAATTTTCCAAAATCCAGTTGGCTGATCCAGATTTCCACTACGAGTTCCAGAAGTGTTAGATATCACTTACATAAATTCTCAAGTAATTAAAGGTGCAACTTCGGCCTCTCTCACTTCTTTGGGTTTGTTTATCACGGGCTCAATTCATGAAAAACCCAATATTTCGTGAAAAAACTCGGCTCTCATAGAACTTGATCATCATTTGGATGATGAAATAACTTGGAATAAAATTCTTCAAAAATTTTGGGAGGTTGAAGAGTTTCCTGGCATAAGACCGCTCTTGTCACCTTATGAAGAACAATGCGAAAATTATCCAAAGATAACAATGGTAGATACGTTACAAGGTTGCCATTCAAAAATAATACACCACAAATTTTGGGTGATAACACAGATAATGCACCCATTAGCATGAGAAAATTAGAGGCTCGTTTCAAACGAGATCCAGAATTTCATAAATTATATTCAGATTATAAAAGGGACTATGTATCACAAGGCCAACTAGTTCCATCTTCGAATAACTCTTCGTATATCATAACACACCATGGTGTGATGAAATCTTCAGATTACGGGAACTCTGCTTACAGAGTTCAATCAAATAGTTGTGTTCAATCCTGCTGAAAAAGACGAAAACGATTTGTCTCGAACGATTGTTAAACAGCGGTCCTAAATTAAAATTAGACATTGCCCTGCTGTTGGTACAGTTTTGATTCCAACAGATTGCTGTTATATGTGATATTATGCAGATGTATAGGGCCATTTTCCTTCACCCCGCTGACTGAAAATATCAACATATTTTTTGGAGATTCCCACCAGATGAACCTATTCAAGGACATATTCTGGTAATTTTTACGCGCTTATTGTTCTGGGTAACAGCGCGATACCATTTCGTCGCGATGTCTGTAATTTTCGAATTCTGATACGAAATTGTTCTTCAACGATTAGGTTGGACTCACGGATGAAGAATCCGCAGTCAAATTTAATTCTGCCGTCCTGTCGTGTGCGCTCTAATTTTCGAATGAAAGCACCTCGTCAGTAATATGTATGAATGTCTTAAATGTGGTCGCACACATAAAAAACAATCGAACAAAAGTGTCCAGCTGTTGGAATTTATTGCTCCATTTGTGATAAACCAATTTGCAGTAGGTTGTAGATTCAAGAATATGGTCACTAATAATGGTTAAAAGAATACAGAACAAAATACTAATAGAAAACAAGGCCAAAATACATTCAATAATAATATAAATGAAATTTTTTAAGACAGCGAATGAACAATGGTTCCAGCAGAAAAAAAAAATTTTTCAACAATATTTTGAAATTTTTTTTTTTGAGTGACCATACGATTCCAACGAAATTTCGTTCAAAGTTGCGCGTCGTTATGTTTCAACTAACTGACAAGTTTCAATCCAATCGCTCCAGTAGTATGAGGGAAATAACCTCAAAATTTCCAATGGCTATAACTCCGAAACTATTCGGCCGATTTGGCCCATTAAAGAATTCAACCGCGACATTCCGATGCGCGAACTACCCTGCGAGTTTCGAGTCGCTAGCTGGCCCGGTTCGACAGTTATCTTGTCTACGGACGGTCGGACAGAATCGATTTTGACACCGGATTCGTCATCAGTGAGGCAACCTAGTCGTTTGAGACCATTTTCGGCTCAATCATCTAAAATTACAGACATTTGCACAAAACGATAGCACGCTGTTCCCCTAGAACATGCGCGCAAAAAGTTTTGCAGGAAACCAACAAAAGAACCACTCATCCCTCATGATCGACCTGAAATACCATTTTTATAGTAGGTGCTCATATTTTGTATTTCGGTGGATTTGATGATTTGGTTTTGATTGACTGTTATTCTAATTGGATATAATCAGAGCGATTAGAATCAAAAACATCTCATTCTGTTCTTTCGGAACTTGAGCAGGCTGAACGTGCAGTGGGTATAAGTAAAAATTTGCTTAGAAAATTTTACGAAGCAATGGTTGACATTTTTTGGAAGAATTGCTAGAATACCATAGTACACTATTATCTGTTTCAAGTCTATCACCAAGTGAACTCCTACATAATAGATTATTGAGAAGTCTTTCGCCTGTCACTACCAATATGTTCATTAAGTTTCCAGCTATAAATAATGAAACAATACAAAAACAAAGACTTCATAACAAAAATATTATGACACGAACGCACATACTCGTGATAACTTCAGATAAGGTAATAGTGTGAAAATCAGAAATGAAGATTTAAATTGTTGGGTAGCAGGGGAGAAATTAAGAAACGTTGAAACTCCAAGATCTTATTATGATAAGGATCATCACGGTCAAGTTCTTAGGAGAAATTACTCATTTTTAAGATCAGCACATCAATCATTTAAGATTGACAGGCCGATGAATTTTGACAATGAAACTTGTGAACCTAAATTCAGAGATAAAGAACAAGGTTTAGGTGAAAAAATGATGAGTGTTTTTCACCTGATTGTAAGAATGATGTTTTTACACGAAAAATTGTTAAGCCTGTTAGGTATAGAGATTAGCAATGTTATAAATTTATATTCAGTTAGAATTAGTGTTCAAGTTGTGAAACGGCGGAAATGTAATAGAAAGTAGGTGGCAACACTTGTTCATACACAAGTGCCCCAACTGTTCCTTGACATATGACAAGTGACAGAGGTCAAAAAATAATGGCTACTTCGCCTCGTATACTAAGATATAGAATAAATTGATGAAATCTAATAATATATCAAAATGCACAACAATGAACAAACGCCATACGTTTAGATATGTTACGATTTTTTATCTTGAAATTTTTTCATCTCAATAATTCTGTGCCAGCGGCTATAAATTTTCTTACTATTTGTTTTCCATGAAGCAGTTTTTCAGCAACAAAATCTATTCTATATATTTATTGATTTCAGTAGTTGAATATATTCATTCTAAAACTTGTCTTGAAATTATCCACCTCTAATTAGTGAAGGCTCAACTTACTGTAGCAATGCTATTACCTTTTTTCCCTTCTGCATTACTTCTCTTTCGCAGTCGTAATGTTCCTTATAATTCGGGTGGGGTTTTCTTCTACGATAATCTGATTCAACAAACGGTATGGGATCTGGATCAGCCTATAAAACTTATTTCATGAAAACATTACGAATAGGTTACTACTCCAAAATGAAGAATTCACAAAAAGCAATAGCAAGAAGTACTCGAGCGAGTGATATAGCAGTAAATATACAATAGCCCGGTCAAATTAGACATCCGAGGTCACAAAAATAACCAGATAGCTTAAAGTTGTTAGAACTGTTGAAAACGCCATGATAAATGAAATAAAAAAAACGCTGCAAATTTTACACAAGGGTTTATTATTTTCTCAGTTTAATAACCCAATACTATTGATATCTCAAATAAATCGTATATATTAATTATAACTCATTGGGTTTCCACCAAACGAAAATCAATTCCATGAAGAAATTCATGTGAAATATTTAAATTCAATAGTAACTACAAAATTATCCACGTCGAAACCAAAAGTACCTACATAACTCCTAGAGTCGTTAGAAATCAATAGGTACAACACCCGCAAAATCTTATTGAATGAACAAACAGATGTGAATAGCTCTCCACTACTGAATATTTTTTTGTAACCTAAAAACTCTGTGGCAAACCCCAATTTATACCTACTCTCACTTTTACGCTTTTGTATAATTATTTAGGCACGTTCCGGACCATATTTAAACCTTGTTGTACTACATACCATCAGTCAGTAAAATGTAGATACCTGAAGAAGCTATATTGAAGCGAAAGATTTTTAGCAACTTTCTTCGTGTTTTTTTTTGTGATTCCGTGGTATTATGAGATGGAGTTTTTATGTCCGACTGATCATCAGAATTATCAGTCCTTTCACCGATATAATCAATTACCGTATCCATGTTGCCTGTCTCATCTAAATATATTCCCGAAATATGGTAGATAAACCTATTCACTAAGGTATCAACATATAACGAAAATTTTGCTGGAAAGAATTGAAAGAATCACTTTATAATTAAGCCTAGAGGATGTTATTCATAAAAATCTTAAATATTTTGTATTTCAAATCACATTTCCTATGAAATATTCGAGTTGAAAAATAAGAAAATTATCTTGGTGTTGAGTTTTCTTAAAAAATTATTTTGCAAAGGTCAAGTCACTGTGTTGTTTCTTTCGTTAAAGTTAAGTTAAATATCCGAAAAATATTTTTTACTATTATAATATTTTGCCAGTACGATCTTCACGATATTACTCATTAAATTGCGTGTCGGTATTACACAAATAGAATTGAAATTCAAATCAGAAAGCGTTTGCGCCTTTTGACATATAAGGGAAATAACCTCAAAATTTAAAATGGCCACAAAATTTTTCGCCAATATCTCTGCAAATAAATATGGTTTCAAAATGTTGACTAAGACCTATACCAAATTATAATGAACTTTAATGAATAGCTTCCGAAAAAAATGTTTAGAAAAAATTCAATTTTTTTCCAATACAATTCTCACGAAATCATGCATTAAATTGAGCGTCGATATTTCACAACTGGTTATGATGTTTCAATTTGATCGCGTTAGTATTTCTTGAGAAACTTTCGGGAAAATTAACTTAAACTCTCAAATTAACAACAAATACGTAAAACAAAATTCAAGATTTTCCGCTAATATTAAATGTGTGGATGTGATTCCTACTAGGATTCAACTTCGTTCTGAGAAATATCAATGAAATGAAAAAAAAAACTCACCCGTCCTGTGCAACTTATCTGAAAAAAATTTTTCCACAGTGCAATTATCCGATAAGAGTTCACTTGATTCACAAAATATCCAATACACAAACTGAACACCAGATACATCGTGAACCTCTCAAGGTTGAATTCGACTGAATAATTCTAAAAGAGAAATTTCGTTCCGTATAGTTGTCAGATACACTTCACTAAGAGGGTGTCAAATCCCAACGTCTGTTTAATGTAAAAACGTTCAATTCAAACAAGTAGTTTGCGGACCACCAGATGTTGAAACATGCGGAATATTCTTGTCTTCGGTCCCCGGTACAGACACTTCTGAACAGGTCAATTATCGGCTCCTGCCTTAGTCTAAGGCTCGTACCCTTAGTATTAGATTCTCGACAGTTGATGAGATTTCCGGTTTGTTAATTGATTTGTTTGCATATATCCTCCAATTTGTTTATCTTTTATATTCACCCCTATTTCAAAGTCTCAGTACGAAAAATATTGGATTTCGATTGAAACCAGTAGCGGATATCCACATGTTGACGATAATTGTACTACGCAATTCAAAATTGATGGAAACCTCCGATCGACCGAATATTTTGGAAATATTCATTATTTTAAATAACGCTTCTTAATTCGCGTTCTGCATGTGAAAGGGTTATTCAGTTACACAAGAGTATTTATTGAGATTTCAATGTTTCACATGAATTTTTTCATGGAATTAGTTTTTGGGTTGTGAAAAACCAATGATTTATGAATAATATATAAGTTTTATTTAAGATATAATTGAGCTCCATGAAGAAATTTAATGTTTCATCCCGTAATTCGCAGGGTGATATCTATAAATAATAATTGTTATCCGAGTTTTTGTAGTTATGTTTCAGATATTAGGAGAGAAACCCCAAAAATATTTAATTTGAACTACTAACGATTATGAAATTGTCGAGAACATCGATGGGGCATTTGCACATTGTGTTTATAAAATAATTAACGAATCCGTTCGAAATTTCTCAATATATGTTGAAAATTTGGAAACAATGATTTCATTTACTTTCAGATATATGATTCTGGATGAAAAGTTAATTGAGTTTTTCACTGAATTCAAATCTTAGAACCGAATGCGATGATTCATTCTCGGGATTATTGGAAATTTGCAGCATTTTTCTTTATAACTCAGGGACTACTGGTCGGATATCATCCGGATGAAAATTTTTAGGTTGAGTTATGCAACAGTAATCAACGTTGAGAATTTCACAAAAATTCGGTGGTAACTTTCCGAGAAATAATTTTTTTCCCTCCAACCCCCAATTTTAAGCCCTTAGGGTACACCAATCCTGCTGAAAAGCTTGGAGGATCAATCCCGAGCGACACATTATTTTTCTACCAAGTTTCACGGATTTGGGTTCAGTACTTTCCGAGAAAAGCTCCGGACAACGGACGGCGGACGGACGGATTTTTTTTTATTCGTTCATTCAAATCTACATACTCCAAAACGTAAACTGTGAAATTTTCAGGGGGGGTTAAATTTTTTTTTTTTTTGGTCGATCACTAAGGTTTATTATTTGATTTTATCAAATAATAAACCAAAACGCGTTAAGTACACTACCTCAAAGGTGCCGTGGAAGCGTGTGCATATTTAGACAATTACAACTCTTAAAACTTTCTGAATTTTGAATATATCTCGAAAACGGTGGCTATTATAGTAAATAAAATACGACATTTCTCATAGAAAATTATCTGAACTACAAAGTTTTGGGTGAGCTACTTTCATGATGAAACTCAGCGTTTCGCTGAAAATCGCAAAAAACCTTTGTATCCTATCGAAGATTTTTGCAGGAGTTGGGGACTTTTTAGATTCAATTTGTTATCGTATTATTAACAATACTACTAATTCTCAGCTGGTTGGGAATTATTGTAACCTGACCCCTATTTTTCGGTTTAATTCGACCGGACTAATAATGCTGGTTAAAAGTAATGATTCGAGTGAAACGCATACCTTATTGATTAATGTCATAGCTCATGCCTCTTTTGAATTAAACACGGAAGTTTAGTAAAGGGTTGCTCACGCAAACCCCAAGGATCGGAAATCTTAAGGTACGTCCATGGACTGCATGTAGTCTATGTGTACGTCCACGCCAGAGGTAGCCAGTGTGCAGGTAGAATCTATTCGAGTAAACTTTCAGCAGTATCTCATAGATTCCTAGATATGATTTTTTTAATGAAAGTGATCTGTTGCCATTTGCTATTTCATGGTAAACATTCAAAATGATAGACGCTGATGAAAATAATGTTACAAAAAACGCCAAGACTATATTAACGAAATTTGATGAAGAAAGTATAGGCGTTTTCCAAATGAGCAGTTGCTGAAAGCCTTAGTTCCAGTGAGGGAGTCAATTGATACTAAAGGTTCCAGAGGAATATCTCATTCCGAAGTCTACACTCATTCGATATTTGCGTGGACAGAGTCAACGAGTCCGAAAAAAATTGTTCAGAAAATAATCTCCATTACGCCTCTTGTCAGTCATATTAATATTCCCACGTGAATGGCAACCAGTTTGACAAATACAATCATTTTTCCTTAAGTTAATGATGAAGATGAAGTTGAGATGCTGCAAATTCTGAAATGTTGAAACCAGAAAAGATTTTTGAGGCTAGCATATTTTAATAGGATCATTTTAGTGTGAATCCAGGTTCATATTGTTGAATATACTTGTCGATTTAAAACATCATTTAAGTTACATATGATGTGGTGAAGGCAAGTGAAATAATGGAGAATTTCACAAGTACGTTTAACGGCATCCTTCAATTACATCAAAATATCAATTATAATGTCCCCTTTTAGGAACACATCTTTTAATTGTCCTCATCACAGAAACTTTTCTGGGTCAATATCGAATAGCCAAGCTTGTTCTTTCCACAATAAAGTAACAGAATGCAGAATTGTTTCTCCTACAACTCGAATGATCATTCCCTCATCTTCAGCTCCATAAGTGATCCACTCTTAAGTGTTCTGAAATTTTCAACTGATTCAATATTTATCAATCATATAGATCTACTGCAGTAATCCTGTTCATAGAGCGATCTCTGGCTCTTACGTGTTTATGGCCCCAGGTCCTCAACGCCTCGCCTCATGATCTTAGTAGTTTCGGTATTTTACATTAATTTATATATGGTATAAGTATTCTCATTGTTTGATATCAACCCTGGATTCCCCTCATCAAATGAAACACTCTTTTCCTTTGCCAAATTTCCAGAAGAAAGAATAGAGGTATAATTATATACCTACTCTACTTATTTATCCTGAGTCATCATCTGGATAACCTTGAATTATTTCCAGGAGATATTCAACTTTGAATTATATGGAACCTAATAAATATTCGAGCAAGTTCAATATTTTTGTGGATCAGCCCCTGGACTGGCAAAGGCCTTAAATCACCCCCAACTGCGTTCACATGAAGATGGAAGACAACACAGCGTAACTTCTCTTATCACCGGTTATATACAGATGTCAATTATTTTGTCTCTTTTGGAAACATCCCTATCTTGCTCCAGAAAAGAGAGTATATATCTCCGGAGAGACAAGACCTACGGCAATAAATGAGCTCGTAATCGAAAGAGAACAAAGTGCTACATTTACCGCATCAGTTCTTGCTCGAAAAAACTCGAAAGGAACCAAAAGAACACAATTTCAATGAAAAATTCATTCCAATGAGGAAATCTACATGAAATTCCATTCGCCAGGTAAGGCAATGTTTTCATAATTGTGAAAACTTTCCTCAAGTATCTGTTCTGTTAAGCAAGAAGAAGTCGCTGTCGTAGAAAAAATTGAGCAAAACTATCAGAAATCGTAAGTGATGCAGTGGAAAACATCGGAGTAGGTGATTAGATATATGAAGAAGCAACAATCTTCTATGTATTTTCTTATCAACATAGAGAGTTTGACAGTAGAAAAAGGGCTGAATAAGCGATTAATTACCCATATATTAGTTCTCGTATTTCGTCGACAAATATGATGTGAGTATAATGGGTTTGTTTTGGTTTCAAATTCAGAACTGTTCGGGACGGTTCGAGTATGCGCGATTGCGATTTTTCAGACTCAAAACGACAATTGCGCCTAGTCGAACCGTCCCAAACAGTCCTGAATTGGTTCTGAAGTCGGAACCAAAATAAAGCCTATGTCTCTACATGTACGGGTGGCAGATGGCAATGCCTCGGCTGCTGTTCGAGAACACCAGCTTCGCTTTCATGGACGCCAAATCCCGCATCGTGAAACATTTCAAGATGGTTATAACCGGGTTCGTGAAACAGGTTTTGTGCAGAAAACGGAAAATGAAGTTGGTCCTATGACCACTGTCCAATCTGATGCAATTTTAAGATCAGTCGATGGTAAACCAACTTTGAGTACTCGGCGCATAGCTTTAAGGATGAGAGTATCTCACTTGGCGGTGAACCAAATTATCTTGCCATTTGACAAGAGCGGGTTGAATGTTGCCAATGGTATGCTGACCAAATTCGACTGGACAGATTATTTGGAAATAAAATGGTATGGAAAGATGAGTCTACTTTTACCAGATGTTATCTTATCGATGTACGAATTTCTTCCACCCAGATTGAATTCAGAATTATTTATTAATTCGCTAGAAAACAACAGATGGATGGTTGTCCTGCTCATAATGGGAGCATCGTATCAGATTATACGAACGCAACCTATCCTGGTAAATAGATTGGACGATTTGGTCCGATACATTACCCAGTAAAGACTACGGACTCAAGTCGTTTGAATTTTCATCTGTGGAGACGGATGAATTTTGAGGTTTACGAAGGTTCAGTTGAGTCGCTAGAAGATTTAAAGATGAGAATTGAAGAAGCCTTCGATATGATCCAAGGAAATCCGCAGGAACTGCAGCGCGTGTCTAACCCAATTCGCAGAAGAAGTTCTTTAGGCCTCCAGCACGGTGGAAGGCACATCGGGCAGTACATTTGAGTGAAAGAAGTATTCTGACTCGAAAGCTTTCTTATAATTTGATTTTATTAATATACATTTTTCGGTCATTTTTAATTTTCGTGAATATTTCAATTCTTACAAAGCAAGAATTACTCAGTTGAAAAAAATGTAACTGAGCTACTTGAAAACTATCATAAGTTCATTAGAAAAACGGTAGGTAGTCTTAGTTACCTATCCATTGCAATTTTTTCTATTGCGACGCTTACTTTTTCTGATTGATTTGATTCTTTTTTTCTACGTCAGCGATTTTCTCTTGATAAATGTTCCACATATTTGCAAAGCTGAGACTAGCGGGAAATTTTCACAATTATTAAATCAATACCTCACCTGGAGCATTTTTCGAGGGAATGGCGGATGTAATTTCATATTGGTTTCTTTATTGCTCTGAATTTCTCATTGAACCTGTGTTCTTTCGGTTCCTGTTGAATCTGCTCGAGTGAAAATGAATAATCTGAATGGAACATCTTGTTATCTTTCGATAAAGGGCTTATTTGTTACCGTAGGTCTTGTCGTTCCGGAGATATACTTCCTATTCTGGAGCAGGGTAAGGAAGTTTCCAAAAAAGACAAAAAAAATTGGTATCTGTCGAACCGCGAGGTTTGAGGAAAGAGTTGAGTATAACCACCATTTTTGTCGGGAATGATATATACTATCATCTCCTTGAATATTGTATATCAACTCTGGCACACCCGGTATACTATTTTAAATCCTTTAATTATAGATATTCTAAGAGACTTTTCAATATACATGATTTGGTTTTTGTAATATCCGAAAGAAAACGATCCACATGCAACAAATCTAGTAGACCTCTTGCATTTTCATGTTTTTTCATTTAAATTTCGTTGAAAACCTTATGTATGCTATCACAACCTCGAACAATTTGCGAATTTTGGATAATTCGGTATCGAAAATGGTGAAATCGGGACGAAAATTCAAATTGGTTCGAGTGCGGTTTATCGCCTTCTACGTCACTCATTACTGCACGATTCCACGATCGATACAGCCGACAATGTCCGTTGGCTTGCCATGCTGAGAAAAAGGAAAACAAGAAGAGAGAGACAAAAAGTGAATATAAGGCAATACGTCACGGAACGCCGCGAAGTTTCGACCGTTTAAACAGCTAATATATATGTGGATCCAAATTCAGGAGATCGTTTCCTCGTTGAAAAGAGACATGCATAAGACCTATTTTCTTTAATGCTTACTCGAGTACTTAACTCACTGTAACTGACTGTGAATCCTAGGACAGCATTTTGTATTCTTGTATGGTGATATTGACAGCACTCACAGGATCCATCCTAGGAGTAAGAGCCCATGTCATGCATGTGGATATAAGAATGAATAATATAGGATGAAAGAAAGTAGTGCCCTTGTGCCTTTCTAGGTCCTGTTCTATAACTGTTGATTAAAACATGGACATTAAATGGTGTAGTTCATGTTGTTACATTGAAGAGTACCCTTCAATCTGTGAAAATTAGTAGAAACCTTATCTTAAAATACAGTAAAGTAATATATAATCGCTGAAATCAGAAAAAATTCTAGAAAAGCACTGACATGAAGTCAGCAGCTTTCGCGCGCATGTTCAAATTCAATGCCAATGTCATCTTTTCACGTATTGACTCCGCCAAACGCAGCTTCACTTCTTGATGGAACAATTTGTGTTCTTTCAATCATATTATTTTCACGAAATTCATTTTTCATTCGAGTACTGAATTCCAATTCGGTCTAATCTGTATTATTGAGAAAATAAATTTTAATGGGTAACTCGATTTAGAAACTAGATATTTGTGGGGTAGGTTTGTACTTCTATAGCGAAAGCCGAATTCTTCTTCTTCTTCCTTTTGATAGGACTATGTCCTGTTTTTCCAACTTTTTATTCGATGTCCTGTGACGATGAAGTCCAGGAGTCAGCCCATCTTTTTGGTGGTCTTCCTAAGGGTCTGGTCGTGTTCGGTTTCTCCCTATATGCGGACTTGGCGAGTCTATGAACTTCCATTCTGTCGACATGCTCTCTCCACTCTTTTCTTCTTCCTCGTGACCATCTAACCACATTTGGCATCCCATCACATCGCTCACGGATGTCATGGCTTCGCTGCCTGTCCCTCAGTGTGACGCCAGCGATCGCTCGTAGGGCCCTCATTCCGGTCGTTCGTAGTGCTCTTTTCGTCCAGTTGGTGTCTGTTCTTGTTTCCACTGCATAGGTGAGGAAGGGTCTCACTGCTCTCCTGTAGATCCTGGACTTGCTGGTCATCGACATGTGCTTGTTTTTCCAAATAGTATTATGTAGACAGCCAGACACTTTTGCTGATTTATTTACTTGTGTTTTCACCTCTTCAATTGTATTTCGGCTGCTTGAAGTTATTATTCCCAGGTGTTCAAAGCTCATCACTTGTTCGATTGGTTTGTCGTTTAGTGCTAGCTTGCATCTTATCGGTTCTTTGGTTATGGTCATAGCCTTGGTCTTCTGTATCGAGATGCTCATGTTATATTCCTTTGCGGTCTGGTTTAGCTCGAATAGCATTCGCTGCAGGTCGTCCTATTTTTCGCTATAAGAACCACATCGTCTGCATAGCACAATATTTTGAATGCCGAATTCGTAAATAGGTGAAATCCACCCAATGATTCCCAATTCCCAATAAACAATCCAAAATTTTATTTTCCCAATATTCCCAAAAATACAGATTTAATCGAATAGACGACTTCGGCCCAAGTTGCCAACCCACAATTTTCTTCACAAATTTCATATCACTGGGAAACGAGAATTCGAGGACAAATTCGACATGGAAAGGTTCGCGTTATTTATAAATATCCGTAAAAGATGCCTCGGCACCTCAAACAAGATAATTCCTTCCAAATATAGGGTTTTGTTAAGATCACCTCTGATTGGCTGAAATTTAAGTTGGGATTCCTGATTTCATGTTAATAATGACAAATTTATATAGGATATGTTCCGCAAATAAACTTGGTTATTTCGGTTGCCGGTTTTCCATTCCGTAAATATGAAATATTCGGTTGATTCCTGAAAAGAAGGTTAATTACGGAATTTGATTGATGAAAAAACGTTCTTTCTGTCACCAGAAGGACAGTCAATGTTCTATGGTAACATATCCATAGCATAAAACAAACTTTATTTACTTTATGATCCATAGAACATAAAAGAGACAACAATTAGCAATGAAAAAATTACTAGGTATGGTCTATGGATCATAAGGTAAATAAAGATTGTTCTATGCTATGGATGTTGTGAATTCCCCGCCGAAGTCCTACGCACCGTTAGGATCTGGCGTCTAGGAGGTTCGAAAGTTTTCAAAATCAAACTAAACGGTTAAAGAAAAACACACTTTAATTCGATTCCTAGTTGTAAAATGAATATCTTACTAGACTAGTGCCGATACGAAATAATCAATCGTGTAAAATTATGAACAAAACGTAAAAACCTATTTTAAATATTTGAGCCGAGCCTCGGCGTTTTCGACCTTAAGCTTATCGTTTCGAATTCCGATCCCGACTGACTTTTTTCTGGAATTTTCCAATATCCTCAAGAATGATTTGATTAAGCATTATCATTTTTTTTTTTTAAATTTGTATTATTTTTTTTTTGATGTGTACTGCCCACGTACAAGTTTCAGACTTTTGTGGGAAACTAAATGTTTATTTGTCTAATATAAAATACTTTCTGTTATGTATGATGTCTTGGGTAACAAATAAACATTATTATTATTATTATTATTATTATTAATAAATCTAACATGCCCAAATGTCTGTGTTTATAATAAACAAACCACTTGAAGGGCGAACCGCCTTAGCTCGCTCGGAAAGTGAAACCAATGCAAGTGGCCGCACAGGGCCGTATTCTCCAATTGTCTGGGGACAAATCTGTCGAGTTACGACATTCTCCCACCTGAGAAATAAGTTCACTTTAGGAACGTTTTCTCACAAATATTTCCTAAAACTAAACATAATTGTCAAATCTCTGTGGTCTCTTAACTACGCGTCCACTACGGGTTACTTTAGAACCATCACTGCCGGGAGCACATTTCGTTTCGGATTCATTCACCCGCGTCACTCGCGGATTACTATCTTCCTCCCGGTTCTCGTGGACCTCCTCCTCGTGACGCTTGGATTGCACCATCTCCCCATGAGATGATTTGTTACATTCCAATGGAAATAGACGTTGCACAGGTCGTAACAACTCGCCTCGCGACGTTTTCAACCTTACTAACCTGGTATGGCCATCTCTACCGGGAATAACCTCTATCACTCGAGCTAATGGCCATTCCACACGCTTGGATGAATCGTTACCGATTAATACAATTTGATCGATTTCAACAGAATCATTAGGTTTCTTGTCGAATACAAGTTTAAGTTGTCCCAGGTATTCGATTCGAAATCTGCGTCGTAATTGTTCTCTTAAAGTTTGCTTGTAGCGCACAATGCGGGACAAGCTCTTCTTCTCGAGCACATCAATGTCTACAACACTCGCGGAGGATTGCTCGCGCAAAAACATAGCCGGAGTCAACGGATGCAATTCCGTAGGGTCGGTGGAAATGTACGTTAACGGGCGATTGTTGACGACTGATTCACAATCACAAATTAATGTCATTAGCTCTTCAAACCCGAAACAACCCTTACCGAGTATTTTCCGTAATAAGCTCTTCACCAAGCCGATTAGTCTTTCGAAAAAACCTCCCCACCACGACGCCGTTGGGGGGTTAAACTTCCACCTGATTTCGCGTTCGATTTGGTCCCAATCCAGACCTGAAAACGCACTATCGGTTCCCTTAAAGTTCGTACCGTTGTCGCTATAAATCACGTTGGGTCTACCGCGTCTCGCATTGAAACGACGAAGCACCTGCAAGAACCCATTCGTCGATAGGGAAAGAGTCAGTTCCAGATGTACACAACGATAAACCGCACATGTAAATAAACAAATCCACGCCTTTTCACCCGTTTTGAGAAACAGAGGTCCAGCAAAGTCAATACCGTGTAATAACTGGATAGGTCTTTACTTTTTGTTTTTCAAAATTATTGAACTTACAATACAAACTGTAATCTCTGTCACCATTTATAAAAGTAGGATTAAATTTCATTCAAAGAAACTAATTCATCTCAACTTACATTATTCTACTGAAATTGTCCGAAAGGAATGAGAGTTCGTGCTCTATGCACTAGGATAGAGTCTTTTGTTTTAATATTTCTCTGAGGAACAAGAAATCAGGAAAGAAAAACCCAAATGGAGTACACTTATATAAACTATATTCAAATTTCCTTACTTACACAGATCGAGGTGTTCATCAAAATGAAAACAAAAAGGTCAATTTTATCAAAAAATTACTTCAACCAATACTTTAATAAAATAAAATTCATTAATTGAACGAGAGGTTTCTCACTATCATGTTTATAACATAACTACAGACAAATATCTCAAATAGACTTTTCGAATCAGATTTCCTTCATTGAGGAGACATCAGTAAAACCCATCAATTTTAACTCATTGTGTCTTACCAAAAATAAATGAAAGGAAATCGAAATACGGTGGGTTAATCACATTAACATAGATTTTCCAAAACGATTTACCTTTTCCTTACTAGTAGAAAGCTTATTCCAACAGGTGTACCTGAAGACCATACACCCCCTCCGACAGTGACCTCTATTCCATGAATACACTATTTCCGCCGCGAACTCCAACGGCCCTCCTAACAAGCATAAGATCAACCTTTATCTCAAACTCTTACCGCGAGCTCCTTCCACGAGTCCCTTCCTTACTTTGACTCTACAATGACCGAATCCATCGGTTCCGTACCCTCCTCGGCACAAAAAAAAAACACAAGCTTCCGGCTTGTCCCTCGCTCGGACCCTCTTATAACCGAATCTATCGGTTCCGTACTTTTCTCAGCACAACAAAAAAAACTCACGAGCTAACCTCGCAAATGCACTGTCACCAAACACGCTACTCTACTAGGAAGGAATCGGTTTTTCAAATTTACTATTAACTATTATTTATCAACCCAGCCCTCGAATTTCCTAACATTATTTTGTCCCAAAGGACCGCCCGTTCTCGCGGTTCGATCTACATCTTTTTTTTTCAAGAGCTACTCCCGCCGATCTCCGATATGCAACTGCCATTCGTACCAAAAATGTGAGACATTCACCCCTCTCAAACATTTCTCTTAGTCAGCTTTTCGAAAGAGAACTTCACTTAGGAAGTTCTCCCACGTAGGTTAGTCAAAAATTCAACTCCACATTTTTCTTATCTCGGGCTTTAGTTGGAAAATATACTCTTATCTTTCGATACCGGTCTGCACGAAAGTTGATACTCGACCTAAGAACAATATTCTCTTTCACGACATCCGGCCGTCTGAAATAAAAACGAAACAATATTCGAAGCTACTTCGTCTCATTTCTTCGACTTCTTATCAACCCTTTCCAGACATCTCAATTCGAAATATATTTGACACGGATATTAAGCTCTTACACTGTTACGATCGAAAACTTGAAAATTTTCTACCTCAGGTATTACATCCGATCACTTCAAACGTAATTGCATCTCGCACGCGGTCTGATGGAAGCGGTGATGGTTCTACTCTGAGAGGTTTTGCTTCATACATGCGACAAACAGAGCATTTCCCAATAGCAGACCTGATAGTTTTTCTACCCATCAAAATCCAATATTTTTCTCTAAGTAGACACAGTAATCCCTGGGTTCCTACGTGGCAGTTTTTCCTATGATAGTCCATTATCAACGCGAATACAACGGGATGTTTCCGTGGCAAGACAATAGGATATTTGAAATAGTCGCTTTCATCTGGTTTGTTGGATATCCTAGAATCCAATCTTATCAGACGCCAATCGTCATATTCCGGTTTCAAACCCTTTATCAGATTGTCCTCCAGGCCTGAAAAACTTTCTCGTTGTATCTCTCTGAAGATGAACCTTTCTGCGCATTTCAGTTCTTCCACGGAAAAATTACCAGTCCTTTTCCTCTGATTCCTCACCGATAACATCAGGTTCTGTGAAAATCCATGCTATCATTCTGACAGTTCGTTCAAAACTACTAAATTTTCTCAGATGAAACAAATCCAATTCCTTTTGATCTACAGTCAACAGTGTTTTCAGGCTGGCCTTTTTCCGTTCCGAATTCACCTCTTCTTCGTTCACCTGTTGATGGGAACATGGCCATTTTTCTTCCTCCTCGTATAACCACTTAGGACCCTCCCACCATTTTGACGTCATCAACTGTTTTGGTGAACACCCTCTGGAAGGTAAATCTGCTGGATTTTGGGCGCCAGGTATATGTCTCCATTCTTCGTGAGGTGTTAATTTCCTTATTTCCTCAACCCTATTATATACAAAAGTCGCCCAGTTCTCGTTTCTCTGTATCCACGAAATAACTGTTGAAGAATCACTCCAGAAATAACTTTTGTATGTCCCTGTCAGATTTTCACTGACTTGTGTGTACAATCTTGCTCCGATTGTAGCTGCCAATAGCTCCAAACGTGGTATGGTCAGCTTTCGTCCCTTATTCTCCAATGGAGCAATCCTGGACTTGGCTGCTAAAAGGTATATCCCCACTCTGTTGTTATGTTTTACTCTACAAAAGACGGTCGCTGCGTAAGCTAGTTGACACGCATCCACAAATGTGTGTAATGTGACTTCCTCAGTTTCTGGGCCACCAATCTTATTCCAGCGTGGAATCTCAATATCTGCTAGAACTGGCAACTCCTTGGCCCATTCCTTGAAAATAGAAGCCATGTCCTGATCTACTTCCATATCCCACGAAAGGTTTTTCGACCACAGCTCTTGTAACAACAACTTGGGTCTCAACGTAGCTGGACATGTGTATCCAATGGGGTCGAAAATCCTCTGGGCAATGCTCAGAATTTTCCTTTTTGTAACCACAAAAGTGTTTGTATCGATTTGCAGTAAAACTGGATTTAATTTTAAAACATCAATTTTTGGAAACCATCTTAGTCCAAGCACATGATCGCTTTCTTCGCCAAAATTATTTCCGGAAAACTCCCACCCTCTTAGCTAAATTTGTGCTTCCGACATGACCTGCACAGATTCTTTAATAAATTTGTTTAGGGTGTTTCTATCCGGTACACTTGCGATGCAATTATCCACGTAGAAACTCCTGCCCAATCTACCAATTGTTTCTCGGGAATATTCACACCCTTTCATCGAGCATTTTTCCAAACATTCCGCTAAGTGGTGCTCTACAGTTGCCCCTAGCAAAAAAGGGCTACAATTCAGTCCGAAGACGACCCTTTTATGTTCATAAACAATTTCGTTGCCGTCTTCATCGACCCATAAAAATTTAAGAAACTTTCTATCTTTCGGATGCACACTTATCTGCAAAAATGCTTTTTTTACATCCGCAATGGCCCCGATTTCATACTCTCTGAACCTAGTGAGTACCGCTGGTATTTTTTCGATAAGATTCTCCCCCTTTTTGAGACATTGGTTCAGGGACGGCTTACCCTTTTCATGAGCGCTCGCGTCGAAAACAGGCCGGATCGCAGTGGTTGATCCCTCTTTGATGACAGGTCTGTGTGGTAAGAAATGTCCCCCATCTACATCAAAATTTGTCCTTTCGATTATATTCAAATTTTCCCATTCCTGAAAAACCTCCCTGTAACGAAACGTCATATTTTGTTTTTCCAGTCTTTGCAATGTACAATTCAGCCGTTTCTTAGCGATATTATAGTTTGTCGGTAAAGGGGGGTGGTTTTCTACCCAAGGAAGTCTGACCTCGTACCTTCCTTCATGATTCACCGTCGTAGTTTCATAAAAAAGTATCCTGGCCTCTTCTGCTATCTCCAATTTTGTTTTCCTGTCTGTGGGGTCTTGTATCCCTATTACATCTAAAGCCCACAAGTCGGTGATAGTGGAAGTTGCCAACATTGACAGAAATGTCATTGCCTGACTTTTTGGAGCATGCGCGACTTTTCCTTCAAGATTCCAACCGACGTAACTTTCATAGGCTACCAAACCGCAATTCAACATAAGTCTCTTGCCAGTGAATAGTTTATTTATTACGTCCGCCCCTATTAAGATTTCAATTGGCCCCTGAGAATTCAGATCCGATATTTCAATGTTCTTCAATTTCATTTCACCCACCCACGGGCCATAAAATACCGGCGACACTTCGTTGCAGATTTTATTCTGATCCAAGGCCTCGAAAGTATGCCTGAAATTGTCTTTACCAATCGTCACATCATAAACATTATGTTTTTCGTCCTTTTCCAAACCACCAAATAAACAATGTGTTATTTTCTGGGCTCTTTTGGGTTTCAAGTTGAGCTCGGACGCTAACGATTTCAAAATGTAACTTTTTGTGCTGCCTGTGTCTACAAAGGCTCTAACAGTTTTCTCGCCGCTGTGACTCACAACATTCAAAGGTAAAACCTGCAGGAAAACATGTTCCTTCGTTAAACTGGCCATACTTTTATTCTTCTGGACGTCTTGAGAGCCATTTTCTGTTTCTTGTGGCGAGTTTTTCGAGTTCTCATTTTGTCTTTCTTGACACATTAATGGAACATGCGCTCCACCGCAAATATCGCAATTCAAACGAATCCTACAGTACCGTGACTGATGTCCCAATTTTAAACATTTGAAACACGCTCTTTTCTTCGTAACAATTATTTTTCGTTCACGATGAGTCATTTTTTGAGCTTTGAAACATTGCTCACTTTCATGTGTTTTGTTACAAAAAATACACTTGATCTCAGGAATTTTACCGTTCAAGAGACCCACACTTTAATTCGATTCCTAGTTGTAAAATGAATATCTTACTAGACTAGTGCCGATACGAAATAATCAATCGTGTAAAATTATGAACAAAACGTAAAAACCTATTTTAAATATTTGAGCCGAGCCTCGGCGTTTTCGACCTTAAGCTTATCGTTTCGAATTCCGATCCCGACTGACTTTTTTCTGGAATTTTCCAATATCCTCAAGAATAAATCTAACATGCCCAAATATCTGTGTTTATAATAAACAAACCACTTGAAGGGCGAACCGCCCTAGCTCGCTCGGAAAGTGAAACCAATGCAAGTGGCCGCACAGGGCCGTATTCCCCAATTGATATGTTTTCATAAAACATTTGCTGCGTTCGTTTATTGCATCCGAGAGGCGACAGATATTTTGGTCACGTGGCCACAGATCTTATGGATTTATGAGATTTTGTCTGAAATAAACGAACGACTCAGATAAAATGAGAATCACAGACCATACATTTTTGATATCCTCTCATCTGTGCATCAATGACTGATGTCGAATCAAAATTGTTAATCATATATTTTATTTTTCTGCAGTGTTTATTTTTCAGCTCGTTGGAAGAAATGAGTATAGATGTAACTTCATTAGAGCTGATTAGAGGAGAATATCAAGTAATGTTTGATCATGATGAAGAGGACCACGAACGAACAGTTCTGAAAAAAAACAGGGGCTTGTTGAAGAAACATGGCCCTTATTTGCAAATCAACAGTTTAAAGACCCCTTAGAATATTTCACAGTTGAATGAATTCACCCATAATTGTTTAAATCATTATTTATTCATATACAAGTAGACGGAATTCAATGATAAGTGATATCCACCTTGCCATGGATTAAAATTTGGTTATCAGAATCTTGCCTGAGTATTATAAAGTCCCTTGGTCTCTGTAAATTGGGCGTCCTTAGTAGAGAGAATTGTTGATTCATCATTAAGACCAGAATATTTCAGATGTTGAGCCATTTGCCTAGATGTAGTAACGGAATTCTGAACATAATTATTCTCGCCGGTTGGCATTACAGATGTATCTTCTTACATCTCAAAAAATTACGTTTGTCGGAACTGAAAATTGAACGGAAATTATTTCTGGGTAATAGAGCAATTCCAGCTGACGTCACAACATGGCCGATGGGGGGACAGCCTGTCAAACGTTGAAAGTAAAACAACACAACCTCACTTTCCCGTTTTGTTTATGTTATGAAGTACAGCATTTTCAACAATTTCAGGATGAATTCACAAGTTAAAATGATTTATATTAATAGAATTGGTGGATTACTAGGCCAAGTTAGTGTGTCGTTGTGAAATTCAACATAAATACACCGAGAGACGAAAGAATACATTCCCTTTGTTTACATTGGCGAAGAGCGATTATTTGGAGATTTTAGTGACTTCACAAGTGAAATTTCGTGATAATGGATCTGATTAACTGATATTCAATCTCAGATGATAATCATTCAAAACGATGTAAATGAAAATTGCAGTATTTATACTTGTCTTTTAAAGCCTAGAGTATCAACATCAGAGATAGCATTCATTATAGGTATAACTATTGAAACTGAAACAGTAAAATGTTTGGCTCATTTATTCCTGAAAATAAACAGCAGAATGAAATCCAACAAATGTATGGAATGGAAAAAACATGGGTTCCTGAGAACTTCTCAGTACTATTTCAAATAACATTATATGTTGCAAATTATCAAATTACTACAATATTGGACTGCAGTTGCTATGTCAGTGCTATCATAATATTCAATCATATATTTATTATACTACATATATGTTACAAATAAAATAATTCATATGAAATTTTTTCCTTGAACACCGATTTCGATTCATCCTCAAAAAATGCTTTACTATCCATATAAAATGTTTTTTATTATGCAGATGCAACGTTAAGGCTTTCATAATTTTTAATTGACAATAAGTTCAATTCGAAACATATTACAAACAACAAAATGTAGAAGTTCCATCCTTGAGTAGTCGAGCCACGTCGGAATATGTTCGGTTGAGAACAGAGGAAGTTATCTGGTTCATTATTATTTGTAATACATACAATTTATAGAACATATAGAGATGTGAGTGGTAAACAATCAGGATGGGTTTGTCCATCATAACGCCAGCTATCGTAGGTTGATATCATTCATGAAATGTGTATAATAAACACGAAATATTCTTATCATGGTTATCTCATCATGATTTAACTTATTAAACAGAACAAATTGAATAGATAGTCTTAACATAATTCATTCACCAGTGTGGAAACGTCTCCAACGAACTCTACCATAGTTTGTTACTTTGTCAGAACAGTTTTTTCAATTTATGGAGAGAATATAGTATGATTGCCTTCTCTGGGATAGTTCACATAGTATTCTGTTTTTTCCAATACCAGATAAAATGTAGGGGAATGGGTCAAAAATGCAAATATAAAGTCTACAGTACAATATATCTGAAACATCGGATTCTTTCGTCTCTAGGTGTATTTATGTTGTATTTCACAACGAAACAATAACTTGGCCTAGTTATTCACCAATTCTATTAATATAAATCATTTTAACTTATGAATTTATCCTGAAATTGTTGAAAATATTGTACTTCATAACATAAACAAATCGGGAAAGTGAGGTTGTGTTGTTTTACTTTCAACGTTTGACAGGCTGTCCCCCCATCAGCTGATTCATCTCGATGAACCATAGATAGCTGGAATTGCTCTATTGATATCAACAGGACGTTAAATTTGCTCCATCAAAAAGCTCTGATCTTGTCTATGATTCCGACGAAAAAGATCGCCATCGACTCGCTCTGACTTTGTTTGACGATCGGTTGACATCTGTGGTCTCCTCCATCTGGATGTAATGAACGAACGACTCAGGATCAATCTGAGCAGTCGGATGTGATAAACGAACGCCCCTTATGATTGTCGTTCTGGTGCATAGACTTTATATGTCTATGTTCTGCTGACAGAAAGATTGCTTTCCCATCAATCAAATTCCGTAATTGACTTTTTTTTTCAGGAATCAACCCAATATATCATATTTACAGAACGGAAAACCAGCAACCGAAATAACCAAGTTGATCTGTGGAACATATCCTTTATGAACTTGACACTAGTAACATGAAATCAGGAATCCCAACTTACATTTTAGCCTAACAAAAACCTATATTTGGAAGGAATCATCTTGTTTGAGTAGCCGAGGCATCGTTTACGAATATTTATAATTAACGCGAACCTTTTTATGTCGAATTTGTCCTGAAATTCCCGTTCCCCAGTGATAGTAAATTTTTGAAGAAAATTGTGGGTTGGCAACTTGGGCCTGAGTCGTCTATTGAAGTCCAGTACTTGATTGAAAAATGTCAGCTTGAAGATTCATACAGAGTTTCGTGAGTATTATGATTAGAAGATCACATAACATAGAATACCTGAAAAACATTTCTGAATTTTTTTTTTCCAATGGTTATTATGACAGCCTATCATCACAAAATTCTGCACAAGTTTGCGCTTCAGCATTTTCCTGGTAGTTACGAAGTTCCATAATGATTCAATCAGTATTTTTTGAATTATTCCGGAAATACCAATGATATCGAGGAAAAAACCACGAAAATTGAAATATTTTTCCCAATATCTCCAGGAATTGAATTCAAGCGCCGACAGTCGGGTGGAGAAACGGATCTCACGATCGAATATATGGAGGGTGTACCTACTTTTTGTGCTGCGCGGGGTTCCACACATCCAAAAAAGTAAATCATATGCCTGTCGAGTGGACCTTCATGCGTACCCTAATGCAGGATCAATTGAAATGAATTGGATGAAATATGCGCCCGGGTTTGTAATTTGAAACCTAAGATCATTTGCATCAAGCAAACCTGGGTACATGATGGTATACCGGATGGCTGCTACGACATCCATGGATTTACGCTGTACCGTTGTGATAGTCGTATCAACCGAGGCCATGTTGGAGTGTGCATTAACATAGGTAATGACCTGGTGAACTGCTTCAAAGTAGAAGCTGAAATTCACGGTCTACCGGTACTTGATCATTTCTTTTTGCGCCTGTCTTCCCTAAATTCTGAGAATCGGTAGCATCTATAGACCCCATGCATCTGTAATCTTCTGGTCTCGCTTTCTCAGCCGACTGGTCATGTCATAATAGCTGGCGACTTCAATTTCCGTGACATTTGTTGGCGGCTGGCTCAGTTCCAATTCGAAGTGTGCGTATTCTTATTGACTCAGGAAGTCAGTCAAATTTCATAAGCGAAAAGTGTTTTCGTAATCTCGATTTACAGATACATCCATTTTCGACAACGATTTTTGGATTGAACTAAATGATGTTGTCTTCCTCAAAGGGCATTACTACATGCGATATCAAACCTGCCAATTCCGAAGGCCCTTGTCGTTCCAAATCGATGTTCAAATATTCCTTGTTTTTCGATTGAAAAACGACAGTGGAAGCATTTACAAGGATTATCTCTTGCGGATGAAAATTATTTTATTTCTAGTTCCATTGACATTTTGATCGGTGCTGAAATTTTCGCTCATATTTTGCTGAATGGACGTGTAGTTGGTAAATTGGGACAACCCACTGCACTTGAAACTCTTTTCGGTTGGGTTCTTTTGGGTAAAATTAATAATTACTCTCCAAATTTGGAAACAAGAGCATTCCTAAATTCTGGGAAATAGAGCAAATTCCTGAAAAGCAGTTCTATTCGGTAGAAGATAAAAATATGAGACTTTTTTCGAAGAAACGACTATTCGCGAACCAACCGGTAGATTCATAGTTTCGGTTCCATTCAGAAATTCACAACCCATTCTTAGGAGACACTTATAGTCAAGCCTATCGCAGATTTTTGTTACTTGAGAAACGTTTGGTGAAAAATCCATCATTATATTCGTCTTATTCAGATTTCATCAGCGAATATCTTGAAAGCGGTCATATGTCTCTAGTTACATCGGAAGATAATACCAATGAATATTTTTGTTACTTACCTCATCACTGTGGGCTGAAGCCTGAGAGTGTGAGCACAAAGTTTCGAGTAGTTTGGGATGGATCAGCGAAGGACTCGAATGGTATTAGTTTAAATGATACTTCACTTCCAGGTCCAAAATTACAGAAGAACATTTTTTCTTTACTTTTGCTTTTCCAACTAGATGCGATAGTATTCGTGGCCGATCTCTGATTCCGACCGAAATTTCCAAAGGACTCTGTGGCGTTTCCTGACCATCCTCTTTCGGAATACATTTTGAATACTGTCACTTTCGGAATTAACTGTAGTCCATAGTTGGCAATTCGTACTGTTCAGGAGCTTGCTCTACTGCAGAGAGAAAACTTTCCGAGGGCTAGCCGAATACTTCTCGAACAAACTTATATTGATGATGTACTGGGAAATGCTTCTTCGGAATATGAGGCTCTCTCTTTGCAGGAGGACTTGATCAATCCGCTCAGTCGAGGCGGTTTTCTATTAAGAAAATGGGCTAGCAATTTTCCTGCCTTACTGTCTTCTGTTCCTTCTTCTGACTGCCAAATTCCCCTGTCCTTTGATAAGGACGAACCATCTTTTATGAAGGTTTTGGGTTTTCAGTGTTACCCTTCCCTCGATGTTTTTTCTTACATTTATCAATCATCTTCGGGTAGTTTTACGAAGAGAGGTATTTTGTCTGATATAGGTCGGATTTTCGATCCCTTGGGATTTTTATCTCCCATTTTATTGAAGGCCAAATACATTATGCAATGCATTTGGTCCTTGAAAAAGGATTGGGATGAACTGCTTCCGGAATCCATACAAAATTCGTGGAGGCAGTTGAGATCTGAACTTACAGAGCTTTCCGGATTGAGTCTGCAAAGACGAATCCTTCTCGGCCATTTTGAAAGATATGAACTACATGGTTTTTGCGACGCCTCCACTATAGGTTACGCAGCTGTTATTCATCTAAGAGTGCAGAAAGGTGACTCCATTTGTGTTTTTCTTCTATGCTCAAAGTGTAAGGTTGCACCCTTGAAAACACTCACTCTTCCTAAGCTTGAGCTAACTGCGGCAAAGCTGTTGGCAGATTTGATCAAACTTGTTGTTGATACATTTCCAGGTCGGCTTCTTTTCGACAAGATTACCTGCTGGGCCGATTCACAGGTGGTTCTTGCGTGGCTCAGTGGCTCACCCAGCCGTTGGAAAACCTTTGTAGCCAACCTGGTGCATCATATTCAGGAATTGATCTCTCCTGATTCATGGTCGTACACTCCTTCTTCTCTAAATGCTGCCGATTGTGCATCTAGAGGAATGAATCCATCTCAATTACTTGTCTTTAAAATGTGGTGGGATGGACCGCAATTTCTGTCGACGCCAAAATCTAAATGGCCTATTTTTCCGAATAAAAATATCGACTTTCATAAGGAAGTTATTTCTTCTGAAGAAAAGGGACTATCCTTATATGTTGATGTTCGAGTGAACGATTTGGATAATCTTTTGAATAATATTTCGTCTCTATAAAAAGTACAACGAATTCTATATTATTGTTTTCGCTTTATATCTTGTGACGACCTTTTTTCGGTGGCGGTGTAACCTGCTTATTTCAACTCTTAAAAGTTTGCTCGGGCGCCAGTTACAATTGGTTTTACAAGGTTGTAACGCCTTGGTTGAATCGTGCACTTACATTATTACCTGAGTAGCTTTTAAACAGCTGGAGAAAAGTTCTGTCTAATCTAAGCTGGTAGCGATTAGTATGTGAAGGTTCCTTTCTCACAACAGATACTGACACTGTACAGGTATAGTAGTGAAACACACGAAGTCTATATACAACTTTATTACAATATGTACAGGTATAAAAAGAAAATCCACAATCATAAGAGCAGTACCAAGACAATGGTACAGTGTCAGGAGAGTTCAGTTGAATGTGAGCACTTGAATTGTCAGAATGGTAAGACAATTGTATACACAATGTACAACACAGAGCTGTACCGAGCACTGATGGAAAGTGCTCGGAGCACAAAGCACTAAGCCCTTTCGAAAAGTGCTCCGGAATCTCGAGCACTAAGCACTCATTTTTTGTGAAATGCTCGCGATTACCAAGCACTTTCAAAAAGTAATTCGTTTACACGAGCACCGAGCACTAAGCACTTTTTATTATGAAACCTCGACTTTAAGACTTTTTCGGTCAATTGTCTGTAATTTTGGCATTTCGGTTTTTCGAAGACAGAAAACCATCCTAGGACCGACCATAATTTGGAACCCGAACAGAGCTTTTCTCCTTTGAGATTTATCGTGTATACGACTATACAGAATCGATTTTGACTACGGATTCTTCATTAGTGAGTCCATTCTCGGTTAAAAATTTCAAACTTACTGACCGACATTCGATCACATCCAAAATATAGTTTTCGCCATAAAAATATGCTGTCGAAATAATGGAAACATAAAGACATGGCTCAGAGAATGCATGGCCTACGGCGAACTCGTTTTTTCGCGCATGTTCTAGGGAATAGCGTACGCTATCGTTTGTTTGGTGTTTGGTTTGCCTGTAATTATCGAATTTTGAGCCGAGAACGGTCTCAAACGACTTGGTTAAACCCACTGATCCGGTGTCAAAGTCGATTCTGTCCGGCCGGCCGTCGAACCGAGGACCCAATATCTGTCGAACGGAGCAAACTAGAGGCTTAAAACTTTCAGGATAGGTCGAGCATCCGAATGCCGCGGTTATGTTCGTTGATGGTCACAAGCTGCCCAACGGTTTCAGCGTTATAGCTATTTGAAATTTTGAGGTTATTTCCCTAATATTGAAACTTGGCGCTTAGTTGGGGCACAATGACACGCAACTTCCTGCAAAATTTTGTTGAGATCGTACCGTCAGTAAAATTGAAAAAATGGTTTTAACATTTTTTCAGAAAAATTTCCATTATCGGAAACAGTTCACTACATTTGAAAAAAATCTGCTTTTACCTTGAACACCATATTTCATAGCAGTGTGCCAAATTTCAGTTCAATATGTTCATAATTCTCAGAGATACTAAAAAAAAATATTTGGGGGAAATTTTGGATGGTTTTTTACTGAGTATCGTTATTTTTTTCGGAATAACTCAAAAAATACAATTTCAATCATTGTGAAACTTGGTAACTAGTTTGAAAATGCTGATTTGCAACTTAGCGCGGAATTTCGTGATGATCGTATCATTAGAGCAAATATTCAATATTCTGCGATCTTCTGATCATATTATCCCCATGATATTCCGCGTGAACCTTCGAGCTGTCATTTTTCAATCAAATATTGGATTTGCATTCGATCTCATCTGTATTTTTGAAAATTTTTCTTGTTTACCTTCCTGATTTAATATCGATGAAAATACTGTTTCAATGAGCTGACTTTTAGATTAATAGAACTCAAGGTTGTAGATATCGAAATTGTATGACATTATATGGAAACATTGACATGACATTAACTGCTTCCGAGGTAAGAGAATAAGTTTTGAAATACTACAATGTGTTGATTTAATTACGTTTTTAACTGTTTTATGATTATAGAGCTTGAAGAAGCCACAAAATATTTGCCGAACGTCGCTTGAAGGATTGAATATATCTGCGGAATCATTGGGTGAGTGGTCACGAATTCAGCATACGTTATTGAGGCTTCACAAATATCTAATATTCTAAGTTGTTTCTTTCGGAAGTTATTGTGTTTAATATAGGCCGTTAGGCTAGTTAACGAAAGCTTAAGAGCAAATTTGTACGATTTCTTGATGATCGTTTAGTAAGATTGAAATAAAATTCGAAATTTTGTTTCCACAAATTTTATATTTGAATTATGTCATTTCATTGAAGCACTGGATTCAATTCGATTTGATCTTAATTTTTGGAAATACTGGAAATATGAAATTCAGAATGGGTATACATATTACGAAGGTATAAATCGTGAATGGGTTAAATCCGCCCAATCTATATGAATATATCGATTCAAAATTTTATATTCCCAATATTTCTCAAAAAAACGCAGATAATAACGAATTGAAATCCAATACTTGACGTGTTTGACTCCCTGATGATGAATCCGTGATCCATATCGATGTTTGGCTGTTCGGCCGTCCGTAAACACGATTACTCTCCAAACGAAAAATCTAGAGCCCTAGAAAGTTGCAGGGTAGGTTCAGAACTTAAATATCTCGGCAAAGTTCGTTTATAGGCATAATCGTCCGGGAAGTTACATTGTTATTGACGTGAGCATAATTATATAATTTTGTCCCATAACTTCTGAAATGGACAGCTTCGTGCCAAGTTTCGTGATGACCGTTTAAGCAGGAGATCAAAAAACAATATTCATTTCTATTCATCCCATCATATCAATGTGGAGATTGGTCATCTACCATAAATGACTTAAATCACTCATCCAGGATTCAGTTCAGCTCAAGAAACATATATTTCTTGAATATTCTAATTTTGCGATACTCTCGGAATTTTACACGTACCTGCACGCAATCATACTACATCAAAGAATGCAAAATATCATTTCAATCAGATCATTAGGTTCGAAATAATAGAGAAAAGAAATAATGCAATTTCAAATGTGAACCGAAATGTGTGACATACGAATACGAAAATTTGATGAGTATAATCCACGTGACTGACGTCAGTGGATTTCTTGAAATTTTCCAACAGTCTTGAGAAAGGAATTCTAATATCTCCATGATCGAGATAGAATACGAATTATTGTATCTCGATGTTCCCAGCTGAAAGCTCACGCTTTGACACTTCGACTCTGAAAGCATTTTATTATTTTCATATAATAGAGGCACAAAACTAAACTTAAACACATATATCACGAATGTGTCGAATTAGGATCCTCGTATTCCTTGTCGAATGTCTCCAAACACCAGAGACAACCGATATATTAGTTCTCTTTGTCTACTCCAATCACGCGATAGCCCGACATTTTCCTGTTTCGACAAGTCTATAAGGGCTTAGTGCTTAGTAATCCCGAAAAGTGCTTCGAAGCCCTAAGGTGCTCGGGAGCACTTTGCGGTGCTCGGGAGCACTAAGGTGCTTGGGAGCACTTTCCGGTGCTCGGGAGCACTTTGCGGTGCTTAGGAGCACTTTTTCGAATTACTAAGCACTAAGCCTTCTCAAAAAATTCTCGAAGCACCAAGCACTAAGCATCGGCTTAATAAAGTGCTTGGGAGCACAGTGCTTAGGAGCACAAAAGTGCTTCGAGTGCTTTCACGAGCACTAAGCACAAGGCTTCGGCACAGCTCTGGTACAACACCGTGTCTACGGTGAGTAATCAAATAACTCAATAATCAAAACAGGTAAATATGAACAGTGATGATAATATGCGGTGAATTGAATGATTGAAGTGAACGGAAATTAAAGCGGTGCGGTTAATATGAATACATGAATAAACGGATTAAATAGAAAGAAATGTGAGAGACAAAGTACTATGTAAGTTGAATTAACAATGTCAATAACAGATATTAGCAAGCCAAATATACGGACGGAAAAGTAAAATACGGAACGGTGAAGTATAGGGTGAGTAAAGCAATACTTAGCGGTGATAAATGTACGGAAAGGTGAAATAAAATGGAAACGGTGAAAGGTGTCTACGGTAAATTAATGAGAGCACACAAAGTATTTCGGTAATACGGTAAAGCAGTGAAAAATGTTGTGTCCTATTATGGAACTAACTTGTGACCGAATCAGAAATATTAAATCCACAAATCGGTATTTAGACTTGACAGATCTCGGATATCCACCCTCAGCCCCGAGTCAAGTGATACACCTGACCCAATGCAAGAAATGGCACTGAGACACCAACTCACGTGTCTGACTCAAACTCCCAAAGCGAGGAGCCCCAACGGTGGGTAGTTTGAGATCAGCACTCCAAGTAAGCGTCTCGCAGAAATGATATGAGCAGTCAAATAACAAACTCGAAAACGGACGGACGGTTCGATGTGTCCACTAAAAAAATGATCGTGGGGACCCACCCTTAGACACCAAGTCAAGTGGTAAACCTGACCCAATGATCTGAAGAGCACTAAGGCACTAACTCACGTCTGACTCAAACGCCCAAAGCGAGGAGCCCCATCAGTGGGTGGTTTGAGATCAGCACTCCAAGTAAGCACCCTTAGGAATCGATATGATCAATAAAATGAATGAACACAATGAAGGAATGATGGTTCGGTATGTTCAATAAGAATGATCGTGGAGACCCACCCTTAGACCTCAAGTCAAGTAATAAACCTGACCCAATGGACTAAAGGGCACTAAGGCACTAACTCACGTCTGACTCAAATGCCCAAAGCGAGGAGCCCCATCAGTGGGTGGTTTGAGATCAGCACTCTAAGTAAGCACCCTTAGGAATCTGTATGGTCAATAAAAGAATGAACACGATGCCGGAAAGACGGTTCGGGATGTCCACTAAAAGGGATGTCCACCCTTAGACCCCAAAATCAAGTGGTACACCTGACCCGATGGACTGAAGGGCACTAAGACACTCACTCACGTCTAACCTCAACTGCCCGAAGCGAGGAGCCCCAACGGTGAGCAGTTTGAGATCAGCTCTCCAAGAAAGTGTTCTACGGAATTAATTTGATCACTTTAATAATTTCTGACGCCCCCTGTACAGTCTCTCGACTCGTGGTACGTGTTCTCGAAGAAAATCGTCTGAAATGAGTCACTTGGACCGGCTCGATTTCAACAAGCGGTCCCCGAGCAATGCAATCCCTATCGCCACCACGTGTGCATATACGATCGAAGTAATTTATTTATTATGAACGGAAATATTCGGAATAGAAAAAATATAACTGATCGGCCCGAAAGTTTAACAAACGGTAAATTAGACACAATCAAATAAGTTTTCTTACCCTGGTTTTCACCACTATGGGCCGTATTTATAGTTGTTCCTTGAGGCTTCCTTACTGAAGGCCGCCTTGAATTTGCTTTTCTATGGAAACAAATACAAGTTTGTTTGCATAGAAATAAAGAAAAGCAAATTCAAGGCGGCCTTCAGTAAGGAAGCCTCAAGGAACAGCTACAAATACGGCCTTATGAGCACTACGGTAAATCTTTGTTCTCTATCTCGGAACTATTGCACTTAAATCGCGGGTTGAATTTTAAACGGAGTTCCTGTTGAAAAATAATTTAAAGGCAAACTGTAAAATATAGTATGTAGATGTTGAAGCGGAATGAAAAGCTAATAAACTCGGTACTACTCGGAATAAGACGGAATTATGATTTTCAGCGGCAGACGGCACTTATATCACCTCGGTTGGAGGAGGAAGACATGTGTCCATATTTTCGGTCATTTTTCCTGAGTGGGGCTCGGAGTTGCCCCCTGATTGGTTGGTTTGAAATTCCTTGGTGTTCTGATCCAGAACTTTTCCGAGACGGTAACAAAGAAAAATCATTTCACCCTTTTTTGTGCTGTTCAACATCTGAAAAACTAAAACAACAACTGGAAAAAACTGCGGATTGAGACAATCGCGAACTGCAATCGTTGTACGGAATTTTTTCCACATAGGATGGATTTTAACATTGATTCTTATTGAACAGCATCTTTTGGGTGAAATGAAATGAATTTCTACAGGAATTTAAACGTAACGAAAACTGCTTCGTTACACACCCCCTCCTCTTCCATAAAAAAAAACTGAAAGTTTTTTTTTTACAACACCCTATCACCTATTATCTATTCACGCATCCTACATTCTTACTTATCTACGGCGGAGAAATAGCTGAGCTTGCGACGCCAGTGTCGCACTGAACGACGATGGATCTTCTTGGATGGATAGCGACTCCGTTAGCCGCTAGGTCCACTTCTCGGTGGTATGCAGTTCCTTCCCTGGGTAGGTTCAGACGATTCCTGGTGTACGCCCCCACCTTGGTCGTGAAGTTTCTTCCTACATTGGCCCCTGTTTGGTCGTTAAGGCAATTGCGATTTCTGACTTTCTGAAAACTATTTGATTTTAGCAATAGTTCATTTTTTAAACTCTCACCCTTCAAAGAAATTGACCCAATAGTCAAGTGACTTCTAGCAGACCGGCAGCTACTTATGGTGGAGGCAGCCACAATCTCGTCTCCTCCCGGTACGGTAGAAGGACCTGCCTGGTCTTCATGAAACGGTTTCAAATCTTTGACATGAATATGTCGCTGATATTTTCCGGACATATCCTTGAGGTAGTACACTACCGGGGATATTACCTTGATCAGGGTGTACGAGCCGGTGTATTTGGCGGCTAGCTTGGAGGCAAAGCCATCTGCAGCTGAGGACAAGGGATGTTCTCTCCGCCACACTTTGTCGCCGATCCTACAGGACCATTCCCTGCGACGCAGGTTATAATAGTGGCTCTGTTGGTCGAAGGCCTTTGCTAGTTGGATTCGCACGAACTCGTGCGTCTCCCAGAGGCTCTTCAGACGGTCGGCATATCGCGCAACGCCTTGTACGGAGGATTCCTCGGTTGTCCCCTCGGCTTCATCTGGGCTGGACATAAACCTGCGGTTCGTTTCAGGAGAGCGAATTTCTCTCCAATAATTCAGGAAAGCTGGTGTGAATGCGGTTGATTCGTGTTTCGCTGAATTTAGGGCGAAAGTCAGTTCGCCGATGCGTTCGTCCCAATTTCGGTAGTCCCCCTCGCAGAATTGGGCAATCATGGTCTCGATTGTTCGGTTTGCTCTCTCGACGGGGTTCCACTGCGGGGAATAGACTGGGGCGAACCGATGGCGGATTCCCAGGACCTTGAGGTTTCCCTTGAATAATCTTCGATCAAATTGGAAACTATTATCGCTGATCACGGTCTTGGGACAGCCAAACTTCAACAATACCTGGTCGTAGAAAGCTTGAAAAACTCCTTTACCAGTGGCGGTCCTGAGGGGTTTGCACTCGACCCATTTGGAAAATCGGTCTTGGAACATTACCAAGAAGGTATTACCCTTCTTAGAACGCGGTAGCGGGCCGATCAGGTCGGTGCTCACGGTATTCCACGGTTCGGTGATGGTATAAGGCTGCATTTTCCCTGGCGGTTTCTGTTGGCTAACCTTATACCTCAGACATTGCCGGCATCTTCGGACATATTTCGCTACTTCCTGGAACATCCCTGGCCAGTAATAATTCTGGGCCACCCTGGATATTGTCTTCGCAATGCCCATATAGCCACAGGTTCGTCATAGTTTTCTCGGAGTACGGACATACGGTTTTCGGTTGGGACACAGCATTTCCAAGGCGTTCCCATTTCAGGCTCGGTGAAATCGTTCGAACTCCAGAAGTGACGGTATAACTTGCCACCTTCAATACGGTAGTCGGGGTCCTTTTCGGTACTTGATCTCGAAGTCATATTGTTGCAGAAAGACGCTCCATCGTGCGATTCTTCCGGACGGGGACTTGATTGATTGTAACCAGCGGAGACTCATATGGTCGGTCATCACGGTAAAACGGAATCCTTCTAGGTACGGTCGCATCTTGTCGATAGCCCAAACTATGGATAAAAACTCTTTTTCGGTCACTGAATAACTCTTCTTGGCATCATTCAGCGTACGGCTAGCGTAGGCTATCACGCGTTCGTGACCTTCCAACACTTGAGTAAGAGCAGCCTGTCTCTGATGCGTCGGTCTGTAGTGTGAACGGTTCGGAAAAGTCGGGACAGGCTAGGACTGGTGACTCAGTGAGCTTTTTCTTCAAGGTCTCAAAGGCTTGTTGTTGGTCGGATGTCCACACCCATCATTGCTTTTTCTTCAGCAACATTATCAGCGGCGTTACGATCTTCGTGGAATCTTCCACGAATTGGCGGTACCAACTCGCGACTCCTAGAAATCGACGGAGTTGACGGACGGTTTTCGGTGGGGTCATGGAATTTATGGCGGCAATCTTGTCCGGATCGGTAGCATTTCCATCTTCGGTCACCACATGCCCTAGGTATTTGAGAGAGTTTCTAACAAACTCGCATTTCTCTGGGCTGATCTTCAGATTGGCTTCCCGGAGTCGGTGAAATACGGATTTTAGGTTTGCTAGATGCTCTTCGAAAGTTTCGGCTAACACCACGATGTCATCTAGGTAAGCGAAGGCTATCGGATCCAGTTCTGGGCCTATCACACGGCCCAAACCTCTCTGGAACGTGGCTCCTGCGGAGTGTTACCCAAAGGGAACACTTTAAATTGGAAGAGACTTCGTCCAGGGACTGCGAAAGCCGTCAGAGGTCTGCTTGCTTTGGAAAGGGGAACCTGCCAAAATCCTCGCCTCAAATCCAGCGTTGAGATGCACTTCGCTCGTCGCAATTCATCCAGAATTCCGGCTATGTGTGGTAACGGATATGCGTCCTTCACCGTGACGTTGTTCACGGCGCGAAAGTCTATACAAAACCTAGGCTTTCCGATGGATTTCTTAACGATGACGACGTTGGAACTCCACGGTGACTTTGACGGTTCTATGATGCCCTCTGTCAACATTCTATCCACTTCCTGGTTAACAATCTCCTGCATTTTCGGGTTGTACGGACGGTATCTCTGCTTGATCGGTTCGGTTCCAGGTTTTAGTTTGATCTCGTGGGATATCATGTTGGTCAATCCTCGCACTTCTTTGAATCTTTCCAGTTCTTCTAAGAACTTCTCTAGGATTTGCTGTTCCTGAGACGTCAAAGCGTTGATCGTAGTGCTCCGAGTCTTCGTGGGTGGACGTGTGGGATTTTCCAGCGGCTTTCCATTGAGGAAGCACTGAGAAGTCCGAAAGTCGATCCGGAAATCATGCGAGGCCAGCAAGTCCATACCCAAAATCACGTCGACTGGCATGGTAGGGACCAAATACAACCTTGCCTCAATATTTTCCTCACCAATCTTCAAGCGTGGCTTGTAAGATTCCACGACGGTGGCCAACATGTCAGGGATCTTAGTTGGCAATACACTGACATTCCTGCATTTTCGGCGGCGGTTTGGGTGCTATTGGGGATGCTTTAAACGGGACCTGTCTCTTCTCCACTTGATGACGGTTCCGTTCTAGTTTTCCGAACAGCGACAATCTCTCGACAAGGTGCCTTCCTTCCCACATCGAGAGCAGAATAATCTCGGTTCAGACCGGCACTCACTTCTCATGTGTCCTATCTTTCCACACCGCCAATATTGCAGTCCAGTGTTGTTGAAACGCACACTTTTCGGTGTGCTTAGCTTCGATCTGACGGACGGTACCAGGGCTCGACTTTTCCACTGGTTCAGCTACGGAAGTCTTTGGTATGGGCAATGGCGGAGCTGCTGGTTCTGTTGGATCCTTGGGTGAAGAACTCACAGAAAGACTTCGTGACGTCGTTGTAAGAGGGCTTTCGTAAACCAGATGTGCTTCGTCACTCAACCCCTTCCAGCTTGGCGGAGGTACGTAGTTATCCTCATGCCACTGCACCAATTCGTACACCCTTCCTTTTTCTAAGAGGTCCTTATAGGTCGGAGTACCCTGGAAAGCGAGTGCTTTCTGGAGAGACGGTAACAGACGCTTCCTCACGATGCTTCAGGAAAAGATTTTGCATCCTGGTGACAAATAACAATAGTTTTTCTCCGTTTCATGGATACGCTTCCTAATTTCATCTAGCAGTGTCTCTTCATAATCTAAAGGCAAAAAGGCTTCCCGCAGTTGGTCCTTGAAATCGCCCCAACTTTTGAAAGATCCTCGCCGATGAATATACCAGTCCTTTGCGTCTTTTCTCAACAGCTCAAAAATAGACTCCAAGAGTTGTTGGAGAGTCACTTTGCGGGTTTCACATAGCTGTTCGACTTCTTCGAGGAAGGTGTTCACGCTGGATGATCCATCAAAGGTGACGTTCCACTTGTAAACGGGTACGTAGGGGTGGTCAGGCGAACCAGTAGATCTGGCTGCGGTGTCAGCTCTGGGACGGTTTGGCTCGGTCCGGTCCTGATCCAACTTACTCACTTCTATGGATCGTGGCTGAACCATTCGGTTGGCGGTTCTTCTGTACTGTATATCTTCTCTGGAGTCTGAAGCGATCTGTTCCATTGATCGGGGCATCTGACGGTGCTCGGTTCTGGTTTCTCCCAGAATTCGGTTGTCGGCGGTCTGCGGCGGTACTGGTCTGCTCGGTACGAGGCTAGGGTGAGTAGAACAGTCTGATTCTTGTGGTTCCAGGAACGGAAAGGAAATCCTTCTGGTAGATTCGGCCATGGTGCGTCCATTTCCTCGTACTCCTCGTTGTCCCAATGGGCTTCTGAGGTCCAGGCGTTTACTGACGGCATCGCATGCTTTCTCTCGCAGGCGTTGGAGAAAGTCTACTGATAGCCCGGACCTCCGGCATGTTCCGGGGGGCTAAACAGGTTCGGTAAAACTAGAATAATTTTCGGTTTCTCTTTCCAGGCGAGGCATCCTTGGAGTTTCTCGGCGAGCGATGTCAGTAGTCTGCAGTTCTTCTGTTCCACTAGCCTGACTACTAAGCTCTGGGGAGTCTTCAATAGAAATGAGGTCGACTAGCTGTTCTGGCTGGGAACTTATTCCTGTATCTGTATGTTCGGTTCTTTTAGTGGTCTCCCACAATGGTTCATGCAGCGGTAGTCTCGCATCGGTCAAGATTTTAGCATTCTTCAACATTTCACCTGTTTGCCTCAGGATGCACTCCAGATCGTCCAACCTATCCTGTTGTGCCAATGTCGACGGCCTGATCCGTTTTATTCGGTTTTGGACATGCACCAGTCGGCTTCTGATTCGGATTTCCTCATTAGCGGCATTTTCTTCATCAAATTCCTGGACTTCCTCTATCAGGTATCCCAGTATTCGATTGGCAATGTCTAGTTCTTCCTCGGTGTTCCTGGGTATATTCCGGAATGGCAGATTCCGGGCCAACACCCTTCGGAGTTCTGTTCGGTTCTCGTGAACGGTCCCACCAGCCCGGCAACCACGGACTTCAAGCTCCCAAACCAACTATGCTGCTCTTAGTCTGTTCACTTCCATTTCGGTTCTTCCAATTCCAAATTCTCCTTCTCTGCGGCTGGTTGTTGAAAGAAAAACAGGTCCCTGCTCGGGCGCCAATTTGTGGCGACCTTTTTTCGGTGGCGGTGTAACCTGCTTATTTCAACTCTTAAAAGTTTGCTCGGGCGCCAGTTACAATTGGTTTTACAAGGTTGTAACGCCTTGGTTGAATCGTGCACTTACGTTATTACCTGAGTAGCTTTTAAACAGCTGGAGAAAAGTTCTGTCTAATCTAAGCTGGTAGCGATTAGTATGTAAAGGTTCCTTTCTCACAACAGATACTGACACTGTACAGGTATAGAAGTGAAACACACAAAGTCTATATACAACTTTAATACAATATGTACAGGTATAAAAAAAAATCTACAATTATAAGAGCAGTACCAAGACAATGGTACAGTGTCAGGAGAGTTCAGTTGAATGTGAGCACTTGAATTGTCAGAATGGTAAGACAAATGTATACACAATGTACAACACCGTGTCTACGGTAAATAATCAAATAACTCAATAATCAAAACAGGTAAATATGAACAGTGATGATAATATACGGATTAAATAGAAAGAAATGTGAAAGACAAAGTACTATGTAAGATGAATTAACAATGTCAATAACAGATATTAGCAAGCCAAATATACGGACGGAAAAGTAAAGTACGGAACGGTGAAGAATAGGGTGAGTAAAGCAATACTTAGCGGTGATAAATGTATGGAAAGGTGGAATAAAATGCAAACGGTGAAAGGTTACTACGGTAAATTAATGAGAGCACACAAAGTAGTTCGGTAATACGGTAAAGCAGAGAAAAATGTTGTGTCCTATTACGGGACAAACTTGTGCCCCGATCAGAAATATTAAATCCACAAATCGGAATTTAGACTTGACAGATCTCGGATATCCACCCTCAGCCCCGAGTCAAGTGATACACTTGACCCAATGCACTAAAGGGCACTGAGACACCAACTCACGTCTGACTCAAACTCCCAAAGTGAGGATCCCCAACGGTGGGTAGTTTGAGATCAGCACTTCAAGTAAGCGTCTCGCGGAAATGATATGATCAGTCAAATAACAAACTCGAAAACGGACGAACGGTTCGATGTGTCCACTAAAAAAAAGATCGTGGGGACCCACCCTTAGACACCAAGTCAAGTGTTGAACCTTACCCAATGATCTGAAGAGCACTAAGGCACTAACTCACGTCTGACTCGAACGCCCAATGCGAGGGGCCCCATCAGTGGGTGGTTTGAGATCAGCACTCCAAGTAAGCACCCTCAGGAATCGGTATGATCAATAAAATGAATGAACACGATGCCGGAAAGACGGTTCGGGATGTCCGCTAAAAGGGATCAAGGATGTCCACCCTCAGACCCCAAAATCAAGTGGTACACCTGACCCGATGGACTGAAGGGCACTAAGACACTCACTCACGTCTAACCTCAAATGCCCAAAGCGAGGAGCCCAACGGTGAGCAGTTTGAGATCAGCACTCCAAGAAAGTTTCCTACGGAATTAATTTGATCACTCAAATAATTTCTGACGCCCCCTGTACAGTCTCTCGACTCGCGGTACGTGTTCTCGAAGAAAATCGTCTGAAATGAGTCACCTGGACCGGCTCGATCTCAACAAGCGGTCCCCGAGCAATGCAATCGCCGCCACGTGTGCATATATGATCGAAATAATTTATTTATTATGAACGGAAATATTCGGAATAGAAAAAATATAACTGATCGGCACACAAGAGAGTTTAACAAACGGTTAATTAGACACAATCAAATAAGTTTTCTTACCCTGGTTTTCACCACTATGAGCACTACGGTAAAACTTTGTTCTCTATCTCGGAACGATTGCACTTTAATCGCGGGTTGAATTTTAAACGGAGTTACGGTTGAAAAATAATTTAAAGGAAAATTGTAAAATATAGTATGTAGATGTTGAAGCGAAATGAAAAGCTAACAAACTCAGTACTACTCGGAATAAGACGGAATTATGATTTTCAGCGGCAGACGGCACTTATATCACCTCGGTTGGAGGAGGGAGACTTGTGTCCAAATTTTCGGTCATTTTTCCTGAGTGGGGCTCGGAGTTGCCCCCTGATTGGTTGGTTTGAAATTCTCTGGTGTTCTAGAAAGATCTAGAACTTTTCCGAGACGGTAACAAAGAAAAATCATTTCACCCTTTTTTGTGCTGTTCAACATCTGAAAAACTAAAACAACAACTGGAAAAAACTGCGGATTGAGACAATCGCGAACTGCAATTGTTGTACGGAATTTTTTCCACATAGGATGGATTTCAACATTGATTCTTATTGAACAGCATTTTTTTAGGTGAAATGAAATGAATTTCTACAGGAATTTAAACGTAACGAAGGCTGCTTCGTTACAATCTAAACGTCCAAAATTAGACTCTGTACAACGTATTCGCCCTAACACAATCCAAGAGATGAATGAATCATAAATGTGTTTAATAAAATATACTAAAAATTCGGTTTTTCGAGATATAACGGAAATAATGAACAAATCCGGATTATTACCTAAACCATTTCGAAAACTTTCACTTTGTCTAGATTCCCAGGGTTTCATCAGGGTGGGCGGACGTCTCAAAAAATCTAACTGTATTTCATATTGGGCAAAACATTCTTCTTCTTCTATTCTTTTAGATGTCCTCGGCTGTTATGGCCATTCAGACAAGCTTTCCAACAGTCTGAGTCTGTCGAGACAGGTCTTGGATAATCCGATACTCAGCCGGGGTTGTTAGGTATGTAGGATGTTTCAGTGATAAACAGACGTCTTTATCATATGGTCACAGTGGAGAGGTGTTAGAGAGGTAATTCCAATACAAAATAGGGCACAAACAAAAGGAAGGAGTTAGAACCACAACTGTTCACTTTACAATTTAATTCCAGAGGATGAAAGGAAGTTCACCAGAACTTTAACGACACTTACGTCGTTACGGAATAGCATGTCATATATGTTCAAGTCAAGAGGGTCGCTCTTCTCTCTAAGGTTCGTTAAATCTGAATGTAACTTCTCGATATTATGGAGATTTTTCTTGCATAACTGGAATATGTGATGGAGGTCACCCAGGTGACCGCACTCGCAATTATTGGAGTTAGATACACCAATTCTGTGAAGATGAGCTGGGGTACAGCAATGAAAGGATTTGATCCTGATTATTGTAGTTATATATTTTCTTGGGAGGTTGTAGGATTGAAACCAGGGTTTGGCGTGAAGGGGGTTCTTGTTTAAAGATTAGTATTCCTTACCCTTAGTGTTACCTATATGAGACCATTCATCTTTCAACCGCTCCCATACTTTAGAGCGGAATATAGGCCAAAAATCTTTCGCTGGAATAGGTGTTGGAAGGACTGCTTGGGAGCAGCCTTGTTTTGCTAGCTCGTCAGCCTCAACATTGCCAAGGATGTTAGAGTGGCCAGGGACCCAAAGAAATTCGACGACAAATCCCCGAGACCTGATATCTGAAACCAACTTCCTGATGGAGAGATGAAGGGAGCTATTGGAAGAACCCACCTTCCAATATTTCAGTGCTTCGAGAGCACTTTTGGAGTCGGATATGACGAGACAGTTAGAGAGCGATTGGGGGATAATATACTCAAGAGCCTTCTTTATGGCAAGAAGTTCCGCAGAACAGATGGACAAAAAGTGAGGAATACCTATGGAGTCCGAAATTCCATTTGGAGAAAATATGCCTATGCCAGCAGAGTTTCCCCGTTTAGATGCGTCTGTGAACAGTTGAACATGATCAGGAAACTTTCTCTCGATCAGAGAACGAAAAGAGGTCGAGGAGTCAATGGAATTCTTACGCGGGGTTAGGGAACCATAATAATAATAATAATAATAATATTCTTTATTCTCAGAATTTTTGATACCAATCTTACAATAAAGGTAGCAATGAAATGAGAACAGGTCAACCTAGGTACTCAATAGAAATAAAAGATCCCTCCAAACAAACAAATACCTATTGCAATCCACTGATATACTCAAAAAACTCATTTTCATGGTATGGTTCACAATTTATCATGTGATTCAGCAATTTTTTTTTAAACATTTTGTGATTAGTAATTTTTTGCAATCTTTTGGGTGATACATTGAAAAATCTTATTATAGTGTAGTCCACATTTCTTTCTGTCAGTGTCAAGCGATGATGGGGGTAGAAATATGGACAAATTCTTCTGGTGTTTTTTTTTATTTTTATAAATATCAAAATATTGAGGGTTTTTATGTAGGAACACAATGGACTTGTATATGTAAAGACCTTCTACCGTTAAGAAACCATTACTCTTGAAAACTCCTCTACATGACTTTCGATAACCCATTTTAAAGATTGTTCTGATTGCCTGTTTTTGTGTTATTAGGAGTCTTGCTGTACAAGAACTTCCTCCCCATATAGTGTAACGAAGTGATTTTCGTTACTTAGAATTTAATCGATTTGTTTCATTTATTTCGAGAGATTTCCTAACAGGAATGAAAGAATTATTACATCAAATCTATTCCGATGCATTTCAATCTCCGACCTATTTCAACTCAGTGATTTTCATCGTTTAAGAATTTTCGAATTAATTATATTTCGTTTTGAGAAATTTCCTACCAAAAGGAATTATTCTATCATATTTATTTCGATGCATTTTCAGTTTCCGTCCTATGTATAAAAACCATGCCGTACTCGGCGATTTATCGCTTATCGCAGTTTTTCACATGTTTACGGCGGTCTCGGAGATTGAATTGTATGAAAAACGGGTAAATGCGTGTTTACGTGACCCGCTGTATAATTCTTTCAGAGAACAAAGGAATTTGAATGAACCAATCAGGGAACCGTAAAACATCCTACTCTAGGAAATTTCTCGAAATTTTGGACATGTGACATCCCCACTTTTCCGAAGTTATAAAAGGACTTGTCCAGACGGAATGGGCAACTTTTTGAGAGTATTTCGAGCTAAACAGTCGCTTTCTTCCGAGTATTTTTCGAATAAACCAAGATTTTACATTTTCTTCAAAATTCAATTCTTTTCTGAGTTTAAGTAGACTCGAGTTATTTCTCTTACCGTAAAGGCAGTGAGTTAAAGTGGTGTTTTACCTGGTAAGAACCTTTTGGGCTTTAATCGGCTTTCCGTTTGATTTCTGTATATTTTCCTGTGTTCCATTTCTATTTTCCGTTCAATACAAGTCGGGTAATAGTGTAGCTGCATTATTTGGTATTCCGGTGGATAATTTTTGTGGTGTTTTCGGGAACGTTGTGGGGGACATTACCTGCAACCTTAGTTCAATTGCCCTCCAATAGGGATTGAATTGAGGTGGTATTGAACCCAAGTTATTCCTCGAATTTTCTGGTTGTATCCGACGCTCTGGGCTAAGCACGGGTGAAAGATACAGGCTGTGATTCGAGTTTGAATTAGCGAGACGTTTCTGAAATATCCGATTTGTTCGTTTCGTGTGTCGGAATACTGCCGTAATATTTTAGCTGATAATTTTTGTGGTGTTTTCGGGAACGTTGTGGGGGACATTACCTGCAACCTTAGTTCAATTACCCTCCCATAGGGATTGAATTGAGGTGGTACTGGACCCAAGTTATTCCTCGAATTATCTGGTTGTATCCGACGCTCTGGGCTAAGCACGGGTGAAAGATACAGGCTGTGATTCGAGTTTGAGTTAGCGAGACGTTTCTGAAATATCCGATTTGTTCGTTTCGTGTGTCGGAATACTGCCGTTATATTTTAGCCGATAATTTTTGTGGTGTTTTCGGGAACGTTGTGGGGGACATTACCTGCAACCTTAGTTCGATTGCCCTCCCAGGGGTTGAATTGAGGTGGTACTGGACCCAAGTTATTCCTCGAATTTGCTGGTTGTATCCGACGCTCTGGGCTAAGCACGGGTGAAGGATACAGGCTGTTATTCGAGTTTGAATTAGCGAGACGTTTCTGAAATATCCGATTTGTTCATTCTGTAATTCGGAGCACTAGCGTAATATTTTGGCAGGTCATTTGTGGATTGCTTTCGGGAACGTTGTAAGGGACATTGCCTACAACCTTGGTTCGATTGCCCTCCCATAGGGGTTGAATCAGGGTGGTACTGTACCTGAGTTTTCCTCGAATTATCTGGTTGTATCCGACGCTCTGGGCTAAGCACGGGCGAAAGATACAGACGGTGATTCGGGTTTGAATTAGCGGAACGTTCCCGATAGTTCCTTTTAGTTTTACGGAGTGCTCTGTCGTCACGGCCTTGTATTTTGGTTAGTCATACTCGACAGTATTTTGGAGTAGATCGACATTATTTCCGGATTTTCCTCTTTTATTGGGTTGCGTCGAACGCCCTGGGCTAAGCTAGGGCGAACCATTCGACCTAGTATTAAGGGTTTGAACCGGTAATACGGACACGGAGGTACTGTCGATCTAGTTGGCCGTGACGTTTATAAATTGAAGTGGGTGCGCCCTTCAGGCCGCAAACTCATCGTTGTTTGAGACATTTTGACCGACTTGTTTTCTTGGAACACAGGTCAATACCGTAGTCAAAGCCGGCCCTGCCTGTTTACTGCTTTCTCACTTGTATTTGCTCATTATATGCTCTCATTGTCCGTCATTCACCATTTTGTCGATACCGCCATTTTTCACCGCTTTTATCACCTGCTCTGCTCGCTCATCTCATTCCTCACTACCGTACACCGTTCTGCTTATTCAAGATTACATATTTCTGCTTTGTTAACATCTGACTGCACATTGTTTCATTGCTTTGATCATTTCTTATATTGTGTAAATATTAATACTGCTCATATCATAATAAGTTGAGACACATTGACAATCAACATCAGACAGCTCTTTGTGTAAATATAATTGTGGTCAACAGTGTAAGTGACACCGTGAATATTTGTAATATATCTGTACATACAGAGTGTGAGTTTCATTCCTGTGATATTGGTCTTCTCTACAAACAAAGAAATTACCACAAAGCAATCGCTAAGATCTTAGATTGCACCGAACCCTTCTCCAACTGTGTAAAGGCTACCTGGGAAGGACAGAGAAGTGTACGACAAGGAGTTGCAACCTTGGACCAAAATTTGCAACTGGCGCCCGAGAAAATAAATCAAAACCGTTTAGTCACACAAGCCCGAGAAAAGGTCGTCACAATAGTAATACCATAACCCAACACTGACTGGAAATTAGAGAAATAAATAGTCTTTTGTATATCTACATCAACCCAACTTCTTAAAACAAGTAGGGTATAGTTAACTGTCATTAGTTTTTTATTCAATTGTTCAATGTGTTCTGGCCACCTCAAACTTTGATCAAAGTAAACGCCCAAAAATTTAGTGGATTGTGAAGTTAGCAAGGTTACATCATCAACAACAATAGACTGGGGACTCAATCGTTCTGCACCAAAAATAATGCACTCGGTCTTATTCTTGTTCATTGAGAGTCCATTTTCGTCACATCACACTCTGAAGGAATTACTCGCCTGTTCCGCACTAATCACCATTTGAGCAAGGTTAGAGCTCTTTAAAAGTATATTTGTATCATCTGCATACATGTACAGGAGTTGATGTTCATTTATTAAAGAAGTTGGTAGATCATTCATATATATATAATGAACAGAAGTGGGCCAAGGATGCTACCCTGTGGTACTCCTCTTCTTATAACTTCGTCATCGGATCTGTAGCTTTGACCATTCTGTTTAACAACCACATGTTGCCTGCGTTCATCTAGATAGCTTTCGTATAGTTTTAGCTGGTTTCCCCTTATACCATAACTTTCTAATTTACCCAGTAATCTTGCATGGTTCACACCATCAAATGCCTTCGACAAGTCGAAAAACATTCCAAATGGTACTTGGCCATCCTCAAGGAAGTCAACCACCTTTCTGATGAACTCAAACATCGCGGTTTCGGTACTTTTATTACGAACAAATCCATGATGAGAGGAGTGGAGCAAGTCAAACTTGTGGAAGAACTTCAATAATCTGTCAGCTATCAGCTTTTCAAAAATTTTTGCAAAAGAGCTAAGTAGGCTAATAGGTCGATAGTTGCCTTTATCTTCAGGATCACCTTTCTTGAATACCGGTATCACACATGCAGTCTTCAGTACATCCGGAAATATGCCATAATATAAAGAGGAATTGACCAAGAAACACAAGGGTTTCAATATGTGTTCCGCAGATTTTTGGAGATCACATGGAGAGGTATTCCATCGTATCCCCTTGCATTCTTCTTCTTAAGTTTCTTGATGGTAGTTAAGATTTCATTTTCTGTGACATCGAACATACAGGGTCTTTCACGAGGAACCTCACCCATATTTATACGGGAAACTACTGAACGTATTATCATGAAATTCAGCACTTATAAGTATTTCACGATGCTGATGAAATCTAAAATATTTTCAAGGCATGAGCACCTCCGGTTTTTCCGGAAATGAGGTCAACTTCCGTTTTTCAAATTAGAACACCATTTTTTTATTGCAGAAATAGATTCCTTAGAAAATTTCAATTTATTTTGATGTAACATTTTTCAGTTTTGGTTGGAAAATTCTCTCTGAGCGGGAAAATTCGAAAAAAAAATCGAAAATAGAGCTCCGCTGAAACAAGAATAACTTCGAGGTTTTTGGATGGAAAATTTTCATTTTTGGGATTTTTCAAGATGTAAGATTGATGTATCCACTTCGAAAATCGAAATCACGATTCATGATACAGGGGGTGAAAAAATCGCTTTCAAAGTTAGGGATGACAAAATCGTGAAAAATCAATTTTTTCAAAATAGAACCCCATTTTTTTATGGCAGATATTGAATCTACGTTAAAAAATAATGTGAGTGTATGCATCACACCCTTGCCGTAAAATGGATATTTTCTGAGTTATTCACAAAAAACTGTTTTTCGTCTTGAATTTTCAACTATTTCTTTTCCCTTCACGCCAAAAAGATGAAATTTTCAGGAACTGTTATTTGAACCATGCTGTAGATTTTTCACCCCTTCTTGAAACCGACTTCAAGTTACTATTAGGAGAACCATGGCAAACTCTCGCAGTTATAACTAGAGAAGATGCTCAAAATTTTGACCGTTAATTTCTAGACATTTATTTATACGTCTCAGGAATGCTTCGTGCGTTGCTCTTCTTATTTCATCGGGAGGAAGAGATCTGCAAAATTGTTTAAAAACCAAATTGAGTTTCAAAACTATGAATCTAAAAATCTAAACAAACCTGAACGCATTTCCGACTCGTTCTATGCAGTCCTCTTTATCAGTCAGGGGAGTTGAGTAGACAATATTTTTTATCCTATCCCAAACATAATAGTCTAAAGGAGTTAAATCGGGAGAACGTGGTGGCCAAAGATGTGGACCATTGTTCGCCAACCATCGATCTTCAAATAGCCTGTAGAGGATATTTGACACATTGAGTGAATTGTGTGGAGGCGCGCCATCTTGTTGATACCATAAGTCATTATGGTTCTGTACTAGCGGCTCAATTATTTGAGTCAATATGTCAGAATATCTATCTCCTAAGGGAGAACATTCTTTAAATAATGCAAACATGTGTAGTGTACTATCTTACCAGTTAAAGTCCCATCATAAATGTGAACATCGAAAATTGCATTATTTTTGATGGCGCAAAAAACATTGAAACTCCAGGTCTCTTGAAAGTTCCATTGTCTGAAGTGGTGGTTGTTCTCTTCATCCCAATAATGACTGTTATGCCTATTGAAAGAACCATTTTTTGTGAATTTGGATTCATCTGTCCAAATTATACAGTACAAAAAGTTTTCATTCTCTTGAAATCGAATCATCACAGCTTCGCAAAACTCTGTTCTCCTGACGAAATCAGTTTCCTTCAAATGCTGTACCCTATTGAATTTATATGGGTGCATTTTATGTTTTTTTAATAGTCTCCAAACACTCGATTGAGATAATCCCAGATCAATCTCGGCATCTTCGAGAGAATTTTGAGGATTCACACGAAAATATGCAAGAACTGTAATTTCGTTGTTCAAATATTCTACTACACTTTTTTCTCAGAGTGTTGTTTTCTTAACGAAAGATCCGACATTTCTCAAGTTTGTCATGGTTCTGTTAATGGTATCTCTCGTTGGTCTGGGTCGGTCAGGAAACCTCTCAATGAACAGTCGAATCGTTCTATCTACAACTTTATTACATTCTCCATAAAGTAGAATGAGATTTAAATAATCTTCATTGGTAAAATTAGGCATAGTGATCGATTTTATAACTTAATACGAATTATCACCAAATTAATAGTTAACACAAAATGCTACTGAATAAAGAGGAATTTGGCAGATGTAATTAATGATATCTATCATTAAAAAAAATAATGTAAAACATGGTAAGTTTTTGCATATGGTTCATAAGGAATTATTTATTTATCACTGGAGAGAAAACCGATGGCCGATTAGTTGAAATAAAGAGGTTTCCGATACAAATTCGAATCCAAATTCGCCATCTATTTAGGAACAACCTGTAACTTTTTTCTCTTGCATATTAGGGTAGTAAAATCTAAAACATGGTTTAAATAACAGTTCCTGAAAATGTCATCTTTTTGGCGTGAAGGGAAAAGAAATAGCTGAAAATTCAAGACCAAAACAGTTTTTTGTGAATAACTCAGAAAATATCCATTTTAGGGCAAGGGTGTGATGCATACACTCACATTATTTTTTATCGTAGATTTAATATCTGCCATAAAAAAAATGGGGTTCTAATTTGAAAAAATTGATTTTTCACGATTTTGTCATCCCTAACTTTGAAAGCGATTTTTTCACCCCCTGTATCATGAATCGCAATTTCGATTTTTAAAGTGGATACATCAATCTTACATCTTGAAAAATCCCAAAAATGAAAATTTTCCATCCAAAAACCTCGAAGTTATTCTTGTTTCAGCGGAGCTCTATTTTCGATTTTTTTCGAATTTTCCCGCTCAGAGAGAATTTTCCAACCAAAACTGAAAAATGTTACATCAAAATAAATTGAAATTTTCTAAGGAATCTATTTCTGCAATAAAAAAATGGTGTTCTAATTTGAAAAACGAATGTTGACGTCATTTCCGGAAAAACCGGAGGTGCTCATGCCTTGAAAATATTTTAGATTTCATCAGCATCGTGAAATACTTATAAGTGCTGAATTTCATGAAAATACGTTCAGTAGTTTCCCGTATAAATATGGGTGAGGTTCCTCGTGAAAGACCCTGTATAGAAAGATCTCAACATTCTACTGGGGTGGTGTCCCTTCATGGTATCAGTTATCCTTGGAGGAGTGTTTACAAAAAATCTATTGAAACTATTGGCATTTTCAGTTGGGTTTCCAATAGGGGTTTATACTATGTATTACCTTCCACACAGCCGACGATTTGTTCTGCGCATCTGTTATAAACTTCTTAGTCTGGTCTCGTTTTAATTTCTGAAGTTCTTCATCATAAGTCCTTTTCAGCGATATATAAAGGTATCTGTGTCGATCATCTTTGGTAGACAGGACAAATGCAATATCGAGCAATTTTTTAATTTCAGTTAATTTTGGTGAGTTCTTTAGTACTGTTGTGTCTCTCTTTATATTTATCCATTTGAGTGGGAAATAGTGATCAAATAGGACTTTGTAGGTATCGAAAAAAATTGTTCCAACCAGAGTTTACATCTGTTGTAATATCAAATATTCTATTCCAGTTGCATTATTTCAAGGCATCCAGGAAACCATTCATAGATGTATCATTAAAGGAACGAATTTGTTTTCTGTTGTTTACTTTAAATTTTACCTCGGTTTGTAGTGTACAAAAAACTGCCGAGTGATCCGACAGATGTTCCTGAAGTGTACCCGAAGATTCCAATTCAATATTGGACAGAATATTATCAATGCATGTCTTCGAGTGAGATGTTATTCTTGTGGGTGTTTTGATAAAATAAGTTGTGCCTGTGCTTTCCAAAAGAGTAACAAATAATTGGGTGTTCTTATTACGTTCATTCAGCATATCAATATTGAAGTCACCAACTATTATATATTTGGTACCCCTTGCATTGACGGCCTCAAGAACTAGTGACATTCTCTCGAAAAATACCTCCAAGTTCGTATTCGATGACGGATGATATATGCACACAACAACAACCTTCAGCTGACATGAAGTGATCTCCACAGCAGAACACTCAAACACAAAGGGAATAGTGAGCTTAAGGAAATCTGTTAGCACTTTGTAGCTGACGTCACTTCTGCAGTAAATGGCGCAACCACCATGGGCATTTTGTGTACGACAGTAGGCTGTAGCAAGTTCATAGCCAGGAAAGCAATATTTGGTCAACTGATCAGCGGTTTTCCAGTTTTCGGTGACCGCAAACAAGTGTGGTCCCTGTGTATGGACGAAATTTTGCATCTTTAAGTAGAAATTTCCTATGGATTGAATGTTTTGGTGTATTATTTTAATGGATGTTGCTTCTTCTGAAGCCGGAATAAAAAAGGGGTTATTCGAACACCTTCTGGCCATATCTCAGGATTATTGAGTTTTTCAATCTCATTGAGAGGAACGCTTACTCTGAATGAAGAATATTCTTCCGGCCTTTTGGACTCCAATTTCACGCATTGAACGTCTTTGAAATCATTTTCGTTGAGATGATGCTTTAACTCTCTTTCGGTCACATTTGGATCTATCTTGCATATATGAACATGCCCAAGCTGTTTTACTGCCCTAATTGAAAATTTATTTGCTTGTCCAGTTCCAATAATACTTCTGCTTCGTCTGGTTACTCTTTGAAAATTACCTTCATTTTCTCCACTTGATGGAATACTTAATTTTTCTAGATTCATCTCATTTGTTGGTGCATGTGGCGTTTGTTGTTTTTCTTTATAGATGTTTGTTGATTTAAGAGCGAAGTTGGACCGGCTAGCACTAGGTTCATGTTGCGATATCGGTTGTTTTTCACTAGCAGTTAGCATTAGCTGTGGGTTCAAAGTGGACCGACAGGGGAAAGCGATGACAGGGGAGGAGAGTATCCGACTCGATCAGGCAAAGATGCTCCAAGCTCTGAAATACTTCAACAATAGACGGCAAAACATCTACTTCTGATGCCTAGTTCACATAGATTAACAACTTCGATTATAGAGACTGTTCACAGAAAATATTTACATACCGGTTTGAAAACCTTACATAATTTACTTCTTAAAAGATATTGGATATTTTCAGCTCGCCGAACAATAAGTAGAGTTTTTTCTGGTTGCCTTCGATGTTATCGTGTGCATCCAAATACATATAAGCCTCCTGAAATGGCCAATCTTCCTAGTTTCGGGATATCTGAATTAATGCCTTTTCCACATGTAGCTCTTGATTTCTGCGGACCTTTTATGGTTACAATGCGTCGCATGAAATGCGCAAAATATTTCAAGTCGTACATTTGTGTTTTCGTTTGTACCGAAACGAAGGCTATCCATCTACAGTTGACCCAAGAGCTCTCGACTGATAGTATCATCGCGGCATTTCGCCGATTCATTGCTCGACGTGGAGCGATTCACGCATGTTATTCCGACAACGGTCGTAATTTTGTTGAAGCCCAAAACGAGTTTTTGGACTTAGCGCAAAAAACGTCTCAAGTACTAACTTTCGAGTGGCATTTTAGTCCACCCACTGGCGCTTACGTTAACGGTCTTGCTGAAGCAGGCGGGAAAATGGTAAAGTCCCATATAATTAGAGTAGTAGGTGATCAGAGGTTATCTTATGAAGAGTTTACGACTTCGATTTGTCAGATCGAGGCGATACTTAATTCGAGACCATTATGTTCTCAGAGCTCAGATCCAAGCATTTCTTGTCCTTATAACCGCTTAACTCTGCTATTCCTGATACGGATCTTTCGCATTTGAAAATGAACAGACTTGCTAGGTGGCAGCATATTCAAAAGATGCAGAGAGATTTTTGGAAAAGTTATTTCTCAGAGTATATAAACACGTTACAACATTGTTTCAAATGGGCTGAACCAGCTAAAGAAATAGAGTTAAAAGACCTTGTTTTGATGAAAAATGATGTCGCTCCTTCACTCGACTGGCCGTGTTGTTGAATTGTTCGCGGGGAAAGATGGACACAATCGGGTAGCTGCGGTTAAGATAGCTAACGGAACTTTTCGTAGACCAGGGGTCGAACTCAGGTTTCGTTGCCTGTTTCACTAATTGCTTGCTCATGCAAGGTGAGCAACTGAATATTTTTTTTTTATGGTGGCTTACCTAAGGGTTTTCAATTGGTTTATAATTATTTTCTAGTTTTCTTTAGGAAAACCCGTATGGGTTTTGGTGGGCGGAATGTTAGTGCAAGTATTTAATTTTTTGGTTCAAACTTAGAGCGCGTATGCACCACGGGTCTTGGGGGGGCACTGTGTGCATGCTAGGAGGATGATCCTCTTCAATGATCAATCGGGATTTTCGATTGAGAGAACGTTGTGCTTCTACTTTCTTGTGATTTTATGCGAAATTCCAAAGTTTCTTCAAAAAAGACTTTCATACGTTTTGTTGTTTTGGTGGAGTTCCAGGCAATAGGGGATCCCCCTGGAAGGAGTTTAGGATAACCATTAACGAGGGTAAGTTTCTTCTAAGAGTGGTGGTGCATTTTCAGTGTTAGGTAATGGTTAGGGTAAGGGTATGGGTAAGGGTAAGGGTAAGGGTAAGTGTCAGGGTAAGGGTGAGGGTAACGTTTAGGCTAAGGGTAACGGTAAGGCTTAGGGTAAGGGTAACGTTTAGGCTTAGGGTAACGGTTAGGCTTAAGGTAATGGTTAGGCTTACGGTAAGGGTAACGGTTATGCTAAGGGTAAGGGTAAGAGAAAGCCTAAGGGTATGGGTAAGGGTAAGGGTACGGGTAAGGGTAAGGGTAAAGGTAAGGGTGAGGGCAAGAGTAAGTGTAAGGGTAAGGGTAAAGGTGAGGGTAAGGGTAAGGCTAAGGGTAAGGGTAAGGGTATAGGTAAGGGTAAGGGTAAGAGTAAGGGTAAGCGTAAGGGAAAGGGTAGGAGTAATGGTAAGGGTAAGGGTAAATTCCTCAAAACGACACCAATAATACTAAATAGATATATCATCGCATGAAAAATTCATATTTCAACATTGTACAACGTAAAAAAAAAATTCTTGGATAAAATCCGAAAATTTTTACTATTCCAATTCAACATTCACTCAACATATGGATGTTCATCTAACAGGAATTTCCAATGTCGCAAATTAACTGAATTTCAATATTTCTAGTACATCACTCTTCGACCGAGAATCACCAAACTATGAAGTAATATTCATTTTGTAAAGGAATTACGGTATGATGAACATTTAAATTTTCTATTTCATTAATGAAGATGACCAATTTATAATTGACATATTAAAATATAATTGAGTAACCAAGATATCATGTTCTCCATAGAGGGCAAATGCAAAACTGCCTATTGAACTTATTTTTTATTTATCGATTATTGATAACGATAACAAAGTATAGTTCAATAGAATACATTTAGTGATACAAAAAAGTGCCAAGAAAAGATAATTAAATTAATGAGTTCAAGTCAACATGAGCATTAGAGGAGTGTGTCAGGGGTTTATGTGAAGAATTAATCAGTCAATAGCCTTCATCAGGTGTGTTGCATATTTCGATTTAAGAAGTTTCACATTGTTTTCAAACAATATCTGCATAAGCCTCTATATACCATATTGTATTTTGACGTTGTTGGTTCAACTTTATTCGTGATTTTTCTCGCAATAGTTTCAAAAAATGACAGATATCCTGTGAAATACACAGAATTATTAAGAATACCTTACTAAAATAGATATATTTCACTTAAGAAGATTCCATCTCATTTCATATAAAGCATACATTAGAAATTATACCTATATACAGAAAAATTAGTAGTTACCCAAGTAACACAAACTTCCCGGCGAGATATCTGAGAAGTCCTAACCCGGCTTTCACGCGAACTCCTAAATTGATTTCCTAAAGTGATCACAAACACAACATAATTTGGGAATTCGCAATGCGAGCTCCTAAAGTTATTGCATACGTAACAAGAATTAGATATTCACAATGCGAGTTCCTGAAGCCATCTCAGATGTAACCAGAATAAGAAATTCGCAATGCGAGTTCCTAAACTCATCACTGACATAACAAGAAAGGGAAATTCGCTATGCGAGTTCCTGAAGTCATCTCAGACAGAACAAGAAAGAGAAATTCGCAATGCGAGTTCCTTAAGTCTTCCCAGACGTAACCAGAATAAGAAATTCGCAATGCGAGTTCCTAAAGTTATCACAGACATAACCAGAATAGGAAATTCGCAATGCAAGCTCCAAAGATCATCCCGAGTGTAACAACAATGGAACATTTCGTTGTCCACTATTTATACATAGGCAAAATATGTGTTTGATTCATAGGAACGAAATAAATAACTTCGGAGAGGCTTCCTAGAAACCAACAGGATAATCGGCAAACATACCAAAATCAAATCAGTTAAAACATAATTCACATTGAATGTATCATATTTTGTTACTGGCTTTTATGGTTCCGAATTTTCCGGAAGGTTATGATGACAAAATCACGGCGTTTTTATACATTTGGTGGAGGAGTAAATGCATTTCAGGTTGAAACCTGTATTAACAAGTAAGAGGTGTCTAGCAAATTTATAGTTCTGTTGTTGAATGAAGATTTTCCTTATACAATGGTTTAATACTAAAACTAGTTATCGGCTAGAATACTAGTTGATAACGAAACGAACCTAATTAAGTAGCATTTATGACTTCATTCATCACAAAGAAAGCTCTCTTTTTCACATTATCATATTTCTGGATTGAAACTCACTACCAGTATCGGTTAGACAACGGCAGACTTGTACAACATTATGCGAGTGGAAATTACGTTCTAAAATCTGAAGAATTCTCGGAAGAAATCAGAATATCAAAACTTTAATCGAAACTGTTTCATATTTTTCACGACATATTCGTCTGAATATCGACCAATCTGAGATCCGTTGTTTTTCCTCAAAGAAATCAACACATTTCTCATTCAAATACTAACAGGGATTCCAAATCAATATTTTATTTCCATACACCCATTATAGTAGTATGGATATATTTTTCCAAGAACCGATAATTAATCTCCATTCATTTCCGAAACACAAATCAATATTCATCAAATCCATCTAACCTCCAGACGTAAGAACCGACAATCTAAGCTCTCATATTACGATTTCGTCTGGTATATCTCATTCACGGATCTCGCCATCTCGCGGATCTCATTCATATCCGAAATACGAATGAAGAATAAATATAAATTCCGACCGCGCTAAACAATACTCGAAGTCATCTAACCACCAGACGTAAGAACCGACAATCCAAGCGCTCATATTATACGATATCGCCTGGATGTCTTGATCACGGAACTCGCCATCTCGCGGATTCCTGGTAAAGTAGATATGTAAATCCTTGCATTGGGAATTCTCCCTGAGGCTGTTCGTAAGGACTTATGATCTGTGTCGACGAAGTGCTGTCGTGTCTGCTAATTTTTTGCATAGCGAGTCCGCAGAAGTCAGCATAAAATAATTTCAATAATCAACAGGAAACTTTCAAGAAATATAATTTAAATTTTAAATGTCAATATCTGATATCTGTACTTCCGGATATTGTCGCTAGGGGCATTTCCTGAAAATATCTCATGTCGTACTCACAGAAATCTCGCGATGGGATGTATTTGAGAATTTCTCAAACTCTTCGCCATGAGACTGTGTGAGCGAATTTCCCATAAACCTCCCATTGTGGGAAGTTTAAGAATTTCCGCATGCGATATCTTCAGGATCTCTTCGAGAATATCGCTGTGGCGGACATTTGGAGGAAATATAGCACTCCCTGTGACTTCGTAGAGAAGTAGAAAAAGTACTCTCAATGTTCTGAGAAGATATCGCCGGCATATCTTTGAAACCTCTCTGTGTTGCCTGGGTACTTATAGATGGTTATGAATTTCAACTTAATAAGTGTTGAATATCACTATAAATTCCATAAACTTCCCGTTTTATCAACGAAAAATATTATAAGGTGTAAATTATGTTCCATCCCCATGCCATTTTTGCCAACCAAATTTTGATGTAGCACATATGGAAGGGATACGGGAGTGTTACGGAACATATACTGAGCATCAGCCTTAACTCCCTATATACATAGTGTGAATATAACATTTCATACGTTTCTTGATAATGTATTCTTCTTACTCACAGTTTTCTATCATTTCTATTTTTTGGAGATCAACCTCTTGTGAATAGTAAGAATCTATTGAAATGATAGAAAACTGTGAGTAAGAAGAATACATTATCAAGAAACGTATGAAATGTTATATTCACACTATGTATATAGGGAGTTAAGGTTGTTCCCCAGTATATGTTCCGTAACACTCCCGTATCCCTTCCATATGTGCTACATCAAAATTTGGTTGGCAAAAATGGCATGGGGATGGAACATAATTTACACCTTATAATATTTTTCGTTGACAAAACGGGAAGGTTATGGAATGTATAGTGATAATCAACCTTGGCACTTTTTTGTATCACTAAATGTATTCTATTGAACTATACTTTGTTATCGTTATCAATAATCGATAAATAAAAAATAAATTCAATAGGCAGTTTTGCATTTGCCCTCTATGGAGAACATGATATCTTGGTTACTCAATTATATTTTAATATGTCAATTATGAATCGGACATCTTCATTAATGAAACAGAAAATTTAAATGTTCTTAATACCGTAATTCCTTTACAAAATGAATATTACTTCATGCTTTGGTGATTCTCGGTCGAAGAGTGATGTACTAGAAATATTGAAATTCAGTAAATTTGCGACATTGGAAATTCCTGTTAAATGAACATCCATATGTTTAGTGAATATTGAATTGGAATTGTAAAAATTTTCGGATTTTATCCAAGGATTTTTTTTTAACGTTGTACAATGTTGAAATATGAATTTTTCATGTGATGATATATCTATTTAGTATTATTGGTGTCGTTTTGAGAAATTTAATTGAATTTTGATTTTATAGTCAATTTTATGTTTGCATGTGAGGCCACGGTTATCGCCTATCCTCGAACTGAATTTTGACTAAATCGTGTCTGTATTTTTGTGAATATTGAGATCATCTCAATATTGACAAAAAAAACATACATGATTTAGTCAAAATTCAGTTCGGAGATAGACGATAACTGTGATCGAATTTTACATTAGCTACTGATTTTTTCTGAATTTAAAAACATTGTGCTTCGTTTTTGATAATTCAGTCAACTATTCAATTTATCTACTCAAATAGGCAAATCTACCCGCTAGGTAGATCTGGGCGCTTCCTACGTATCGTTTAAGTAGATCTACAGTAAAGATTGATCTATCGCTAGGTAGATCTAGGCGCGTACTAGTTATCTATTTATTTAAACTCTACTCACTGACCCAGAATTGCAGGAAATTATTGTTTCATATTAATTCGATTTCGCGGCTTCGTGCTAATCGCATCGCATTTACTTCTGATATTCACTAGATGTTTCTGTAAATTCTGATTGCTCCAGAGCATCAAGATTTTCAGAGAATTCTGTGGCGATTCTCTAGAGATTGGGTTGGGTTCACTGATGAAGAATTCGTGGTCAATTTCAATTCTGTCCTGCCGGACTTGTGTGCTATGACTTTCGAAGAAAAGAACCCATTGTCTCGAAAGTTTCAGGTTATGTTTGTAGTTCGAATATCTCGATTGATCTCGTTATTCGGCTAAATCAGCTGAACGGTTTCGGTGTTTTACGAATTTTTAATTATACAGTTGGTAGCTCGATATCTTCAGAAGTACTTATGTGATCAGATCAGATTGAAATTTTGTAATTACTTGAGAATGCCAGAGCGCAGCTTGATGAAAAATTCGTGTAGATCAAGTTTATTGATTATATTTTGATGAAATTTCGCACAAACTTGTAAGTCGGTTTATAACAACAGCTTTGCAGACTTCAATTCAATCCGATATAAATTTTCTGAGATATAGGAAAGGAATGTACAATTTTGTTTGTTATTCATAATTTGGACGTTTTTTTTTCTGAATATCTCAATAAATACCTCCTAGATCAGGTCGAAACTTCGTAATTGGTTGGAAAATCCCATTGCGCAACTAACTGAAAAGCTTCGGGTGATATTGGTTGTTGGAAAAGTTATTCAAAATTTTCCAGGTTTTTGTTGAAAAATTCATTTCTCTCTGGGATTATTGATCATATTTAGATAATATTTCGAGAAAACCTAGAAGTCGCTATTAAATATCGAAGCTTCAAATTTCAATTCGATCCGATATTTCTAGCCTAACCTAACCTCGAAGTCGCTATTAAATATCAGAGTTTTGAATTTCAATTCGATCCGATATTCCTTTTCGGAGATATAGGGAAAAACTATGTGAGATTCCGTTTGTGGTCTGAAATTTTGAGGTTATTTCCTTCATATCTCGAGAAGAACTTATGCGATCGGATTCTGAAACTTCGCAATAAGTTGGGAAATACCGACGCGCAACTAACTGGAAAATTTCTTAAAGGTCGTTGTATAATTTTCAAAAATATTTTACGGATTATTTTTCTCGCTGACTATCGTTCAGAAATCAATAAAATTTGACCTTGAGGTCCATATTCAACACTATTATTATTATTATTTTTTTTCGGAAATATAGGAAAAAAAAATTCGTCAAATTTCGGCGATAATTGTAATTTTTAGGATATTTTCTCAATGTCTCTTGAGGTACCGAAGCAATCAGATAAATACTTCCCAATTAGTTTGATAGTTGAGCTGAAAAAATTTCAAAAAAATCTTTTTTTTCTCCGGGGACTATCGATCAAGTTTTCAATGGAATTTGGCACAATTCAGTTTGATCAAATATTTCTTTCAGGAGATTTGGAAAAGAAATATGTCAAATTTCGTAGTTATTTGAAATTATGAAATAATTTCTTCAATACTTCGAGGAGAACTAACACGATCAGATTAAAACCAATACGCTAGTTGTAGAAAGCAGGTCTGCAAGTTTTTGCGAAATTTCGTGAGAATCGTAGAAGTACAAAATTTTGAAAAAATATTTCTTTCCGAAAATGTTCTAATTTTGTCTTATGTTCTTCCAGAGATATTGGAAAAACATATGTAAAATTTCTTGGTCATTTCCTAGGTATCCTGGTTATTTCCGAAATTCCTCAGAAAATATTATTCCGATCATGATGAAACTCGGTAATTAGAAAATTATGATGAGCGAATTTGGGATGATCGTTCGATTTGATCAATAAAATCACAGTCAAATTTGTTTCTGGTCTTTTTTATTTGGCGATCTAGTAATCATATGGTCTTCACAAAATTCCGCATGAACCTTCATACTGTCATTTTTTTCATCAAAGTACTGGACTTCGTTGATTCGATACGATCTGTGTTGTTAGAAATATTGAAAAAATGAACATTTTAAATGAAATCAGTATTCGTCATAAATCTCCTCAAGTAGAGTCTCCTGAAAGTTTTCTTATTCACTATCAGGGGTTAGGCTGGTGAAAAGCACAATACCTTCAGAAAGAAACGACTCAGACAGTCTATATTTGTCGAGTAGGTTTTCGGTTTGAACTCGAAGGTCAAATTCGAGAATGGATAAAAATTGCCCAATGTTTCTGTTGATAAAGGTACCCATTCGAATCGTTATTTTCCCAATATTTCCAGAAATACAGATCGGATCTAATTGAAATCTAGTGCTTCATCGGAAAATGATAACTTGAGATTCATGTAGAATGTAGTGAGAACCATATATGAAAAAAAAATCGCCAAATATTTCCATCAAGAAGTTAAGCTGCGTTTGCGAGGTCTTCCGACTTCACGTCAGGGCCCTCTAGAAATGTTAAAGGATAGTTTCGCGTTGGCAGTTCAAACTATAGATTCTATGACTATGTAGTCTTGACTGACTATAACTAGACGCCACTGTGAGACAAATAGGGCGACTTCTAATTCCACAGACGGTAAAGTTAAACTATACTCACTTGACAATGATGTTAAAGCTTTCGCAATTTGACTGTCGTCCAAACTTATATCATAAATGACACAATCGCATCTTGTGATCAAATTTTTGAAGTGCTCGTTATTTTCCGCTGTGACTTGGTGTAACTCTTCTGGTATTTGGTTAGATGGAGACATCAGGGAGCCGAATATTTTATATTTAGAGTTAATTCGAGGACCTGTAATTTTGCTGTTTGTAAAATCGCTTATGGTTACTCATTAATACTGAAATTGAAATAATTTTGAGTAGGTTCTGAAGAATTTGGTTTGGACTGAGTAGTTTACAGGCTGTTTTTTTTGTTGAGAATATTCTTGCTTCATTATTGAATGAAAAATGCGAGAGTATAGTCAGGAAAATATATTTTGAGGAGGTTTTGGAAAAATTTGTTATTGTAGCATTCAGTTGTGCACTGGCACGTTTCATTCATCAACATCATAGACCTATTAAAATATATGGACATGGCTTAGAGAGAGAAAGGAAGCGGGCTGATAATGTTGGAACCAGGGCGGGCAAAACCACAGAATACGGCAAAAATCAGACAGATCATTTTGAATCCATAGATAATAATTATATGTCTATGATTGAAATTGATTGCTCGCTCAACACCTGGTGAAACATCGTATTTAATATTATAACAAATAAAAACACTTGACTACGTTCACAATTTTTAATTTAAAATATCTTGTTGACGTGCATGTTTCGGGTTTCACCCATTATCAAAACTGAAACGAAAATACATGGGTTTACACAAATATACATCACATTACAGATGTTAACACCGGAGATAAGCGGAATTCCAATAGATCATTAACAATTGGTAGTTTTTGTTTATGTGCCGATGATATTTCTAAAATTTCTGGAAGGTCTAGTCTTTTTCCTTTCTCTCCTTCATGCTAGATTGTTGTTTTATCAAAATCTATAAAATGGTTGCAAGTTATACAATGTGTGGAGAAGCCAGTTGTGGATTTGTTTTGAAGAATTGACTTCTTATGTTCTTCCACTCTGACTTTGAGAGAACGACCGGTCTGATCAATATAAAATGCAGGGCATTCGTCACAGAAAAGTTTATATACTCTTTTCTGAATGATTCAGTCGATACTAAGTTCTTCTTATTTGTACATGAAATATCAATACTATTTTGTCTCAACCTATTACAAATTTTGTCGCTTACTTGCAGAATATAGTTGACATATACAAATTTCTTTATATGGTTTTCGAAAGGACCTGGGTAAATACTTCTTAATAGTCTATCATATTGTTTTCTAAATATAAATTTATCTTTTATGTCAGGGAAGAAGCCATTGTTCTTCGATAATAATTTTAACACTCCAACTTCTTTTTTGAAATTATTATCTGACAATGGAGTTGAAATTAATCTATTTACAAGGAAATGAAACGCTGACATTTTAATTCGATATGGATGTGAATTACTGTTATGAATCAGAGTGTCAGAAAAAGTGGGTTTTCTGTATATTCAAATTCAAGATGGTCATCTACCCTTCTGATTTGAATATCTAAAAAATTGAGTGATTTATTGTCATTCTCTATTTCCAAAGTGAACTGAACAGAACTATAAAATGAATTGATCAATCGTTTTCTCAATTGAGATTTTCATTGACCATTATGAATCCAAGAATACCTTTATTGTACGCTCTACCAAAAATACATAAAGAGAATTGTCCGATGAGGCCCATTGTTTCATACACAAATGCACCAGCATCAAAACTATGTAAACATCTCAATTCAATTTTGCCAAGTGTGATTCAACATAGCCCAATATATTCTATCAAAAATACTATCCAGTTAACAGACGAATTAAAGACACTTAAAATTCCCTCAAATGCTATATTAGTTTCATTCGATATAGTGAATTTATTTCCATCAATACCAACTGCAGAAATCAAAGATTTAGTCAGCAAACAACTTCACGATATCCTTTCACTTACTACAGAAATAAAAGAGGAGACAATGAAACTACTCGAAATATGCCTTGGGCAGAGTTATTTTAAATTCAACAATAAATGCTATCAACAAGTGAATGGTCTACCAATGGGTTCTCCTTCATCACAATTACTCAGTGAAGTATTCATGACATCTTTGGAAAAGAAAATATTTTCCTCAGAATATATTGATCTGACTGTATTTGTACTATACTGGAAGCGATACGTAGATGACGTTTTTTGTATTTGGACTGGCTCAGCTTCTGAACTAAAATCTTTCCTACGATTGATCAATTCATTTCATAGTTCTGTTCAATTCACTTTGGAAATAGAGAATGACAATAAATCACTCAATTTTTTGGATATTCAAATCAAAAGGGTAGATGACCATCTTGAATTTGAAATATACAGAAAAACCACTTTTTTGACACTCTGATTCATAACAGCAGTTCACATCCATATCGAATTAAAACGTCAGCGTTTCATTCCCTTGTAAATAGATTAAGTTCAACTACATTGTCAGATAATAATTTCAAAAAAGAAGTTGGAGTGTTAAAATTATTAGCGAAGAACAATGGCTTCTCCCCCGACATAATGGATAAATTCACATTTAGAAAACAATATGATAGACTGTTAAGAAGTATTTACCAAGGTCCTTTCGAAAACCATATAAAGAAATGTGTATATGTCAACTATATTCCGCAAGTATGCGACAAAATTTGTAATAGGTTGAGACAAAATAGTATTGATATTATATGTACAAATAAGAAGAACTTAAGATCAATGTTTTCTAGTGGTAAGGATCGACCTAATCAGTCAGAAAAGAGTGGTGTATATAAACTTTTCTGTGACAAATGCCCTGCATTTTATATTGGTCAGACCGGTCGTTCTCTCAAAGTCAGAGTGGAAGAACATAAGAAGTCAATTCTTCAAAACAAATCCACAACTGGCTTCTCCACACATTGTATAACTTGCAACCATTTTATAGATTTTAATAAAACAACAATCTTGCATGAAGGAGAGAAAGGAAAAAGACTAGACTAGACTAGTCCCATGTATTTTCGTTTCAGTGTTGATAATGGGGTAAAACCCGAAACATGCATGTCAACAAGATATTTTAAATTAAAAATTGTGAACGTAGTCAAGTGTTTTTATTAGTTTTAATATTATATGTCTATGTTTGAAATAAATTTTTCTTTCAAAAGTTTTGCAAGTCAAATTTGTGTTTTCGGCAGTATTTCAAACCAGATTTTGTGTTATTCCATTCTGAATTACAATATAAAGACTGTATAGAAGATATAAGTTCCTTTTTTTGTGTTTTCGTAAGCTTTTTGAATAGAATTTGATTTCCTTCATTTTGAACTGGGTTCACTGTTAAAGAATAATGGTAAATTCCTGTTGTGCCATAAATTGTACGAGGAGATATAAAATGAATGTAAAATACAATCATTTGGAGAGAGCGTTAAAAAATTGAATGAATGTATAATTGATGTGAATCCGAGAGCAGAAATGATTTTCGCACAGTTCTGTTCTATTTAGTTTCTTATCGTTTGAGACCATTTAATGCACAAAATTCAGGAGCTGCGTATAGACACACGAGCTGAGCGACCTTCGACGCAATTTGATTCGGCTTCCTCGCAAGTTTGGACGCACCGCATTTACTTGTGAGGCAGCCCATTTAAAGTGCTCCGGCAGCCGCTCAGCTCGAGTGTATGTACGCTGCTTAGGAAAAATCATTTGGAGCTAAGAATACCTTCCTGAAACAAGCGGCCCAAGAGAATTCGAAAGAAAAAGAGTCATTCATCGAATATTGTTATTGATTAATAATTTCGAATATTCATATCGAAGTAATGATCACATTCACCATCAATTTTCAAAACTTCAATACAATCTAATATACCTAGAAGAAGTCATTTTCCCGGATATTCCCTAAGTAAATGCTTGTTTTTATCTCTAGCTCTGCGTCATATTGTGCAAGTGATATCATTCTTCATCCCACTCTCCATGCGCTATAGAATATCGGATATTTGTATCATGTATCTTGTCTATGGTCTTGCCGGATCCAGTACCATCTCTCTCGGACCCCTCACTTGCTTACTTATCCTCATTCGACTCTTTAGAAATGAATTCGTACGCCGTATCCAGAGAGTTTAATATGTCTATGATCAACATGCAAGAAAGCTTATCGGATGCAATGGGGAAGATCCGCTCAAATCGAATGTCATTGTGCAAGTAGTGTCGAGCCTTAGGCCTTTTGCGCATACTAAAAAGACGACTTCGGCCCAAGTTGCCAACCCACAATTTTCTTCACAAATTTACTATCACTGGGGAACGGGAATTTCAGAACAAATTCGACATGATAAGGTTCGCGTTATTTATAAATATCCGTAAAAGATGCCTCGGCTCTTCAAACAAGATAATTCCTTCCAAATATAGAGTTTTTGTTAAGATCATATCTGTTTGGCTGAAATTTAGGTTCGAATTCCTGATTGCATGTTTATAGTGTCAAATTTATATAGGATATGTTCCACAAATCAACTTGGTTATCTCGGTTGCCGGTTGTCCATTCCGTAAATATGAAATATTCGGTTGGTTCCTGAAAGATAGGTTAATTACCGAATTTGATTGATGAAAAAACGTTCTTTCTATTTCCAGAACGACTGTCAATGTTCTATGATAACATATCCATAGCATAGAAAAAGCTTCATTTATTTTATCCATAGAACATAGAAGAGACAACAATCAACAAAGGAAAAATTACTAGGTATGATCTATGGATCATAAGGTAAATAAAAATTGTTCTATGCTATGGATATGTAACAATAAAACATTGATTGTCGTTCTGGTGCATAGACTTAACATGTCTATGTTCTGGTGACAGAAAGATTGCTTTTTCATCAATCAAATTCCGTAATTACCTTTTTTTTTAGGGACCAACCGAATATTTTATAGTTACAGAACGAAATACCGGCAACCGAAATAACCAAGTTGATTTGCGAAACACATCCTATATAAGTTTGACACAATTAATATGAAATCAGGAATCCCAACTTAAATTTCAGTCAATCAGAGATGATCCTAACAAAACCCTATATTTGGAAGAAATTATCTTGTTTGAAGAGCCGAGGCATCTTTTACGGATATATATATTAATATATATATTCTTTTGAGAACGAGCATTACAATTCTAAGATATATCACAGTGTTAGCAGAGGAAATGTAAACGGGGTACCATACATATTTGCGTATGATACAAGAGCACAGATAAAAACCTCAGGAAAAATTCTGTCTCCCCGCATAAGTGTAGTAATTTGTTTATAGAAGATGGATGGCATCTTTTTCATTTGAAAATAATTTTTTCGTCATCTTGAATTCATTTCGACAAAATATCTTGACATAATATCTGAAACAGAAAGAGGGACAGAAAACCAGAAGCAGTAAATAATATCACCTACATTTGCTCATGACCGAGAAGGTCTTTCGACCAGGTTCAGTCCTCCAAGCGATGATTTTCAGATCCTCAGATAAACGAAGAACGCTACAGGCCCCTTTATTGGGGAATCATCTCCCATAGATCCATAATTGTTCATTTCGAACTAGAAATCTAATAAAATATCGGGAATAAAGTAAAAATAATAATAATAAAATATCGGGAATAAAGTATCTTTTACGGATACTTATAAATAACGCGAACCTTTACATGTCGAATTTGTCCTGAAATTCCCGTTCCCCAGTAAATTTGTGAAGAAAATTGTGGGTTGGCAACTTGGGCCGAAGTCGTATATTGAATTAAGACGTCATATATAAGGACACGTGTAAAATTTTCCTCTGGGCGGTGACAAAACCTTTTGGCAGATTGAAGGTTCGAGCGCCAAAAGCTGTCGACACCTTCAAATAATAGAGGCGAGAAGCGTGTTGTGATATTTCATATTGCATTCGTTTTTCGAATATGGAAGAATCTACCTTTAGATGTAGCGTTCATTATCTGATTGAAGGTCGAAGATTCATCCTCTAGAACGTCTGTTATATTATCAGTTTCCAGGGAATGTTTCTTTTCTAGTGGAACCTCTGTATCCACCGGTGAAACTTCAATAACCTGCTGTTTCTCTGACAATGCTACTTCTTCAAACCCCTGTTTGTAGAGATTCTAGAATAATGTCGGTTTTATAATGCATTTTATGATCTGCATAAATAAATTTCTTACAGATAAAATGTATTTTCCATTGAAACTATCAACATTATTGATGAAAATGTGATAGCTTTCGTCCTTCTGCTCTGATTCAGACACCTTTCTGTCTATATCATCACTGTGTTGCATTATTCAATATGAAATGTAAACAATTATGAAAATGATGAATTGACAGATGACATATTAATTAGGTCCTGTGTCAGCTACTAAGTATTCATCGAATGGTATGATTTTGAGGCTTCTACGCAGAGAGAGCCATATATTCATCTTCTTACGAACTTGTTCGAAATATCTCGGTCAAATTCATTAATTGGCAAAATCTGCAAAACAATTTCGGATTCATAGCCAACAGCAGGATTGTTCTCTCAAAAACTCGAAATATATTTATATCATTGAACTGAAACTTGGTTAGTTAGCAGTTGTAAAGCAACAACGTGAAAACGTTTGTATAATTTCGGGAGGATCATATGACTAGAAAATTTAAAGGAGATTTCTAATCATTCGTAATTTCGTATTGAACTTGGTGGTTTCATCTAAGAGGTGTTGATATTTACGTCCACCAGTAGTTTATAGAGCTTGGGGCAGTTTTCCCCGATTATTGATTTCAAGTCATCTGCAAAAACGAATCTCTATGTGGAGTTGGTGCCGCTTACCTTAAAATTTAGAGAAAGTTTGATGGAACCGTACGTTGCACTGGCTGTACTGTTGGTTCCAGAATTCACACCACGAGAAAATACGCAGAGATTGGCGCTGGGGTCCCACACAGCACATGTGCGTTCAATGGACATACAATAGATGTCCATCATGGACGTTTGAAACGTCCATTGGACGTCCAGAATTGGTACATTGTACATTCAATGGACGTCCGTTAGACGTCCAGGACACTACTATGGACGTACAATTAATGTCCAGAAAACGCCCAATGGACGTACAATGTTGGTACGTTGGACGTCCATTGTATGTCATATGTACATACAATGGATATATAAAACATCCATTGGACGTCCAGAATTGGTACATTATACATCCAATGTACGTTTGTTGCACGGCCAGGACACTACTATGGACGTACAATCCATGTCCTGAAAACGTCCAATTGGACGTACATTGTTGGTTCTATGGACATCCAGTGTACATGATATGGACGTAAAATGGATCATCAATGGACGTGAATTATAGACATTCGGAACATCCACTGGATGTCCAGAATTGGTACATCCAATGGACATTCATTGGATGTCCAGATTACAATGTCTGACATACAATACCAGTCCAGAACACGTCCAAGATGTACATTGTGGGTTTTTTTGGCAAATATTGTAAGCCCCAAAAATTTAGTCGATGCCTTTGGACTAATCAATACCTACCAATGGACTCATAACTTGTTGCAAAATAAATATTTAGGTATGTACTGTTTTCAATTATATAAGGGTATTCTCAACTTGACATTCACATTCCCAAAAATAACATCAGATCAGCAGCCAAAAGAATCCTTGAAATAATGATAACATTAATGAAGTTTCATTATATAATCTAAAAAGGATTTACATTTAATAGATATCTATAAAAAAAATTAATAATAACAAAAAATAGGAACTCTGAAATCAGGAAAACATCTCAGGTAAAAAAAATATATCTCTAAAGTAAGGAAATCTTTGTTAAAAAAAATGGGTGAATAACTTGAGGTCGTTATTTTCTTTCATTTGCCCTTCGCAACCATTTCATTATAGCTTCCTCTATATCTTTTTTCGATGCTTTTTCTTCTGCAAGCTCCGCAACACCTATAAGGTTTAATTCAATAATAATCAAGAATTTTTTTTTTTTTATTTACCTACAAATCAAGAGCTCAGCCAATTTTAAATCCTTGAAGGATTTTTTGACCTTTCTCCCATGGAAGCTATACTGGGATGCCAGTCTATTGCTTAGCAGCCGGGATAAACATCTTTTTACCAATTCATATGTATTGCTACCACCTGTTTTTGACATCTCAATTGACTGAAGAAAAAAAATTGTTCATGTAATAAAATGTTAACAATACAGAAATCAAATTGTGATTCAAACAGTACGTACAGCTAATCTGAAATTACCGGGCTCTGCAAGATATTCTTCAAAGACTAATAAATCCTCAGGGCTCTCCAAAGGAAAGAAGGAGAATTTGTTGAATATAGAAACGTTAATTTGTTGGCCCCGCTATACTCAGGTGATCGAGTTTTTTTGATATATCCGTTAGGACATTTCCAATGAAATAATATTGCTTCAGCAGTTTCTTCATGGATTCATCTTGAAAATATAGAATAAAGACTGACAAAATAATTTCGAAATTGATGAACAGACAGCTGAGATGAAGTCTACACATTATCTGTTATGCGGCACATATAGATAGGCAAATTGATGACTCTGAACCTAATTAAATAAAACTGGTGTTTTCACTCTTAGGGGAACTTCATATTGTGACCTCTCCTCAGTTGCTGTATTGAAAATAAGATTATACTAAATATGAAAAACCTCCGAAGAAAATAGTCAATGATGTCAGCCACAGTAGAAAATAGCAAAAAATTATCCTCACCACCAATTGCATAATTTCCATTCTTGTGTACGGGACAACAAGAGCACTTCCCAACATCTAAAAAAAAACATTAGTTATTACACATTGATCCCAGTGTTGTTGAAACTATTGAATTCAGAAAGTAAAATTTAGTTTATATAATGGTGACATGTTTCAGCAAAAAAAGATATGCTGTTAAAAATTTAATCGGCAAAAATTTCAGTTTGTGTTATATATGAACACTACTCAAGAGTATTTGCAAAATGATTTACCTTCCTCCATTTCCAAACTGATCGGAGATACTTTGGGAGGGGAATTTAATCCCATTTTTGTGGAATCCAATTTTGATAATTTGCTTGTTGATGCTGAAGAAATATACATTTGGTTCAATCCTTTTGTTGATGGAGGCGGGGGTAGCTTGCTAGGCTCTTCATCAGCCTCACTTTCTTCTGAAGATGACAACACACTCTTCTTCCTTCTAAATTTTCGTGTGTTTGCATCATCATCATTCAGGTCACTGCTGTATTCAGCTACTTTTGTTTTACCCCTTGCTTCAAAGTAAGTACCTGTAAATATTGAAACTGTGATATAGTTGGTCAAATAGCCAATTTTTAGGCGGTGTATTAAAACGTCAGTTACGTACAAAGGGAATCCAAGATCTCAAAATAGGTATCTTATAAATATTAACGACATGGTTCTTTTGTTGAATCATTACATGGTATCCAGTGAAATCCAGTGAATTGAAAATGATTGAAAATGTGTATATGCGGGATCAACTGTTCTCGTTGAAAAGTTGATAGATGTATCACATCGACCTTTTTAGCTTATCACAAAATAAGTAAATAGGTACGCATATGTTGTTGCATATTTTGTAGATAATAATTCTCGAAATTCACTTTGTGAGAGTAACATATCCTAAATATAATAAAAATTACTCACCAAAAGTTCCGTTACGGAATATCGATATATTGTGGCTGGGCCAGCATGTGTTCACTTCTTCATTGTTTCTTATAGAAGTGATTACTTTTTCCCTGGGGTAGGGTGGCCAATAGCACATATTCCCAGCTAGCCAACTGGTTGGTACAGCCTCCACTGTATTTTCATCCAAAAATTTGACCACTGTCCACGTTTGATTTTTATTCATCTTGCTTGTCATTAATTTCTACTAAACGAACTATACAGGGTGAGTCTTTGACCTTGCAGAATATTTTAACAGAAGATTCCTGCAGCCAAAAGAAACACTTTTTTCCCTTACCATCTTTTCCGATTCGGCTTGGTTCGTAAGATACAGACTGTTAAAAATCCATAAAAAAATTTAATTTTCGATTATATTTCGCGAACGATCTCATCGAATGAGATGATTTTTGGAATAAAGTTTTTTATTGATACGATGAATGTTCCTGGATTACAAAATTTCATCCACATCCTCCAGTTTCTTTAATATGACCATAAAATTTCATAAAAATACCAGAAATTCAAAGAATCCAACTTTTAAAAATAATTTGAATGCTATTCAACGAATTTTTGACCATTTTGGAAAGTAAAAGTATTCCTTATTTTTTTTCGTATGATGCGCCGTTTTCGAGTTATCTGAAATTCAAAAATGAAAAATATCTGTGAAATTCCGAGAATTGGGTACTTTGGCTGAAAGCAACTCTGTTCAAAAAATTCACAGAATTCAATTTTTCCGCGTTGCCACGTCTAAAAGTTGAGAATGAAATCCCAGATTTATAGTTCAGTTCAGAATCATAGACTATACAAGTGTATACATAGAATTAGCATATTGTGTGTTGTTTGATTTCGAAGAAATCTTTCTTTCTGTTCGTCAATTTGGCAACGTTTGTACGTTCATAGATAAATTAGGTACATCTGTTTTATTTATAAAAATGAAAGTTTGAATGGGTTATGTCTGAATCTGATAATTCTTGGAGAAAATGAAATAAACAAAGAAAATTAATAATTACAAATTGAAGATTTATCTCAAAGCTAATATGAGTGATAGCTAGATGAATTCCTCATTATTGAAAATGAAACCAAAACAAGAATATTCAACTTTTAACGCCCACGAAATTTGGAATACCTAACTTTTATTTATTGTACTATAAATACAACTTTTTTCACCAACTGGAATGTAAAAAGTAAGTTGACGCTTGTTTTCATAACAGAGTTGCTTATTTCGAAGATTTGAATGGTATATCCTAGGCTTTGAAAAACTTCAGTGTTCAGGTTTCCAGGGGCGGCTAGCCTATTATGAAAATTTATAATGCCTATATCTTTTTATCTAGGCCGAATCGGAAAAAATGATAGAGGACAAATGTGTTTCTTTCAGCTTCAAGAATCTTCTGTTAAAATATTCTGCAAGGTCAAAGACTCACCCTGTATATTTAGTGTATGAGATTGGATGAGATTTTGATAATTGTCATCAAATGGTAAATAAATGATTGTATAAATGTTTTACCACATCACCACTTAAATTGTGGTACTGTGATACTAAATATGTACATAAAGTCGACCTGAACAATTTCATGGGCCACTGATGCACAGTGGTGAAATGTGATATATTATTATGTTTAAAAGAAAAACTATGGCTATTCACTATTATATACAAATTTTTATTTCGATATACAAAGAATTAACTTGAAATAATATGCACCCATGGGGAAAAATCATTGTAAATGTAATAAAGGAATAATAACACTCTGATCTCCAAATGGCAGTTTCATACATTTGTGTGAAATATCAGTTATTCTCCACAATTGAAGTGCACTCCTATCATTCGAAACTAAATATATTCCTAATTTTGAGGATTCACAGGGCGAAGTATAAAAGTTAGATATATCCAAATACTTCTCTGCCAAAATCATTACTTGTGAATCATCACTTCTGACAATTACAAGATTTCTTACAAGAACAATACTCTCATCAAGAAGGCAACAACAGTTATTGGGTTCAGAAACACTGAGCAAAAAGTTTTTCAGGTTGATTTTTTTGAATTGTTTAAAAACATTCTGAGGCCCACTATTATGGGCCATTGAAATGTTCAATTTGTGGATTCATATTCTTATCACACTTGATATCAAAAGCAGTGTTTAAAGGGGATCTCTCATTCAGCCTACAAATTATTTGTTCTAAAGGCTTTTCGCTTTTTCGTAAAAGTTTTTTAAAGGTCTGCATGTAGTTTTCGAAAGGAAAAGCGCTGAAATTATCTAGGACTCCGAAATTTGCAACATCCTTGCAAATATGAAGCAAATTGTGGACATTATGTGATACTTGTTGTTTACCATATAGAATAATGAAGGTTTCAACAAAATATTTCAATGAAGAATTAGCATACTCAATGTTATCCTCATATTTTGAGGTTGACAGAAGACTCAAAGCAACATGGAGACTCAAAAAATTCTTGTACAGGTCAGAATCAACTCGATTCCTCATAACAACCGGACCTGTGTAGAACAAAAACAGTCGAAACTCGGTTGCTTTCCATCGTTTTGCCTCCTTCAGAGCTCGTGGCTTATGATAAAACTCATAAGGTATGTTTGGAATCAATCCAAGAAGTGCATCAGAAATATTGGTAGTTTGATTGAAAGAAAATTTACTGGGAGGTTTTCCATTCAGCCAGATATTCACCAGAAGCTTTTTGACAACACCTAAACAAACTAGGTGCATATAGTCCAATGGAAAGTTAGCTATCATATCTAATCCTTTGGTATTCTTTGTAGAATTGACACTCCAGTATGATGTTCAATTTGTTTCTGAGACCTAAAGTCAGCATCAGAACGTAGTCTCAAATTATGAGTTTCTGGAAAGCAAGTTCTTCTATCTGTATATACACCTTCAATTTCACATTTTGAGCAGGAGAAATAGCCTGTATGTCCCGTGGTATATTTAATGAAAGCTTTTGCAGGAACATCACAAATGAAACATTTTATTTTAATTTGGTATTTCTTATTACTTGAAATTATTCCATCTCTAATAAGAATCATGGCTTCATCAACAAATGCTTGTAAAAACTCATTTGCATTGGTAGGTTTTTCATTTCCATGGTATACCCCGATTGTTTCAACAATATTTGTGTTGTTCATTAAATTACAAAGAATTGGATATAATTGGCCACCCGAACTTTTTGAAATAGGCAGACCATCAATATTGATGCACACTTCTAATTCTGAATCATTCTGTAACAGATTTCGGGAATGATTTATGAGCTTTTCCGAGCAATTTTTGAACCCAATGTGATGGTAAATTCCTGGAGGAACCACAGTTGAAATAACTTTCCGTGGAGTTTTCAGTAAAGTTCTAGCATCTTTTGGGAGTTCGGGAAAATGTGGTTGTAATAGTTCCAACAAACTGTTGACAGCATTATGAGGAACATTATGGTGTAATGCCCACTCTGTTAGTTGGGAGGCAAACGAGTCATTTTGGGATATAAATGCACTGTTTTGTGAGTCTTCTATTTTAGGGCTTCCACTGAATTGTTTGACGAAGTTTGGATCAATAAACTGATTTTCTAAATCTGATTCACTCGAACTATCTGAACTACTGTTGTTCCCGATTGGTGAAATATTAGAAACTAGATTATCTGTAGAGGCACTAACTTTCGATTTATTGTCAGAAGTGGTTGCATTTTCGTTGAAGCTTGGAGCACAATCATCATTTTTATGTTCATCTGAATTATTTTTACCAGTTTGCATCAGTCGCGCTCTTTTGTAATATTTATTCAACACTTTTTGCGCGCATGTTCCAGGGGAACAGCGTGCTATCCTTTTGTCCAAATGTCTGTAATTTTGGATGATTGAGCCGAAAATGGTCTCAATCGACTAGGTTGGACCGTAGACACGATAACTGTTGACAGAAGCAAGCTAGCAAATTGAAACTTTCAGGATAGGTTGCGCATCAGAATGCCGTGGTTAAGTTCGTTAATGGGCCAAATCGATCGAATAGTTTCGGAGTTATAGGAATTTGAATTTTTGAAGTTATTTATTTTTTAATTCAACCTGAGCGATTGGATTCAAACTTGGCAGTTAGGTGGAGTGCAACGACGCGCAACTTTGAGCTAAATTTCGTCAGGATCATATTGTCGGTAATTAAAAAAAAAATTTTTTTTCGAAATTTTTTTCCAAAAAAATTTTTTTTTCGGAAACCATTCATCATATCCAAAAAAAATTATATTCACACTTTAACCTTCTAATTTCACAGCAGTGTACCAAATTTCAGTTCGATACGATCATAAGTTTTGGAGATATCGGGAAAAAATATGTCAAATTTCGAGGTTTTCTTCTAGATATCGTTGATTTTTTCGGTATTACTCGAGAAATACTGATTCAGTCCTGATTAAACTTCACAGCTAGTTTTAAGATGCTGAAAGACAACTTTACGCAAAATTTCGTGATAATCGTGCTATTAGAACAATTTGAAAAAAAAAAATTTCTATGATTTTCTCATCATATCATCCTCATTCAATTCTGTATGAAACTTCGAACTGTTATTTTCGATGAAGTACTGGATTTCAATTCGATCTGATCTGTATTTTTGGAAATATTGGAAAAATAAAATTTTCATTGGGTATATCTACGGAATCATTGGGTGGATTTTACCCATTCACGAATTCGGCTGCGTTAGGCTGACCGTAAACACAATAACTTCCGGAAGAAACGACTTAGAAACTCGATATTTGTAGAGTAGGTTTGGGGTTTAATTACGAAGGTCGAATTCGTGAATGGGTAAAATCCGCCCAATGATTAATAATAATAATAATAATAATAATGTTTATTCAAAAATTATTTACATTTTAAACAAGCACAACTGCCGCATATTTAAGAATAAACATAAACATCTCACAAACGTCAATGACCTGTGCGTGAGAACTTCAATTTATACATTTGAATCCATCTAATATGGCAAAACATAACTTGTACACCGACAAAACTAAAAAAGATATTCTAATTCCATGGTTTTCTATGTAAAGTTTCGTCTATTATGGAAACTGTTCCAAAATTTTAACGGCTGCTGTCCAATCCATTTTTTTACTTGCTTGCAATAAGAGGATCGGTATGATGTCTCTCTTATTTGTGCTGGCAATTTACCATACAAAAGTGGAGCGAGGTAAGTGTAATTTCGCAATCCTAAAGTTTTTCTTGCTATTGGCAGTTTAACATTTGGATTTCTTGTTTGGTAACAATTTTCCCTTCTAGGTTGTTTTCTTTGATAATATAGAAGAGAGCGCGCATAGAGTTGCCGGACCGTGAACACATCTGCCAACTTCCTGGGGTAAGTCGTTTCCTTTCTATACATAATTTTCAATAAACACTTTTGAACAACTTCTATATATTTGTGGTGACAATCCGATATTCCACCCCATCCGAGTATTCCGTAATGAAGATGGGGTTCCGCTAATGCATGATATGCTATTTTAAGTTCATCTAGCTCGCATATTTCTCTGAGCATTTTGAATTTCGGCAACAATGTACGTATTTTTTTCGTAATGTAGTCGGCTTGGTAGTCCCATCTCAGATGACTGTCAATCATAACTCCCAGGTATTTGATCACATCAACTTTCTTTACAGCTTGATTCATTTTTGTTTCCAGTCTATCATATTTTGGTTAATTGGTTTTATTGCTGGTAAACACCAGAAAGTTAGTTTTTTGATAATTTACCGTTAATTTTTTTGTTGAAAAGTACTCTACTACCTCAGTGAACCCATCTTGTGCTATCTCTTTCAACAACTGCCAGGTGGAGCCCTAAAGAAGAGTGCAGTATCATCCGCAAATGCCAGAATATCACAGCTTATATTCAACTGAAACAGTGTGTTCATGTAGACTAAAAAGAATATGGGCCCCAATACAGTACCCTGTGGTACTCCACATGAAACAGTCATTTTATCACTTAGTTCACCATCTATTCTCACAACCTGACTTCTCCCCCTCAGGTAGCTCTCGAAAAGTCTTCCAACCACTCCTCTGCACCCAGCACATTCCAATGTATCCAACAATATATCATGATCCACAGTGTCGAAGGCCTTTTTTAAATCAACAAATATACACAGTGCTGGAATGTTCTTGTCTATAGCATCAGATATTTTGGAAATGAACTCAGCTATGGCGTCCTGAGCAGACCTTCCTTCTTGGAATCCAAATTGTCTCGTAGCAATTGGTTGGTATTCATTGATGAAGCTAAGCAGACGTTTTTTCAGTATTTTTTCGAATACCTTCGACACTGTAGACGTTAATGATATGGGTCTATAATTACTCATATCCATTTTGTTGGATGATTTATGTATCGGGACCACCACAGCTGTTTTCAATATACTAGGAAATATACCACTGTTAATGCTTTTATTTATATTATGTACTAGTGGCTCAGCAATATTTGCCGCAATGGTTTTCAATGTTTCTGTACTTATGCCATCCAAACCGGGTGTTGTATTATTTTTAAGTGTCCTTATTACACTGATGACTTCAGCCTCATCGGTTTCAAACAATACCATAGAGCTCACATTTCTTTGCTTGTTTTCATTAGATTTTCTGCTGTTGTTCACTATTGCTGCCTCTGTTAGTTTCTTCCCTATTTGAGAGAAATACCTATTAAATTCATCTGCAATCTCTGCTCTCTCCCCTATTAACCGGTTACCTTCTATGTTATTGATTTCCTTGATTTCGGTTTTCTGCTTTTTATTTTGGTTTATAACATTCCACAGGCCTTTCGGATTTTGACAGTTTTCATCAATAGCCATTCGATAGTATCTTTTTTTCGCCTGTTTTATTAAACAGTCAAGCAAGTTTTTATACTTTTTGAATTGGACGTTAATTTGTATGTTTTCTGGGTTAGTCGTCATCTTTTTATATAATTTATTTTTTGTGCGCACTGACTTTAATAAACCTGTGGTTATTCAAGGTGCCTTCCTTCTGCTGGCATGTCTTATTTTATTCTTTTTTGTTCTTCTCGTTATTTCACCCTTCAAGACTTCAATAAATATTTTCCACGATTTTTCGACATCTTTTTCCTGGTAGATTTCATCCCAACACATAATACTCAACGCTCTGTTAAGCTCATTGTAGTCAATAATATCTCTAGTCTTCTCTATCTCAACCTCCTTTACTGCATTTGCCACCATGTACTGTGCAAGCACTGCATGATGATCCGTTATGCCAGTATGTACAACAGCCGCTTTTATCGTTTCCATGTTACCTTCATATCTCAGGAAAATATGATCAATACAAGACTTGGAGTGCTGTGTTACTCTCGTATACACATTTACCAAGGATTTGAAATTACTCTCGCTCATCATATTAAGATAATTTTCAGACTCCTTAGATTTTGTTAAAATATCGATGTTAATGTCTCCAGTGAAAAATATCAACTCATAATTGTCTTTTTTGTTGCAGGTACTGAGAATCTTTTCTATGTCGCTATTGAACTCTGCAATGGTCAAACTTGGGGATCTATACGCAGCTATAATTTTTATGTTTTTTCCCAATTTAGTAATGCATATTACCAACACTTTTGTCTGTCCAATTTCAACTATTTCTATTTTATGTTGTAAGTTTTTTTTAATATAAACCATCACACCATCATTTTGGTTTAAATGACTATCGTTATGGTATTCCCTGTATCCCTCCATTCTGTATAGTTTTGGATCATTAATCCTCCATGTCTCAGACAATATAACAGCGTCCACATCAAGATCCATCTCTGCCATTACAATCCTAAACTCATCCAAATTTTTTGTTATGCTTCTAATATTGTTGTGTAATAACCTAAATACCCCACTATGTTCTTTTCTCGAAAACTTAGCTTTTAAGTGTCCAATATTCTCCACATCTAATGTATTAAATATATCAGGATTGTATTCTCTTATAAAGTTGTCCATAAAAAGAAAATATAAAAAACAAACAATTAACTATTCTTTATGTATTACTATTATTTTATTCATATGTTATTATTCCAATACAGCTTCCCTATTGATTACGGTCTTAAGGCCCTCGATCTGCTCAACATTTATTAGTCTTACAGCTTTCGAGTTGTCGCCCTGCTTACAGAACAACTTCCCATCCTTAGCCCATACATATTTGTATCCGAAATTTCTGAGCTCCTTTGATGATTTCAATAGTTCCTGCGTTTTTCGTGGGAGGTCTTCATTTATATATATATCATTCTTTTACTTCCAGGTAGTTTAATATCTTTCGAATTTAATGAACCTCTTTCCTTTCTTTTTGCATTATTAAATCACGCATTTCCTCACTCTGGAACATTACTAGAAAAGGTTTCGGTTCTTTTTTTGTTGGAATCTGCCTGGTCTTGATTGCTTCTTCTGCAACTTCAATGTTCAAGTATTTAATCACCTTGATAATTTGGTCCTCACTTTGAACCCCCGTCATCATGATATTTTTTCTTTTTTGTTGTGTTTCAGCAGTTATTGCAGCCTCAGCTGCCTGATTTTTCAAATTTGCCACTTCCTGGGTTAGTTGCGATATTTCCTCCTTCATCTTCATGCTCTCTCTTTTCATGGCCTTATTTTCCTTCCTTAAATTATCATAGGCTTCCTTTATCTCATCAATTTTATCTCCATAGAACGACACAGCCTTTTCCAGATCCGTTACTTTCTCCATCAACTTATGGAGCATTTCCTGAGTTGTTAAGCTCTCTTCTTCCCTTTTCCGCCTTTGCAATGTTGGTGTCGCTTCCAGTTTTTCCGCGATAATTTCCTCTTCTGTTGAACTATCGCAATTTACGTCCAATTCCCTGGGACATTTCCAATTAATAGATTTTAGATTTTCCCTTCAACACGTCATTTTCATCTATTTTGGTGCAAATTAAGTGTGCCCATCTTCCACATGTTCCAGCACATTTCAGTTTGTATCCGGCCTTTCCAATATGCTTATCACATACTGCACATAATTTATTATTCGACATAGTTTTTACCGTCGATTATCTTATCATAAAATTTAACAGATGTAAACGTGTTGATATGAGATTTTTACGTATTTTAAGCCGATTTTTAGTCTTTAAAGTCCGATATTTTCAAAATCTCAGCCCAATTTGCGGAAAAATTCACACACAATAGTTCTTCTCCAAATTACTGTTTTCCCTATATATCTTTCCAATATATATCTGACACTTTTGACCACTAAATTATCGAATTTTGAGGAGCAAAACTTTCACCACCTTTCTACCATATCAGCACATAAATAATCATTCCGTAGACTCCGTAGATATACCCATTCAAAATTTTATTTTTACAATATGTCCAAAAATACAGATATGATCGAATTGAAATCCAGTAATTTATCAGAAAAAAATTTCAAAAAGCACTGCCGTGAAGGCAGCAGCTTTTGCGCGCACGTTCAAATTCGTTGCTGAAGCGGTCATCTACATTGAACATGCGCGCAAAAGTTGCTGCCTTCACGGCAGTGCTTTTTGAAATTTATTTAGAATTCATTTTCACTAGTTATAAAAAAAAGTTATATTACCTTGGATTCGTACGTTGTGCGAAATCGGCGGCAAACACTAGTAATAACATAACCTAAATGAAAGAGCACATAGTCACAGAGCCCATAATCACAACATTGGATGAAAATCTTCATTCACGGGGCCACACCACAAAATGGTCTTTAAAGTTATATAATTGAAGAAGATGGCTTAAATAATGAAATACGGGTGAGTTTTCATTCCAAACAGCTTTAATTACTGATGACTTTGATTCAGCGATGTGGTTACGATTGACATATGTAACGTCAACGAATCTATCGGAAACTTTGAATAGAAAACAACAAACATTCTTAATTCAAAGATTGTAAATTCATCAATCACCAGATGAATATAAAGGCAGGAAGAATGATGGGAAAGTTTGTTTTACATTTTCAAATTTTTCTGCATTCATAAAAAACTAATGTGCTCCAGCCGATGACTGGAAAATCTAAAGGTTTGTAGTTATAATGTTCGTAGAATCATGTTAAAACAGGATAACATCTATTGTACTCAAAATGAAATCCGATCAATGGATGTGCAACAAATGTTTATAGACTGCACGAATAAAATAATTTATCATGTTTGAACTTTTTGTTCGAAGTTATTCACAAGTTTCAGTTATAATTGAAATGTTTAGGATTCTTAGAAATCGAAATGAGATTCGCATATATATGTATATATATTTGGATATTGAATGTACTTACGATGGACGTCCATATTTCTACGTACAATGGACGTCCATTCAATGTCCATGGATGTTTGGATATAACATGTACCTAAAATGGACGTCCAATGGATGTCGCGTTCTGTACACCCAATGGACGTCCGTGTTCCTACGTACAATGTACATCCATTCAATGTCCATGGATGTTTGGATATTACCTGTACCTAAAATGGACGTCCAATGGATGTCGCGTGCTGTACACCCAATGGACGTCCATGTTCCTTCGTACAATGTACATCCATTCAAAGTCCATGAAGGTTTGGACTTAAAATGTACCTAAAACGGACGTTCAATGGATGTCGTGGGCTGTACATTCAATGGACGTCCATGTTTCTACGTACAATGTACATCCATTCAACGTCCATGGACGTTTGGACATAACATGTACCTAAAATGGACGTCCAATGGATGTCGTGTGCTGTGTGGGGTGTCAGAAACTTGGATTACACTGGTCTGCGACATAAGAATTGTTTCAAATTCAATAAGTGATTTTTATGTTGTTTTCAACGTTGATTTCAGAAAAAATTTTAAAAAAATTTCGTCACGTACAGTTATTTCACAATTTGCTTGTATAGTTTTAGCTTTTTTCGATATTTTCATACATATCTCTGTACTCTAGTGAGTTTGAATTTTAGTATTTTGGATCTCCAGTAACTGTTATTTAGCCTAAAGTACTTTTAAAACATAATAAAAAAAACTATAATGCATTTTCAGTTGCATAGCAATTTTTATAGAACATGAGTTATACGTAAAATAAATGGTAATTAGGAGAAACCAGTAGTATTTTCATGACAGTGCTTGTCTTTGCTCTCCCCCCTCCCCCATCCACTTACTGACTCACTGAACATCTTTCATGTCAGTGCCTGTCTGTCGCGCTGCCCCTTCCCCCTCCATCACCAAGCAGTGAGCTATTGTTCACTGCTCCAGTTCACAGTACGTCTTTACTCTGTGCTGTTCAGATTTTGTTGTTACTAGTGCTTCCAAGTAGTGCCTGTTTACTTGTGTTGTGTAGTTTTTACATGGACAATGGCTACCAGAGGATGTATGAACTCACCAGATTGCTTCTGCTACATTTGTGATAATTATACTGTTAAAAAACAAACAAAAAAATTCCAACTTTGTTGAAAAAGTATATTTTGCCTATTTTGGTATAAAGTTAGGCGATCAAGATAAGCCTTGAGCCCCACACAAAGTTTGTTCAGTGTGTGTTGAAGAACTCAGGCAATGGTTCCAAGGTAAAAAACAGTCCTTTCGTTTTGGAATAATAATGGTTGGGAGGAAGCCCAAAAACCATAGTGATGACTGCTATTTTTGTTCTTGCAACGTACAAGGTTTCAATTTGAAAAACAAAAAGGATATTTCTTACCCTAACATTCAATCAGCCATTCGCTCTGTTTCACATGACCCTGAAGTACCAGTACCCTCTCCTCCACATTCTTTGGATAATATTTTAGACTTTCACGAGCCATTGGCTCAGCAAGATGATAGTGGAGAAGACAGTGATTCCTACGATCCTGGCACGACCGATCCCATTCCATTCTCACAATCTGAGCTGTACGATTTAGTTAGAGACCTAGGCCTTCCTAAAGAATCGGCAGAGCTTTTAGGATCAGGATTGAACGATAAACATATGTTGGCTCCGGATACATCATTTTCTTGGTATTGATCGAGGGAAAAGGAGTTCGTATCTTTCTTTTCTCAAGAAGGTGACCTGGTGTTTTGCAGTGATGTTCCTGGACTTATGGCTAGTTTCAAAATAGAATATGTTCCTGATCATATCATTCCTCTTCATCTCCTGGAGTAGACAACCTGAGCCCGGTAATTCTGAAGCGATGCAGCACAACTCTTGCTTATCCATTGTCCATCCTTATGGAAAAATCGTTCTCAACAAAAGCATTGCCGATGGATTGGCTTTCTGCACGTGTTACTCCGGTATACAAGAAGGGTGATAAATTTGATGCCCGGAATTATCGCCCAATTTCTCTGACTTCATCCGTTGTTAAGGTTATGGAGGAAATTATCTTCGATCAACTATTAGAATTTCTCCTAACCAATAAAATATTGCCGAAACAACAGCACGGTTTTATTCCTGGGCGTTCAACGATAACCTGCCTACTCAAGTGCTTGAATGACTGGACTAAAGCATTAGATAAAAATTTACCAATAGATGTCGTATATCTTGACTTTGCCAAGGCGTTCGATAGAGTACCCATTCGCCGGCTTCTGTACAAGCTGGAGCATTTCGGAGTGCGGGGCGGATTGCTTGAGTGGATCCAAAGTTATTTGACTGGTAGAAAATTCTTCGTTGGCACTGGTGAGAAAAGATCTCGAACTAATAATGTCACTAGCGGAGTTCCCCAGGGATCAGTTCTGGGTCCGCTGCTGTTCCTGGTCTACATATCCGATCTGCCTGCGCTCCTCAATTCTGAGGTATCCTTATTCGCTGACGATGCTAAGCTCTACAACTATGCCCATACCAACGCTTTTTTGCTCCAGGAGGATTTGACTACTTTGTTCTCTTGGTGCTGCGACTGGTTGAATGAGCTCAATTTATCGAAGTGTAAGGTTCTTCACTTAGGGAAAAATAATCCAAGAACAACTTACCATATTGATGGCATCCCCCTCACCACTACAAGGAGTCAACTGGATTTAGGTGTTGTGGTTACAGAGGACCTCTCATGGTCGGAGCATATTTTGTATGTTTCTTCTAGGGCCAGAAGAATGCTTGGGTTGCTTGAACACACCTTTCGTTTTTGTGACCCCTCTGTATGTTCTGAACTATACAAGACCCATGTGAGACCCATTTTGGAATATGCGGGCCCTGTCTGGTGTCCGAATCTGGTATGGCAGCGAGATTTATTGGAGTCCATACAAAGACGCGCCACTAGGATACCATATGGAAGAGTGCGACCAACATACGAACAGCGCTTGGCACTTTTTAATCTTTCCCCCGTTCAGACTCGAAGGGATCGTGGTGACTTGATCGTTGCCTTTCGAGCTTTGACTCAGGGATCGACATGGGTGATATGTTTGACCTTGCTACTACCAGCCAACTTAGAGGGCACAGATTCAAGTTGACACGGGAAAGATTCAAATGTACCCCACGCCAATCTTTCATCACCAATAGGATATTCCATAATTGGAACAGTCTTCCGGATACGATTGTTGGCGCCTCTAGTGTCAACTCCTTCAAGAACAATTTGGACTCTTGGTGGCGAACCAGTGTGTGTTGATGGCCGGGTTTGTGTTTTTGGTGATTTTTTTTTTACTAGTTTATTTTGTTTTGAATTCTTCATTAACATTAGTTTCACACTCTGTAGTTTTTCATTTGAAATTTGTATATGAGTTGAGAAAACTCTTGTCTAATTTATAATAATAATAATAATAATAATAATAATAATAATAATAATAATAATAATAATAATAATAATAATAATAATAATAATAATAATGAGTGGAGACTTTTTATTGACTCTTCAAAACGAAGCCTTGAAGCAGTACTTTTACACAATGGCAATAAGCATGCTTCTATGCCAGTTGGACACTCGGTTCAATTGAAAGAATGCTACGAAAACCTTGAACTGGTTTTAAACAAACTGTGCTACTCAGACAAAAAATGGACACTATGTGGTGATTTGAGAGTGGTTTAAATGCTGCTTGGTCAACAAAATGGCTATACAAAATTTCCTTGCTTTCTCTGTGAATGGGACAGCAGAGACAGAACGAATCACTACATGAAAAAAGATTGGCCCTTGAGAAAAACCTTACAGGTTGGGGTTAAAAATGTTGAGAGGGAAAGCCTTGTGGATCCCAAAAAGTTCTTACTTCCACCACTTCACATTAAGTTGGGGCTGATGAAGCAGTTTGTCAAGGCATTGCCAAACGAAGAAGAATGTTTCAGATGTTTCCTGGTTCATCCGACGCAAAACTGAAGGAAGGAATCTTTGTCGGTCCAGACATAAGAGAAACTAGTGAGAGATCCCAACTTTGAGGACACAATGGAAACAAAAGAAAACGCAGCGAGGACATCTTTTAAATTGGTTGTTACCGGTTTTCTAGGAAACAAAAAAGATACAAACTACGAGACAATAGTCGCAGACATGCTCGACAACTTTAAGAAACTTGGTTGTAATATAAGCATCAAAGTTCATTTTCTTCACTCACATCTTGATTATTTCCCTGCAAACCTTGGTGATGTAAGTGAAGAGAAGGGTGAAAGATTCCACCAAGACATGAAGGAAATGGAAAGAAGATACCAAGGAAAATGGAACGTCAACGTGATAGCGGACTACTGCTGGATGTTGAAAAGAGATGATCCTCAACGAGTCCACAACCGGAAAAGCAACAAAAGAAGCTTCAACAGCAAGAAATAACGATATTATCATGACTTATAAGCTTAAAGAAAAATAGAAGTATACTGGAAACGTGGTTTAGAACCTGATTTATAAATAAAATAAAATGTTATAATATAAATTTGGAAAAACGGCTTAAATTGTATTATTATACCCAAAAATATTCCCTTTTCGTAAGAAAACCTGACGTGATAGAAAAGAACGGATTGCATTTTTGAAATCAGCGCTGAAAAGTACATGGAAGTCACTTATCAAATTTCAAACAATTCTGAAAAAAAAATTTTTTGCAGACCTGTATTATTGGTCGATGATGAAGAGATGCCGTGTTGTGATGTGCAGGGTAATTAGCCATCATTAGCGATTGTCCTTGTCGTTTCCCGAGTGATAGAAACAGGGATATGTCCACTTCCTGCGGTTGCTCCCAAACTGTAGGTCGTACAAGCAGTGTCCATTGGTGCGTTGTCTGCTGTGGCTTGGCGACTAGGAACGTTCTCGTTGTCGTTACTGTGTCGATCGTCTGCTGAGGGCTGTCACTTTGGCACGTAGTGGTGTAATCTCATGATTCAGCCCCAAGATGAGCTGTCCCATCTGGACATCTGCGTCAGATGATCGGAGGGCTATATGGATGTGCCTGGTTGATCGGTCCAACCTTTTATATTTTTGCATACATTTATGTTTGCAAAACCTATTCGTTATTCTCAATTATTTTTTATGTACACAGAACAACTAATTGCGTCTTTTTATCATTTATAACGTCTTTCCCATAGGAATCTACTATATTGTCATCGAGCTTCTTTCCGTTCATTCTGTCGAAATCATCCAGCAGTATTATTTCTCCTGTATTTCCAATGCTCGCCATTATTTCATCAGGATCCTTCTCCTATAGACATCAAGGTTCATCTTTATTCTCGGTAATGGGCTCCAAATCAGTAGCTTCCTTTTTTCGACAATATAATTACTATACTTACTCAGGCGACATAAGTCCGTTTATTTCCCTGAAGTCTACAGAGCTGCAAATTTTGCTCTTATACATAGTGTATTAGCGACTGGCAAATAGGTGCCGATGTGCTTTCTACACGGAACCTGTTTGATCGATCTGATCAAAAATTTATCAAAATGTTTAGATTAACTAAAGCTCAACTCGGAACACTATGATTTCATTCCAGTTTTTTTCATATCCTCTCTTGTATAATCTGAATTCAACCGACCTATGTACATTTCAGGTCTTTGTGTAATGTAGTCGGTTAGCAGCTCTTTCTGTTTATAGTTGATTGGAAGTGATCTTTTTTTTCAAAATAATCCGTTTTACAATTTTCCGAAATACGCTCCCAACTGTAATGACAACTGTATGATTTCAAATTTGAATTATTATGACAATATATCACAGAAATATAGTCTATGTCGATGCATAATACATAAAGTTGGCTACATGAATGAAGTTAGCTTCAAGTCTGTCGAAAATACTTGTTTTTGATTGGTTAAAACATTTGGCATTTTTTTTTTTGTTTGTGTCGATATCATCGGGAAGGCGCGTTAATTCAATATACAGGGATGTAAGAGAGCATATAAGATATTTCAACTAAGGGTGCCTATTGCTCAATTGATGAGTTTCTGGAGTCAAGACTGATTAAATGACCCTTTGAGTGAGTTCACTAGTTTTTTTTGCGTTGTCCATATGAACTTTGTGATTTTTTTTGTTGGATTACATTGCGTGAATTCTGTAATGTATGTTTCTTTAAGCTATGTGAACCTGGCAATTGACCTTGAAATTTTCTCGTGAAAATTTTGTGATCGATTGTACCCGGTAGGTACCCGATTGTACCACAAAAATGTTCGTTTGTACCCCTAACGTTTCCTCTATACAGCCATTATAACTTTCGAACCCATCGGCACCCAAAAAAAAATAATTCGAAATTTCCTCATGAAAACTTGATGAAGGATTGTACCAGGTAGGTACCCGATTGTACCATTTTTATTTTTGCTGAAATCCCCATGGTTTTTTTTACATATCAATTCGAATTTTTTTTTTTTCTTCAACTCGTGATTGGCCGATAATTGATGGAATTTTTGTATAAAAATTCTGTGGTCGATTGTACCCGGTAGGTACTCGATTGTACCACAAAAATTTTCGTTTGTACCCCTAGCGTTTTTTCTATACAGCCATTATAACTTTTGAACCCACCGGCACCCCAAAAAATAAATCGAAATTTCTTCATGAAAACTTGGTGAAGGATTGTACCAGGTGGGTACCTGATTGTACCACATTTATTTTTGCTGAAATCCCAATTGTTTTTTCTGCACATCAACGCGAAATTTTTTTTTCTTCAACTCGTGATTGGCTGATAATCGATGGAATTTTTGTGTGAAAATTCTGTGGTCGATTGCACCCGGTAGGTACCCGATTGTACCACAAAAATTTTCGTTTGTACCCCTAACGTTTTCTCTATACAGCCATTATAACTTTTGAACCCACCGGCACCCAAAGAAAAAAATTCGAAATTTCCTCATGAAAACTTGGTGAAGGATTGAACCAGGTAGGTACCCGATTGTACCACTTTTATTTTTGCTGAAATCTCCATGGTTTTTTTTTTATCAATTCGAAATTTTTTTTTCTCTTCAACTCGTGATTGGCCGATAATTGATGCAATTTTTGTATGAAAATTCTGTGGTCGATTGTACCCGGTAGGTACTCGATTGTAACACAAAAATTTTCGTTTGTACCCCTAGCGTTTTTTCTATGCAGCCATTATAACTTTTGAACCCACCGGCACCCCAAAAAAAAAAAATCGAAATTTATTCATGAAAACTTGGTGAAGGATTGCACCAGGTAGGTACTCGATTGTACCAATTTTATTTTTGCTGAAATCCCCATGGTTTTTTTTGCACATCAATTCGAAAATTTTTTTTCTTCAACTCGTGATTGGCCGATAATCGATAGAACTTTTGTGTGAAAATTCTGTGGTCGATTGTACCTGGTAGGTACCCGATTGTACCACAAAAATTTTTGTTTGTACCCCTAACGTTTTCTCTATACAGCCATTATAACTTTTGAACCCACCGGCACCCAAAAAAAAAAATTCCGAATTTCCTCATGAAAACTTGGTGAAGGATTGTACCCGGTAGGTACCCGATTATACCACTTTTATTTTTGCCGAAGTCCCCATGGTTTTTTTTACACATCAATTCGAACTTTTTTTTCTCGTCAACTCGTGATTGGCAAATAATTGATGGAATTTTTGTATGAAAATTCTGTGGTCGATTGTACCCGGTAGGTACTCGATTGTTCCACAAAAATTTTCGTTTGTACCCCTAGCGTTTTTTCTATACAGCCATTATAACTTTTGAACCCACCGGCACCCCAAAAAAAAATCGAAATTTCTTCATGAAAACTTGGTGAAGGATTGTACCAGGTAGGTACCCGATTGTACCACATTTATTTTTGCTGAAATCCCCATGGTTTTTTTTGCAAATCAATTCGAACATTTTTTTTTCTTCAACTCGTGATTGGCCGATAATCGATGGAATTTTTGTGTGAAAATTCTGTGGTTGATTGTACCCGGTAGGTACCCGATTGCAGTGTCGCAGCCAGAATTTTCGTTTGGGGGGGGGCCGATACAAATATTCAGGGAGAGAAAAACATATGGTATTTTAATCATCTATTTGAAACAAGCAAGAAGAAAATCTCGGGGGGGGGGGGGCGGTCCCCTCGGGCCCCCCCCTGGCTGCGCCCCTGCCCGATTGTATGACAAAAATTTCACATCAACCTGAGATTATAATCTGGAATTATACTGGGTTATTCTATTAATGTACGATGAACAGCATTCCAGTGCTGCAAATCATAAAAGTGCAAATTTAAAGAGTCTACACCTTGTTTATCTACGGCAACGAAATGTGCATGTATACATATAATGTGGATAAGTTCACAGCTAAACGCGCAGTGATTAGTTGGTGATTCACATGGGTGAATATCTTCAACTTAGGTACTCTCGGTTTGATAGATAGCACATATTTTTAATTTCAATCCTTACTGATTCTATAATATAATATCTAGTACAATAATGCATATAGCACATTTCGGAAACAAATTCCTTTGTCGAGAGAAATCGTTAAGTTTATATGAGATTTCTAGTCCTCCATCCATGAGACTCATCCAACAAATTTCAATGGAGGTGTGAAAGGCCTTGAAAGTATAAAAAGAAATAATACAATCAAGCATCCATACAGCAATTATAATCCATCATACGATTCTCGAGGAAGAACACAAACTTATGATTCCTATGAGCGACAGATAAATTTCCCATTGGGCTGGATGTAATCTTGATATCATCCATTGAATGATGTTTTTCTTTATAAGATATGGAATATTCTTTCCATTTTCGCAAGCTGCTATGAGAATAGAACAAAAAAATCGAATCGCTGTGTAGCACAAATCTGGATGTTCGAACCGAAATGAGGTGGATATTCGCCTACCTAGGTACCTACTCGGTACAAATCTAAACTAAATTTTGACGGAGAAATTCCAATTTTTTCAGCTGCCGACAAATACAGAATTCATAATTACTGTATAGAACAAACAATATGAAAAATTTAAATTTATGTCCGATCACAAAATTTTGAAGCAAACATTTTCATTTAAATTGCAATTTATTTTTGGGTGTCGGTGGGTTCAAAAGTTATAATGGCTGTATAAAGAAAACGTTAGGGGTACAAACGAAAATTTTGTGGTATAATCGGGTACCTACCAGGTGAAATCGACCACAGAATGTTCACACCTAAATTCCATGGATTATCGGCCAATCCAAGTTGAAGAGAAAACAATTTTGGAATTGATGTGTACGAAAAACCATGAGGATTTCAGCGAAAATGAAGATGACACAATCGGGTACCTACATGGTACAATACTTCACCAAGTTTCCATGAAAAAATTAAAAAAATTTTTTTTGGTTATCTGTGGGTTCAAAAGTTATAATGGCTGTATAAAGACAACGTTTGGGGTACAAACAAAAATTTTTGAGGTACAATCGGGTACCTACCGGGTACAATCGACCACATGTTTTTCACACAAAAATTCCATCGATTATCGGCCAATCCCGAGTTGAAGAAAAAAAAGTTTCGCGTTGATGTGCAGAAAAAACAATTGGGATTTCAGCAAAAATAAATGTGGTACAATCGGGTACCTACCGGGTACAATCGAACACAGAATTTTCACACAAAAGTTCCATCGATTATCGGCCAATCACGAGTTGAAGAGAAAGAATTTTCGAATTGATGTGTACGTAAAACCATAAGGATTTCAGCAAAAATGAAGATGATACAATCAGGTACCTACATGGTACAGTACTCCACCAAGTTTTCATGAAAAAATTTAAAAAAATTTTTTTGGGTATCGGTGGGTTCAAAAGTTATAATGGCTGTATAGAGAAAACGTTAGGGGTACAAACAAAAATTTTTGAGGAACAATTGGGTACCTACCGGGTACAATCGACCACAGAATTTTCACACAAAAATTCCATCGATTATCGGCCAATCACGAGTTGAAGAAAAAAAATATTTCGAATTGATTTGCAAAAAAACCATGGGGATTTCAGCAAAAATAAATATGGTACAATCGGGTACCTACCTGGTACAATCCTTCACCAAGTTTTCATGAAGAAATTTCAATTTTTTTTGGGGTGCCGGTGGGTTCAAAAGTGATAATGGCTGTATAGAAAAAACGCTAGGGGTACAAACGAAAATTTTTGTGGTACAATTTGGTGCCGGTGGGTTTAAAAGTTATAATACCGGGTACAATCGACCACAGAATTTTCATACAAAAATTCCATCAATTATCGGCCAATCACGAGTTGAAGAGAAAAAAATAATCGAATTGATGTGTAAAAAAAAAACATGGGGATTTCGGCAAAAATAAAAATGGTACAATCGGGTACCTACCGGGTACAATCGACCACAGAATTTTCACACAAAAGTTCCATCGATTATCGACCAATCACGAGTTGAAGAGAAAAAATTTTCGAATTGATATGTAGGAAAAACCATGGGGATTTCAGCAAAATGAAAGTGGTGCAAACGGGTACCTATCTAGTACAATCCTTCACCAAGTTTTCATGAAAAAATATAACATTTTTTTCTGGATGTCGGTGGGTTCAAAAATCTCAATGGCTGTGTAGGGAAAACGTTAGGGGTACAAACGAAAATGTTTGTGGTACAATCGGGTACCTACCGGGTACAATCGACCACAGAATTTTCACACAAAAATTCCATCGATTCTCGGCCAATCCCGAGTTAAAGAGAAAAAAAAATTCGAATTGATGTGTAAAAAAAACCATGGGGATTTCAGCAAAAATAAATGTGGTACAATCGGGTACCTACATGGTTCAATATTTCACCAAGTTTTCATGAAATAAATCAAACAAAATTTTTTTTGGGTATCGGTGGGTTCAAAAGTTATAATGGCTGTATAAAGAAAACGTTAGGGGTACAAACAAAAATTTTTAAGTTACAATTAGGTACCTACCGGGTACAATCGACCACAGAATTTTCACACAAAAATTCCATCGATTATCGGCCAATCACGAGTTGAAGAAAAAAAAAATTTCGAATTGATGTGTAAAAAAAACATGAAGATTTCAGCAAAAATAAATGTGGTACAATCGGGTACCATTCTGGTACAATCCTTCACCAAGTTTTCATGAAGAAATTTCGATTTTTTTTTTGGGGTGCCGGTGGGTTCAAAAGTTATAATGGGTGTATAGAAAAAACGCTAGGGGTACAAACGAACATTTTTGTGGTACAATCGAGTACCTACCAGGTACAATCGACCACAGAATTTTCATACAAAAATTTCATCAATTATCGGCCAATCACGAGTTGAAGTGAAAAAAAATTTCGAATTGATGTGTAAAAAAAACCATGGGGATTACAGCAAAAATAAAAGTGGTACAATTGGGTACCTACCTGGTACAATCCTTCACCAAGTTTTCATGAGGAAATTTCGATTTTTTTTTTTTTGGGTGCCGATGGGTTCGAAAGTTATAATGGCTGTATAGAGGAAACGTTAGGGGTACAAACGAAAATTTTTGTGGTACAATCGGGTACCTACCGGGTACAATCGATAACAAAATTTTCACGGGAAAATTTCAAGGTCAATTGCTTGGTTCACATAGCTGTTTCTTTATTGGTTCCAGCATTTCTGATGGTATTTCTGACTAGTAATGTAAATATTTTGATGACATTAAACTATCTATCGATCTAACTATCTATCCATCAAATTGCATAGCATTATTTCAATGTACTCGATTTTCTATGATTTTCGTGAAAAAATTTTTCCGAAATTCAAACTTCATTATTTAATAAAATCAAAAAATAAACCTTAGTGATCGATCAACAACAAAAAATTTTTCATGAAACTCGAAACGTCGATTACTGTTGCATAACTAAACCTAAAAAAATTTACCCGGATGATTTCTGACCAGTGGTTCCTTAGTTATAAGGAAAAACGCTGCAAATTTCCAATATTGTCGAAAATGAATCATCGCATGAAGTTCTAAGATTTGAATTCAGTGGAAAAATCGGTTAACTTTTCATCCAGAATCATGTATCTAAAAGTAGATGGAAATATTGATTACCAAATTTTCAACACATATCGAGGAATTTTGATGAATGCGATATTATTTTATAAACACAATGTGCAAATGCCCCATCGATGTTCTTGACAATTTCATAATTGTAAGTAGTTCAAATTAAATATTTTAGGGTTTTCTCTCACAATATCTAAAACATAACTACTGAAAATCGGATCAAATTATTATTTATAGAGATCACCTTGCGGATTACGGGATTTAAGATTGAGTTTCTTCATGCAGCTCATTTATATCCTAAATACAACTTATATTTTATTCATAAATCATTTGGTTTTTCAGAAGACAATTCCATCAAAAAATTCATTTGAAACATTGAAATCTCAATAAATACTCTTTCATAACTGAATAACACTTTTACATGCAGAACGCGAATTGAGTAGCGTGATTTCAAATAATGCAGATTTTCAAAAAATTCGGTTGATCGGAGGTTTTCATCAATTTCAATTTGTGACGTGAAGTCAGCCGCTTTTGCGTGCATGTTCGCATTTGTTGCCAAAGCGGTCGATTGTTTTCACGTATTATATATATATATTCTTTTGAGAACGAGCATTACATTCTTTGATATATCAGTTTGAGCAGAGGAAATGTAAACTGGGTACCATACATTTTTGCGTATGATACAAGAGCACAGATAAAAACCTCAGGAAAAATTCTGTCTCCCCGTATAAGTGTAGTATTTGTTTATAGAAGATGGATGGCATCTTTTTCATTGGAAAATAATTTTTTCGTCATCTTGAATTCATTTCGACAAAATATCTTGACATAATATCTGAAACAGAAAGAGGGACAGAAAACCAGAAGGAAGCAGTAAATAATATCACCTACATTTGCTCATGACCGAGAGGGTCTTTCGACCAGGTTCAGTCCTCCAAGCGATGATTTTCAGATCCTCAGATAAACGAAGAACGCTACAGGCCCCTTTATTGGGGAATCATCTCCCATAGATCCATAATTGTTCATTTCGAACTAAAAATCTAATAAAATATCGGGAATAAAGTGAAAAACTTGTGACATGTATTGATTCCGTCAAACGCACAATTACTGCCTGATGGAAACATGTTATCCTCACGAACTGCATGAATCTTCAAGCTGTCATTCTTCTCAATCAAGTACTGGATTTAAATTCGATCCAATTTGAATTTTTGGTAATATTGAGAAAATAAAATTTTTAGTGACTCTATATGGGGAATCACCAGCGTAATTAAGCCCCAAACCAACTCTGCACATATCGAATTTCTTAGTAGCTTCGTTCAATACAACAATTGGATCCAAAATTAATTTGACGTCGTGTAAGTTCTTTTGGATGACTGCCCAGAAACTTTTGAGTTCGGACGGAGTTTCCTGCGTTAGGCTGCCTCAGCCGAAATTAAGCGCTACGGACTCAGTTGGAAATTCATATCTCAGCACTAGAGTCAGCAAATTTAAAAATGTATCCGATTCACAATTACATTTCCTCTAAAAGTTTGATTTTATGACATTTTTTTATGGGTGCAGTCCTTTCCTACCTACATGCGTCAGAAGTTGAGGGTTGTCAACTGTTAAGCTAAGCATGTGAAAAACACCTATCTTTGAAGGGCGATTGCAGCTGTTTGAAACGTCATTCAAAGCTAATTAAAATTCTCCTTGAAATGTATTCGAAAAAATGTCTGTGATATGCGTACTTTAGTTACTTTACAGTAGCTTAGATACTTCGAAGTGTCAAAGTTTCTGTATCTTAGTTCCCTTTTTTTATTGGCGAAAAGTAACTAGTATCCTAGATACTTTTCAAAAGAAACTCTATCTTGTAACTTAAAATGAATTCCTTCAGACGAATGTTTGTGAAGTTGGCCCAGCTCTCGTCGGTTTTCGGAAACATTTTGTGCTGAATTGTTCTTGTTTTGTGCCGTTGACATTTTTTAATCCGGTACTAAAGATATTCTACAAAAGACTGAAATAGGCCGGCTCAGCGCTTTCCGAAAAACTGGGTTTCAATGGCTGAAATAGATTGTGCTATACATATACTGACTTGTGCCGTATATATATTCACGAAATTTCCTCGGGTTTCCCGAGAAATCGCGAAATTGGAACTGAAGTTAGCCCAGCACTTTCGTTATTTTGTAATGAAAATAAATTGATAAATAAATACATGAATCTCCCTATTTCACTTTTCCCTTGAACGGTGTGAATTAGAAGAAAAAAAGTTTTGTTTTGAATAAGTGAATTAACTATTATTCATCACTCTATCATTTGTTGTTTGTTTCAGGTTGTTGTATTTTGAGGATGTTACTTTTAGGCTATCGTACGGAACTATTCCAATCTGGGGTCAATAAAACTTGGGTATACAAATTCTCCTATTCTCTTAACTAATCAAGTCGAGAAATACAGTACTTCATCTAAATCGTTAAGTAACTCCAACCTTACACATAAACATAAAACTTGAAAGGTATCATATCTTTTTTATAAAGAAACTTTAAGATACGTATCTAGGTTCCTTTTTTTAAAAAGTATCTAGACACCCTAAGTAACTTATCTAGTATCTAGATCGTTTTTCAAAGTATCTTTAAATAGTCTTATTGTACTGGTAGCATCTTCAGCAGGAATAGAATTGATCTGACGCCATCGAATAATGAATTAATTGTTAATAATGATGAGGGTATATCTCCAGATTATTTAAATGAAAGTAAAGTATCCCAAGCAGATGATTCAGGTCAATATACTTGGTGATGATACACCTCTTGAAGATGAAGCTGTTAATGTAAATTCCGAATAAATAACTTCCAGATCTATTAAGCTTAATCTTGGGGGGGGGGGGGGGGGGGGGGATGTTTGATGTAGTATTCAGATAGTGCTGGGGCCACTAAACCCTAGAGGTTATACCACTATGTGACATTTGGACATAGTATGCTCTGTGGTGAGAGTAGCAACTTAGATTGGTTAGCGGGAATAGACGCTCCAATATTAAAAAATAAACTTTTTTCATGTAAGCAATCTGAGTTTCAATTCGAAAAGTTGCAATATGAAATGAATTGTATAACATACCTTGTTGAATGAGTTCTTTACCTTTTTGCTCAATCTCTACAAGATGTAATCATTGCCTTTTTCACTAGGGGTTATTCTCTTCTGGGAGAATGATTTTTTTTAAACAAATCTTTTTTGTTTTATAAGTGCAAAATAGACGTCACTTCAAGCATATCGTTTTTTCAAATTGGAATTTTAGCAATTATTACCAAATGACCTTCATCGATAAAAAATTATATTACGCGAAAAGTCTGGTACACTGGAAGTAATTCTTAAAACCATATAAAAGCTACCTATGTTCATCTCGTCAAAGACACCCGAAAAGGTAGGAAGATATGGTTTAGCGTAGCGCACCTGTTGCCGCATAATAAGTTTAGGCTAAAGCTTCGAATATCTGACAGTTTGGCGTAACACATGAAGAAACAGGCGTGGATCCGGCTGCGGGGTTTAGCTCCGAGGATTTAACATCCCCAGGATTGATTTTTCATACAATTGAAATGTCCATTACATCCCCCCAAACCCAATCTCTAGATGCGCCACTGTAAGGAAGATGAATACCTAATTTCTACTTCAATAAAATACTAAAGTGTAAGTGCATGAATTTATATGTGAAAGCTACCTTCAACATTGTTCTGCCTTTTCTAATTCAATCCTTTTTTTGCGCGCATGTTCTAGGGGAACAGCGTGCTATCGTTTTGTCCAAATGTCTGTAATTTTGGATGATTGAGCCGAAAATGGTCTTAATCGACTAGGTTGGACTCACTGATGACGAATCCGGTGTCAAAATTGATTCTGTCCGGCCGGCCGTCCGTAGACACGATAACTGTCGACAGAAGCAAGCTAGCTACTTGAAACTTTCAGGATAGGTTGCGCATCGGAATGCCGCGGTTAAGTTCGTTAATGGGCCAAATCGATCGAATAGTTTCGGAGTTATAGGCACTTGAAGTTTTGAAGTTATTTATTTTTTATTTCAGAAACTACACAAGCGATTGGATTCAAACTTGGCAGTTTGGTGGAGTATAACGACGCGCAACTTTGAGCCAAATTTCGTCAAGATCATATTGTCAGTAAATTCAAAAAAAAAATTTTTTCGACATTTTTTTACAAAAAAATTTTTTTTTCGGAAACCATTAATTATATCCAAAAAAAATTATACTCACACTTTGACCTTCTAATTTCACAGCAGTGTACTAAATTTCAGTTCGATACGATCATAAGTTTTGGAGATATCGGGAAAAAATATGTCAAATTTCGAGGTTTTCTTCTCGATATCGTTGATTTTTTCGGTATTACTCGAGAAATACTGATTCAGTCCTGATTAAACTTCACAGCTAGTTTTAAGATGCTGAAAGACAACTTTTTGCAAAATTTCGTGATAATCATGTTATTAGAACAATTTGAAAAAAAAAATTTCTATGATTTTCTCATCATATCATCCTCATTAAATTCTGTATGAAACTTCGAACTGTTATTTTCGATGAAGTACTGGATTTTAATTCGATCTGATCTGTATTTTTGGAAAAATTGGAAAAATAAAATTTTGATTGGGTATATCTACGGAATCATTGGGTGGATTTTACCCATTCACGAATTCGGCCTTCGTAATTAAGGTCCAAACCTTCTCTACAAATATCGAGTTTCTAAGTCGTTTCTTTCGGAAGTTATTGTGTTTACGCAGTCGGCCGTCAGGCCGACCGTAAACACAATAACTTCCGGAAGAAACGACTTAGAAACTCGATATTTGTAGAGTAGGTTTGGGGCTTAATTACGAAGGTCGAATTCGTGAATGGGTAAAATCCGCCCAATGATTCCGTAGATATACCCATTCAAAATTTTATTTTTACAATATGTCCAATAATACAGATATGATCGAATTGAAATCCAGTAATTTATCAGAAAAAAATTTCAAAAAGCACTGCCGTGAAGGCAGCAGCTTTTGGACGCACGTTCAAATTCGTTGCTGAAGCGGTCATCTACATTGAACATGCGCGCAAAAGTTGCTGCCTTCACGGCAGTGCTTTTTGAAATTTATTTAGAATTCATTTTCACTAGTTATAAAAAAAAGTTATATTACCTTGGATTCGTACGTTGTGCGAAATCGGCGGCAAACACTAGTAATAACATAACCTAAATGAAAGAGCACATAGTCACAGAGCCCATAATCACAACATTGGATGAAAATCTTCATTCACGGGGCCACACCACAAAATGGTCTTTAAAGTTATATAATTGAAGAAGATGGCTTAAATAATGAAATACGGGTGAGATCGAATTGAAATCCAGTACTTCATCGAAAATAACAGTTCGAAGTTTCATACAGAATTTAATGAGGATGATATGATGAGAAAATCATATAAATTTTTTTTCAAATTGTTCTAATAACACGATTATCACGAAATTTTGCATAAAGTTGTCTTTCAGCATCTCAAAACTAGTTGTGAAGTTTAATCAAGACTGAATCAGTATTTCTCGAGTAATACCGAAAAAATCAACGATATCGAGAAGAAAACCTCGAAATTTGACATATTTTTTCCCGATATCTCCAGAACTTATGATCGTATCGAACTGAAATTTGGTACGAGCGCACGTTCAAATTCGTTGCTGAAGCGGTCATCTACATTGAACATGCGCGCAAAAGTTGCTGCCTTCACGGCAGTGCTTTTTGAAATTTTCACAAATATGTTCCTTGAAATTATTCAGCAAATATAAAGTTATGTTATTTATACACTGCAAGCATGAAGTCCTTATCGAGTGAACAAGGTGGACCTAGAACTTTTTTCTGGTCAGTATGAATAATGACCAGGCAAAATGTTGAAACCATTGAACTGTAATAGGTATTTATGTTTATTGTATTGAATAACTCCTGCATAATTTATATTTAAAAGTACAAATAATCAATTAATTACAGTATCTCTAAATAATTATCCGCAATTTCATCAGATCAAATTCATTCTTTTGCCCGGCCTGAACTAACATAATATTCACACTGCCTTGTCCAAGAAACCAATGTGAAACCTTGATTTTCTAAATGGTTCACGAGTCGTCGCGCATTTTAACATGGACTACAATTAATACTGCCGGTAAATAAAGTTGCCCGTAACATATCCATGGTACAAGTTGAACATTACGGTATTGTTTGCTTTTGATTCAATGAATATAATGATTTCTAAAATATCAACTGATGATGATGTTATACATATAACAATGAATAAGGATGTGAAACAATTTATCATGATGTTTGTTTACTCTAGATTCACATAAGATCGAGCCGGTCGAGTCATGATTTGTATTGTATGCAAATCAGATGGTAAACGGTAAACATTTCGAATTTTTTTCACAAAATATTTCAACTAATATGTACAAATGACTTATACTTACATCAGAAATATTTTCAATTATCGTAGGAATGTACAGGAAATTATCTTTTTGAATTCATATCAGAAACTTCAAATAGAAAGTACACAATATGCATTTCCTTCTGTTTCACATATAAAATTTAAATAATTAACTTGAGCCATTGAAATCTAACCTAACATTCTAATTACATTGTTGTGGATACATTTTACCATTATTATGTACAAATATTCTCAAATTCTACAGAAATGAATATATAACTTCAATACTCATTTTTCATATGAACTGACCGCAAAATTCTAGAAAAAAATTATGGGTAAGCTGTATAGGAACTGTAGATTTTTCGTATGCGTACTGTATTCATCACGATCACATATCTTCGAATGAAGATGTACACTATTTATTTTTTCAGCAATAATTCCGATATATTTTCATCAATGTCCAGCTCTTCAGAGATGATTTTGAACGAATAAACAGCTTTGTCTCACAGTTTTTCTGAACCAGGTATATGGAAATTTGAAATCTGGTTAAGAAAAACCGTGAGATACGCTGATAATATGGATTGGTATACGAAAACCAAACAGTTTATTTTCTGTTTTTTGTAATGGTTAAGGTCAAGCGGGATTTCGTACATAATCAACACGAAAATTTATTTCAAAAAATTGAATCAATTTTCACTTTATATAAAGTGGAATACTTTTCATTTTATGCTTCTATCTCTCAACATGCTCCATGGTCGAATTCAGTTTTTGAATACCGTTTGTCTTCACGAAACATTGACCACCTCCAGCTGATAGCTATATAATACATTTCTAGGAGATACTATTTATTCATATATGAGTAATTCATATATTTGAAACAATTTCGAACGTGGACATATAAAAAATAAGAGTCTTGCAATGGATTAACCGAAATATTCCTCGTACAAGTGTTAGATTGAAAAACCGATGCTTATTACTAGTTTAATGTGAACGCAGTTTTAAGGGCGGCAAACATCTGATCATAAATGCATAATTCCATAAATCCCATATGCCCAAATATGATTTTCATCTTCAACTCACTTATTCTACGATACAAGACTTCGCCCAAAGCTTTTATTGGAATGCACAAATTATTTGTGGATTAGAATATATACCACTCAAGGTTCCTAAGAATGACACACCATCAAAATCGCCTCATTCAAAATCGAAGAAAAATTTATTTCTTTAACTATATAGATCACAAGCAAGGTCAACGACAGGGCAGGCCACTGCTACATTGACAATATTAAATCTGTACAGGATCCACATTAAGGATCAGGAATTCTACAAAAAGGAATGGGTCGAAAGTCTAAGGGAATCAAGGACTTAGCCGCCAAGCCAGCAGCAATCACTTGTTAGTTAGTAGACTTGGAGTTAAATGACATTTGCGAGAGAGGCCAAGCTTACTTTCGAGAGAAGGGCTACGACTGGCTTCGAAAAGAAGAGAACTGGATGAAGATATTTTGAAATTGAGGAACAAGAATTCTACAGAATCTCATTCAACGTCAAGTCAAGAACGACAGTGTATTCATAAAATTAAGCATTTATCAAATGAACCTGTTTATTTACGATGTAAACGTGTGACATGGAATAACGACAATTGACGGCCCTGTCGTATTTTAATCAACTTAAATTGGCATAGGCGTTTCAGTATTAAAATAAACCAGCTTTTGAAAAACGACGAACAACCCACCAAACAATGAAGACGACACCAAACGTATAGGATGGCATAATAATGTACAATGGTACAAACCTTGAACTATGGCAGCAATTGTCTTTCCCCTTTAATTATTTTCTCTTCATTGATCAACTGTTAATCGAGTTGCTATAAATGATGCTGAGATGATGTACATCTTCTCGGCGGCTGACCGTATTATTTGGTTTATTTTAAATAATTTCACTTATGTTCCTTCCATACCCATATTATATTCTCTATCCAATATCATCGTATTTTCAGAGTCCAACTCATGGCTCGTGATCAGTTGATGTAGTATTAGGGCTGTTTTATTATAGTCAGCTATTAATTCACAGTCTTTCTTGTCTTGTTTTATTATTTCATTCAGATATTGCTTTGTTTGGCCTATACAGGGTGTCCGGTAAACTTTAAACAATATTTGTACATGTGATACAACTAGGTCATGACCACTTAGAATATCGAAAAATTTTCAGGTGAAATTTTCACAGTTTTCGAGATATTGGGCATTTTGAAATTTCGTGAAAAATAGCTACTTTTCCTCGATGATTTGGACAACATGTCTCTAAATTCTACTGATTCGAAATTTTTTTTTACTGAAGATGATGACTGCTGCTTTTTGGATGTATGAAACAATTTTCAAAACTTGATATATTTCTGCGAAAAATGAGGATTAAATGACCTGTTTCAATAGATGCATGATTTTTTTTCATTATGGGAATCCAATATTATATCCGTAAGACTACTGAAAAACTTTAAACCTCAGTCAAAAATTTAAATTTCCAACTAGAAATTGCTCTTTTAAATTTGGCTCCCGATATCGGCTGTTTAAATGGACGAAACTTCGCGGCTTCCGTGACGTACCGAGATATATCCACTCTCTTCCTCTTCCCGTGTACTATCTAGCAAGCCAATAGACAGCGTCGGCTGTATCGATCGGTGAATCGTAGGATAACGAGTGATGTAGAAGGATATCTGGCGCGTTTCTTCCGCTTCGTCCTGGAGTCCCGATTTGGCCATTTTTAATGCCGAATTATACAAAAATCGCTAATTATTGAAGTGTATGATAGCACACATTATCATTTTGTATCGATATAGAATGAGAAAAAGATAAAAATATGATCATTCTTGTGAAGGTGGATATTCATTTAAGCTATTGTGCGCGCACGAATAGCTGTGCGGAAGAAATTCAATTATTTGTCATGTTGACATAAGTCCACATTGAGCATATTTGCACGGACAATGGGCATTCACGCACGTTATCCGTCCTTGCGCGAAAAACGTGCGCGCAAATTTGCTCAAAGAAATTCCCACCTTCACATGCAAGAGACCTATTATACCTATCATTATTCTCGTAATATTTACCCGATTTTCTGAAAAAGCTTATCACCACGAAAATGTGATAATTGCTTCAAAAATATTTCCACTTTGTCCCCTATCCAAAATTGTAAGAGATATGCTCTGATTATTTCTGGAATTGGTGATATTTCCATTGCAAGAGATGGAAGATATTCTCGTCTGTCCTCAACTTTCGCAATTTTGAGGAAAAAAATCTTCTGTTGCGAATTTTTCGGAATAAAATGATGGAATAATGATTAATTATAATGAATTCATTGCTCCAGAGTTTTAAGAAAAATGAAAAACCATTTCGAATCTTCTCCCAATTAAAATATTTTCAAACCGAAGTTTCAAGCAATAAATTCCATAAACAAGTTATAGAAAAAAAATATTTGATTGTTTTCTATGTCTTCTGATGCCAAGATGAAATATTTTCAAGAAGGACTTTTGAACATGCTTTGCAACCGCATCAACGACACTCTGAGAGTCCATATGGACACACCAACTCAATTATTATTCTACGACAGAACTGAAATATTTCGATAAACTTCATTTGGGTTTCATGATAGAACGAGTTTGAGCAACAACTGCCACTGACATGAAACAATTGGGACGGTGTATCAACATGCTGTCAGAAAATCGTTGTAATGGGCACAAAGAATATTTATAAGGTCCTTCTTGAAAAATTATTATATCTGTGGAAAAAATTTTCCTCTGAATACTCGTTAGTAAAATTTATTTCTCCAAGATTTTACTTGGAAGATTTAAAATTGTTTTTAATTTTTTCAAAACTCATAATGAATTTATTATAATTGATTATTTTTCCATCATTCCATTCCGAAAAATTCCCAACAGAAGAATTTCTTCCCAAAAGTTGTCTCCCTAATCTCTTGCAATGAAAATATCACCACTTCCAGAAATTATCAGAGAATGTTTCATACAATTTTGGAGACTGGACAAAGTGCGCATATTTTTGTAGCGAATATTCACGCTCACCCGGTTATAGATTTTCGCAGAAAATCGGGTCAGAGTTACGAGAATAATAGTAGGCAGAATTCAAATATGTGATTATATCCCCATTTTTTACAGAATTATATAAATTTTTGAAAATTTTTTCAAACATCAGAAAAACAGCAGTCATCAGCAATGTTCAGTAAAAAAAGTTTTCGCATCAGTACCGATTTGTAGATGTGGTGTCCAAACCATCGAGGAAAGGTAGCGATTTTTCACTCCAAACTCCAAACGCCCATTTTCCCGCAAATGTTAAAAATTTTACCTACAAACTCAGTGGTCGTAACCTAGTCTTATCACCTGTACAAATATTGTTCAAGGTTTACCAAACACCCTGTATATGGTGTTCCTTAATGATATGCTGATATTTAAGGGGACGATTTTTGAAGCCATTTCAAGGAAAAAACTTCGTATGAACGTATATCGTGAACGTGCTGACTTTTAAGATACAGCGTGGTCAAGTTACCATTTTCATAACCACAATGATGCTTCTGCAGATCTTTTTATGAAATTTGGTATACGCTCTGACTGCATGATATAATTTCTGTTAGGTTTCGCATTGAATATTTTTGGAGAAAAATTGGACAACCCTGCTTCTTCTCAAATTATTTTTGAAATTCAGCATTAGTTAGTCTTTTTCCTGAATTCTAGAAGGAACGAGAATAATTCATCAATTCAGCATTAGTTAGTTAGTTTCTGAATATTTGATCCCATGATTTCAGTTTGTCCGGCGCATGGTTTTGGCTTGAAGAATAAAATTCGTTTCACTTCAGGGTCCAACTACTAAAAATTTAAGCCGATTCGCGAGCCACTTCTACGGAATGGTCATGCATGACATTTTTAGTAGTTTGATGCTGAAGTAAGAAGATTTTAATTGTCTAAGTACAAACCGTGCACAGCACGAATTAAAATCAGGGGATCAGTTTTCTTCATAAATGAAAATCGAAACGAAAATAATTTATCGTTTGAGAAGAAGCAGTGCCATACCATTTCTATTAAAATATTCAATGCGAAACCCATTCAGATGCCACTGGTAGAAATAATCAAATTGTTTGTACATCAGCCAAAATGTATCTTGATGCATTGAGAACTTGCAACAAACTTCATAGCAATATCTGTTAAAGCATGAATGCATGATACTACCCTGTATCTCAAAAGTTGGTACGTTTCCGACATACGTTAAAATGAAGTTTTTTTCTTCAAATGGCTACAAGCATCGCCCCCTTAAATATAAGCATATCATTTGGGAATCCCTGGTATAACATTTGTTACAGCCCTGACTTATAAATTAGTTCTGATTCAAAAAGATGAGAGATTCGCTGTTTGAGTTAGGTGAAGAGATGTTTGGTTGTAACCAATTCTTCTACATTTCAAATCACTAAACAAATTGTCAATCCGTTAGGAAAGGTTGGGTCAGTATGGGAATTTAAAATATGAGGTTGTACTTTTAGATGGCAATATTCACGAAATGTGTTTTATTATTATAATTATATTCACAACTTATATGGGATAGTTAGTTTGGGTCATTTCCAAATATCCTTTGCTTGCATGGCATGAGTTTTAACGATGAGATTATTCATGATGTTCTTTTTTGCATGTTTTGATTGATATAAAAATTAATATACCTTTGACTCTTATTGGCCTGGCAAACCAGTTAGTTGTTAGACCTGCTTCTTCTCTGATCATCAGCAAATCTAGGAAAGGTTTGTATTGTTTTTTTTTCCTCAAGAGTGAATTGAATTTACGGATGATACGAGTTGGAAACAGGAAGTGTATGTTGTATTTTGTCTGATGGAACTAAGATCAGAGTGTCATCAATATCGAGTTTGAGAAGAGGGTTGTCAGAGCCCAAAATATTCATTGGCTAGACTGGCAGAGAATCATTTCGTTCATTGCTATGTACGCAAATGTTTAGCTGTCCGGAGAGAACCCATGGCAGTGCCATCGAGTTGTTTGAAAAATTGTGCTGCATGGACCAAATATCCATTATACACACAGGCTGAAAATTTCCAGAATTCTTTTTTTTTACTTAAATCTGTGAAACAGCTTAAAAAAGTCCATCTCCTTTTAATTATGAAGAAAAGAAGTTCTATTGGGATGTTGGTAAACAGTGTTCAATGATATTAGAACTAAATCTGGTGGGAGATTAATGAGAAAGAATCATTCAGATTAATAATTGAACTAGACAATGTTGCCTTCAAAACTTCGTGCAGGTATTTGCCAATGTTATAAGTTGAAGACTTTATGCTGCTGAAAATGGGTCTTAAACTGAAAGTATTTTGTAGACTTTCCGTAAGCAATATAGTTTACTGCCATATCTGATTAAATGTTTGTACTTAGCCTCTGTACTGTAGTTTTCTTCTTTCAGTGATTTTATGCATTTGTGGACTGTGGATTTCTGCAGTTGGGTCGGATTTCAATTCTTCATTAGTATGTTCTTAATCATCATGAACATCTTCTTCTTTCTGTCATTCTTCATTGTAAATTAAAACTGTAGCACTTCCTTTGTCTGCTCTAGTCGCAATGATGTCCTGGTGTCCCTTAATGAATTCAGTGGTCTTCTTCAAGTATTTGTTCAGGGGATATTTTCTTATTAAGTGTCTTTCTCCTTTTATAATAAACTTTTTATGTTTTTCATGATGGATTCAACAGGTAATGGTTCAGCCGGTAATCCGAATTTGAGTATCCCAAAGTTCGTACGAGTATAGTTTACTAGGTAGTTGTGATTTACTGTGATAGGTATGAGCGAGATTTGCTGATTTTTGAGTATATTCAGTTTAATTGTATCATTTACTGTTGGGGAAGAAAAGAAACCAATGCTTACCATTCCTAGATTTGCTGATGATCAGAGAAGAAGCAGGTCGAATAACTAATGGGTACACCAAGCCAATAACAACCGTCAACAGATATATTAATGCAACAAAAAAACAGCATCATCAAGAACCTGACAGCAAGATTGTTAAAAACCCAGTATGACTAGGTTCCATAATGCCAATCTAGGAAAAGTTGGATATATTCTTACCCAAAATAGCTATCCAATATACGTTTTATATGAAATGATAAAGAAACGTACCGTCCACTCCGCTACCTATTACTACAACACCAACAATGATATAATGTCATATTTTAGATTCCCGTACCAGCTATCCCACCATATTGAAAAGATGTCTAGTGATTTGAACTTTAGATGCTTCTACTATAACTTGGCTACAATTCTTCACTTAACTCAAAGAGAGGATACCTCATTTGAATTAGAACTAATTTATATGAGTAAGCATATCACATATGTAACAAATGCTATATAGGCCGAACTAAGCAATATCTAAATGAAATAGTAAAAAAACCCAAGGAAGACTGTGAAATTATAGCTGACTGAATGAAACAGCCCTAATACTACATCAACTGATCACGAGCCATGACTTTGACTCTGAAAATTCGAAGAGCTTGGTTAGAGAATATACATAATATGGGTATGGAAGGAACATAAGCGAAAATATTTAAAATAAACCAAATAATACGGTCAACCGCCGAGAAGATGTACATCATCTCAGCATCATTTATAGCAACTCGATTAACAGTTGATCAATGGAGAAAAAATAATAAAATAGGAATGACAATGTTTGTCATATTTCAAGATTTGTGCCATTCTACATTATTTTGCCTTCTTATACGTTGTGTCGTTTCCATTGTTTGATTGGTTGTTCGTCGTTTCTTAAAAACTAGTTAATCGTTATACAGAAACGTCCATGCCAATTCAAGTAATTCAAATACGACGGGACCGTCAATTACTTACAATACTTGATAAATGCTGAATTTTAAAAATAAATTGACGATATGATTAATGGTTGACTTCATTTTTGAAATTTTAATGAGTGTAATTTTTCAATTTCAGCCCTAAAAAAAATTGTTCCGAAATGTGGGCGTTGTTTTGAGAACTATAAATAAATGAGTCACAAATTTCCAATACCTTATTTCATTTAACTTCGTAATGAACGATAATCGAAGAATATATTCTATAAAATGTTACGACGCGTTAAGTCCACGGGTGACAATGATTGATACACCAAGATTCTTCTCCTCCTCACGTACCTAACTGACCCCAGGCAGAACGCATCAATAGCTTGGAAAAAGGACAACCGACTAAAAGTCCTCATTATATTAGTTAATGACTAGCTATCTAGGAACTAGAAAGAATAAAATGATTAACTCTGGTCTGAAATGAAAAATAGTGGAGAGAATTTCTAGAGCCGACCTCAGCAGAATATATAACCTCTAACTTGTTCTGCAAAAGTAACCCTAGGCTAAACAGAATAGGTCCAACACCAGAATTTAAATAAGACGAGAAAATAACCAAAAAGATCATCAAAATACGTAACGCATGGTCAGAATTACAAGCCTGATCTCATCCTGATAGGGGTTGTTGCGGTTGCTGCCGAAAAGTCCTGGGAAACGCCAAGAGACATCCCTCAAACAAATCTGTTCACATTAATAATATATAATCAGCCAGAGTTCATGAGCTTACTGACAGTCACCCTCGAACATCAGTGCGGACCCATACAATGATTTTTATGAGATCATTTATATCTTTCAGGGGCTAAATGTTCCACAGACAAAGAAATCATGCCCGCAGGGTTTAAGATCCGATGCGAGATTCGAATCGTGCTATTAGTCGCGCAAAACTATCAATGTGAAACTGCTTATACAGGGTGATTCTAAAGTACTTTTGACAAACTTCAGGATGTGATTTCTCACAATTTTCTAGTATGAATTGTCCAAATAAATATATGTCCGTTTCCAAGATACGCGGTGTTTTATTTTTATTTTATACATGGAAGTATCAAAAGTAATGACCTCTTCAAACGAGGAAAGCGTAATAGAATAGGTGGCGCCCCCTACCACTAACTAGAACTACTTTCCAACATCAAATTCATTTCCTGAGTATTTTTGTGAAGAATGCAACATAATGGTAATAATTCCAACGCGCACCGATTGTCAGAATTATGATAGATTAATCGATTGTTTTACTGAAAAAAAAAGCTAGAAGTACGCTCAAGATAGTTATAAATCTCCACAAAAAAAGAAAAGGTGTAGGGTAGCAATTAATATCAGATCTGAATTTGACACTTATTCAATATCATTTTTCGTTAATGAAGGTCAGTATTTCGGAAACTATTAAAAAAAATTTCAAAAAGCAGTGCCGTGAAGGCAGCAACTTTTGCGCGCATGTTCAATGTAGATGACCGCTTCAGCAACGAATTTGAACGTGCGCGCAAAAGCTGCTGCCTTCACGGCAGTGCTTTTTGAAATTTTTTTCTGATAAATTACTGGATTTCAATTCGATTATGTCTGTATTATTGGACATATTGTAAAAATAAAATTTTGAATGGGTATATCTACGGAATCATTGGGCGGATTTTACCCATTCACGAATTCGACCTTCGTAATTAAGCTCCAAACCTACTCTACAAATATCGAGTTTCTAAGTCGTTTCTTCCGGAAGTTATTGTGTTTACGGTCGGCCTGACGGCCGACTGCGTAAACACAATAACTTCCGAAAGAAACAACTTAGAAACTCGATATTTGTAGAGAAGGTTTGGACCTTAATTACGAAGGCCGAATTCGTGAATGGGTAAAATCCACCCAATGATTCCGTAGATATACCCAATCAAAATTTTATTTTTCCAATTTTTCCAAAAATACAGATCAGATCGAATTGAAATCCAGTACTTCATCGAAAATAACAGTTCGAAGTTTCATACAGAATTTAATGAGGATGATATGATGAGAAAATCATAGAAATTTTTTTTTTCAAATTGTTCTAATAACATGATTATCACGAAATTTTGCATAAAGTTGTCTTTCAGCATCTTAAAACTAGCTGTGAAGTTTAATCAGGACTGAATCAGTATTTCTCGAGTAATACCGAAAAAATCAACGATATCGAGAAGAAAACCTCGAAATTTGACATATTTTTTTCCGATATCTCCAAAACTTATGATCGTATCGAACTGAAATTTAGTACACTGCTGTGAAATTAGAAGGTCAAAGTGTGAGTATAATTTTTTTTGGATATAATTAATGGTTTCCGAAAAAAAAATTTTTTTGTAAAAAAATTTCGAAAAAATTTTTTTTTTTAATTTACTGACAATATGATCTTGACGAAATTTGGCTCAAAGTTGCGCGTCGTTATACTCCACCAAACTGCCAAGTTTGAATCCAATCGCTTGTGTAGTTTCTGAAATAAAAAATAAATAACTTCAAAACTTCAAGTGCCTATAACTCCGAAACTATTCGACCGATTTGGCCCATTAACGAACTTAACCGCGGCATTCCGATGCGCAACCTATCCTGAATGTTTCAAGTAGCTAGCTTGCTTCTGTCGACAGTTATCGTGTCTACGGACGGCCGGACGGCCGGCCGGACAGAATCAATTTTGACACCGGATTCGTCATCAGTGAGTCCAACCTAGTCGATTGAGACCATTTTCGGCTCAATCATCCAAAATTACAGACATTTGGACAAAACGATAGCACGCTGTTCCCCTAGAACATGCGAGCAAAAAACGAAAATAGAAATAAAACTTGGAAACGAACAGGTATTTATTTGGACAATAGATATTAGAGTATTGTGAGGTATCTCCTCCTAAATTTCGTCAAAGTACTTTTGAATCTCCCTGTTCATTGTCATTGGACTCACGTCCACGAATGACGACATTCAAATGATGAAAAGAGCTATAATGACCGAAGTCAAAAATTTCTTGATGTTTTCTTTGATTTAATGTTTCTTAATTCAGCAAGCAAGTACGCGGCAGACTTAGGTTGAAGGTGAATTCATTATTGAATTAATATAATATTACTACATAATTATAGTTATGGGAACTGAATATATTTTCACTCATCAGGAATCACAGGTGGAAATCCGAAGATCTCCGGATACAAAAGTGAGTTCCTTATTCAATTTTTCAAATTTTGAACTAAGCCAATAAAGAAGGTTCGGTGAACGGTCCACCACCTGCGCAGTAGACTAAAACCATTCCAAAAACCAGTTAGAACCATTGTATAAATGGTCTCCAAGCAATATATGAACTATGCCTTGAGTCTACTACGCATGTGTTGGATCGTTTCCTAAACGGTTTCGTCTTCTGTTAGAAAAAATTTAGTATTTAATCCACAAATTACTCAGCAAAATTCTGAACCTCATAGCATAATTTGCACCTATTGCATTCGAGCGCATTTTTTCGCATACTTTGCTGTCAACTCAGACTCAGAAGGTGGAATGAAAAAAAATATTTCAATTACCTTCCCGTATCCCTTCCATTTGCGCTCCGTAAATATTTTGTAGGTAAAGATGGCATGGAAAAAGAACGTAACACATGCCTGTATATTAAGGCGAATTTTGGCGCTGTAACCACAGCTTACTACAGATTGTGGTTACATGTTGTTACTTGGGTTACCACATTTTTGTAGTATGTAGTTCTATCTCTTTCGAAAGAGCGAAATGGAATGCGTTTAGGAACATAGATTCGAGAATGAAAATAATAGGGGGGTCATATTCTATGACAGTTTCAAATATTTTTAATGTTCATTTTTAAAACATCTGGCAGGTTTTTTATTATTGTTTTTGCACGCTTCCATTCTTCTAAATAAAAGAACTGTTTCGATACAAGATAGTATCGAAGTTCTCTTTGTAGTTGACAGACTGAAGTTAAAAAGAAAAGTGAGGTTCTCTTTGCAGTTGACCTTTGAATAAAGGAGAAGTTCTTTATTCAGAGGAGTTGACAGACAGAAGTAACTACGTGACTATGACGTCACGGGTAACTACTAACTATGGTTACTTGTGGTTACTGCGCCAAAATTCGCCTCATGTTTTGAGCGCGTCGATTTGTGGAAATAGAAGGGCTGTGTCATTGTACGCCACCATGTCATTCTCCACAGCACGTCGTGTGGTGGAAATACAAGGGCTCTGTCATTATACCCCACCATGTCATTTTGTACACCCTTGCCCTACACCATGAGCTTCATTGTCATGGTACGGAATCTAAATAATCAGCAATCGAAGTATTTGATACTATCGTTGTTTTCAGCTTTTTCCACCATTTGTGCTTTGTTGTCACGTATATTTTTTTTCAGAAAAATAAACAAGCCTGTGATTTTCAAGATGTACTAACTAAAATGGAAACCAGATTGAAGAATTTGGAAAATCAGGCAATAATATTTAATTCGGTAACAATTGAATATCACGTAAGGCGAGGGTAGCATTCCGTTACAAATTGTAGACTCTTGAGGAGCTTCATATTTACTTTCCAAAAAATGATTCAAGTAAAAACTCATCCTCAAACACCCCGTATGAAGAGTAATCTCAGGGAAACTGCTTCTTGTTTGATCCAGGTATCGAGGTCAAATCCTCTGGAAAAATCAACGTCACAATTTAATTCCTATTCATCCTGGGTGGACTATCATTTTAGTGTAATAATATATATATGGCAATCGTCTTCGATAGAATCAGAGTATTTGAAGCGAGTTCGATATTCAAATTTTCAAATTTTGAACTGAATACAGATTGTAACTATGTATTCAATGAATATTTCAGAAACATTCTGTTTCGCCTTGTTAGATAGAAATATCTGATAATCTACTGGAGATTCTATATAGTGTTTTCGGACTCACTTCCATGAATGACAAAATTCAAATGGTGAAAAGTGCCCTCGTATAATGACAGAGTTCGAAAATTGATTTTTCTTCATTCAGCAAGCAAGCACACGATGGATTTACGTTGAAGAATGGTCCGATTCATAGATGAGTTCAATATTGAAGTAGTGTTCTTCATAAAAGCAACATACCTTCGATACCTCGAATACAATCCAGTATTCGAGGTACCCCAGGTATAATTCGATATTATTTTCAAATTTCTTGCGTTCGATTCGAGCCAATATCTAATAAACCAGCGGCGTAATATTATTGAGAGTTATTTCACGTCAATTGATTTGCAACATGATAATAGTAAATTGCTCACAGCGGATTTCACAAAAATGAGAATTAAAATAGCCGGCAGGGAGTGGATATTACTGCATAATTTCAGTACGTCTAGGCGGTTATGAAAAATACTGTAATCAGTGATGCATACCTTTATGAAAATGTTGGATTTTTTTATTAAAACATTACTGAGATCAGAATATTCGGATTCATTTATAGTTATAAGAACTGAATATATTTTCATTCAGGAGGAACCACTGGTAGAAAAGATCTTTAGGAGAATATCTCCGGATACTAGAGTGAGTTCCTCATTCAAGTTTTCGAATTTTGAACTGAGTCAATGAAGATTGTGAATATGCGTTAACTGCATATTTCAGAAACAAGAAAGGTTAGAACATTTAAGTACTTAGGTCTGGTGGTGGACGAAGATTAAACTTGGGACTTACACACTGAAGAAATAGTTAAGAAATTATCAGGTCTGATAGGCGCAGCAAAAAATGCCAGTCCGTAATTGTCCCAAAACTGCAGATTAATGTTCTACAACGCATGTTTGCACTCTACTTTCACATATCTGGAATTAATTTGGTGAAATACGACGAATATAAACCTTAGCAGACTACAAAATATATAGGGCAATTAAGAACATACATAATCTTCCGTATGAGACCAGCACTAGCTACTTGTATGAAAGTACCAATCTTTAAGGCTGTAAAACAGGAGCAGTGTAAGTTGATATATAAGATAAATGGGGGTCTTTTGAAATCGATGGTGAATCTGAAGAAACATTCTGATAAACACAAATACGGTACCAGAAATGCCAATCATGTGTACAGTAATTTCATTTTCAAGACAACAAGAGGGTCAAAGCTTCCAACAAATTCTGTGATGAGGTCATATAATCTACTACCCAACTACTTGAAAAAAGAAGAAAAATACCAAAAGTTTAAAAGGGAACTAAAAAAATATATTATGAGGGAAGAAAAGGTTTGGGTTATTCCCTAAACTATTTCTTACTCTCTTACTCTGTGTTAACAAACTTGGTTTGATTTATAGTTTGTATTATTATGAATAAATAAGAAATAAATAATAATGGTCGGTTTATGGTTAGGGGTCTCTATTAAAACTATTCGGGGTGATTTGTCGGGTTCGCAATTTGACCTTCATTTATAACTTTGGTATTGCTCATTTGATTTCGATTGAATCTTCAGAGTAGCACAATATAAATCAGCACATTTAATATTCCTACATTCCTTTTAAAATACGTTGTTGTTGTTCTGATAATTCGTTGCAATTGTGCAGGTTGAAAAAAAGCACTTTGCATTGCGTTTCCAAAACTTCGCTTGCCGTTTCAGATTTCACCATAAGTATTCATTATTTAGGTTTATTAAGTTTTCATGGCACACCTTAATATTTCCGACAAAAATTTACCAAAAAAAAAACAATCTCAAAATTTCACTTCGATTCTACATCTATTGATAATTTCGGTACAACTTATTACATTTTGATGAAATTTTCAGTGTGGAATAATATGAATGAGTATACTCCATTCACTTTTATAATGTAGCCCGGTTGGCCATGATTTAGGTTTATCAAGTTTTTTTCCTTAAAACTGACGCAGGTTGGCACTCGTGAAATATCGGCAATGTCAAAGGACGTTGCCAAATTTCAATTTCTACTATTATCAATATCAATCGATTCTAGATTTCTAAATCTGAGCATAATAACGCTTGCAAACTAATAAAAATGCCAAAGGTAGTTTTGAAGAAGCAGAGGCAAAGTATCAGGAAGTGCTATGTAGAATTGAAATCGGCTTTTTCTGATAGTAACCCTGATAATTCGGAATCAATAATTCAACACAAGCTATCCAACATTTTCGACGTATCTAAGTGAAAACCAAGGAATTATATTTTATATGAATAGATATTTATTTTTTAGCTGCACATCAACTCAATAAGGAAGATTTTAAGTGAAAGAGACGACAAAGAATTTCCTTCTATTGGAGCACCCAAAATGACACTGATTACAGACTTTATTTTGAAAAAAGATCTGCAACGACAAATTTGGAATTATAATTTGAGAAATGAACACTTTTCGATTAATACACTATATATAGTTTTACTGCAGGGTTATTCGGGTGCTTTTATTTTTTTTTCTAATGAACTCTCACAAAGTAATGAATTACTCTATCCATCATTTTTCAGTAAAATTCCAAAACACTCGATTCTTGATTTCCGTACAAGAAAAAAGCATAACATTCGCCAGGTCTTTGGAATTATTGAATTCAAATAATATTTTCTCAATTTCATTACTTTATCAATGTAGATTGACATTTGAAAAATAAGTAATTACTACGACCTCTTTGTAGAGAGGACAACGTTGCATAGTTATCTGACAGGAAAATGACTATAACCTAACATTTTCAAAATATACACGGTGAAATCTGTCACGATGTCATGGCCAACCGGGCTACATTATAAAAGTGAATGGAGTATACATTCAACAATTCTTACATTTTCCCCAGAATACAGAGCCTTAATTGTGATAATTTCAGAATAGTAGTGCAGGCTAAAGAACTACGCTGTCCATGCCGTTTTCAAAACTTCTATATCCGTTCCATATTCTACAATAATGATTCATTATTCAAGTCTTTCTTATTTTCATTGTCGAAATTTTGCTCCAATAGTGAGAATATTCTCCTCTAGGTAGTAAAGCTGTATCGTTCAAGGTTTCAAAGTTTTTCGTCAATTTTCAAAAGGAAATTATACAATTACATTTTTTTGCACTCCTTGCTTTTTTTTTGAAGAATTATTCTCATTTTGCATATGAAGTAATATCCTTGATTGGATGATTTGATTCAGAATATGAGCCATTAAATAAAAATTACTAGTTTGACAAGGCAATTTTAGAACTAATAAACTGCTTTGCATCCTTGGAATATACACAGAGCTTTACTACCTAGAGCAGAATATTCTCACTGCTTTGAAGCAAAATTTCGATAATATTGTTCTTTGAAAAATTTTCCTCGGAAAACCGGCAGTATGCCAAACAAACTAAAAACGCTGTAATAATGACTCGTTATGGTGGAAACGGATAGAAAAGTTTCAGAGAAGCCATGTGCGTCTTTTCACCTGCGGAATTCATCTGAAATTACCACAAAAACGTCCCTGTATTTTGGGAAATATGTGAGAATTATTGAATGTTCTCATTCATATTGTTTGACACTAAAATTTCATCAATATTGAATTAATCATATACCGAAGTCAATATAGGTGAAATCCATTAGTGCAAAATTTCGATATTTTCTTTTATTGAAACCAGAGGTGTGCCACAAAAGTTGAAAACACTTCAATATTTAACAATTATGGTACAGTCTTAAACAAATAGCAAAATTTTGGAAACGCAATATACAGGATATTTTCCAAGATATATGGTGTTGTTTTGTTTTAATTTTCGTTTTTTTTTAACTTCCGAAATACTGATCTCAATTAAATGAAAATTGGTATTTAGAGGTTTTTTGAGTTGTATAATTCGGACGTCATGTTATTAATGCTCTCATTCGTAGGGTGCGCAACCTACGCCTCTTTTTCTTTTATGGAGATTGCCAACATTTTGAGCATAGTTCCAGCACATTTTTGAGTAAAATATTCGATTCCTCTATCATATCTACGAAAAGAGCTACCTGTTTTACAAGTCGATATAAGCAACCGTTTCCTAGATATTTCGGATTGGAAAATTTCAAGTCTGATAATAATCGATGCGTGTTGCAGTTAGGACCATTATTTCGTATTTTTCACAAGAATGCTCAGGAAATGACTTTGACGTTTAGTTTTGGTTTCTTGTAGGGGGCACTACCTATTCTATTACTGTTTCCTCGTTTGAAGAGGACGGTGAATCGGATTTCCACGAATGATTTGGAAAATTCCTCAATATTTTTCTAGAAATCTTCACATTACCTTTTCCTGGACAAATTAAAAGTGAGAATATTAGACAAAAATTCAAAGGGTGGTTCTCCCACGAACATCATAAAATGAAGCAATCACTACTCAAGTTCAGAAGATTTATGAAGCATATAAAACGAATAATCTTTTCGGTATTAGAAATAATTTCAAAAAAAAATATATAAATGCAATAAAATGGCTAAAATATCATATACTGATACAAAAATCAACATATCTAAGGATAAATCTTAAGACAGCTTGGCAGAAAGTGAATGATCACTTACAGAAAAAAAAAAGGTTTCACCTCATTAAACTATTTCTCCGAATTGGTTCAATGAATATTTTTCCAAAATACCTGAGATAATTCTTGAACAATTGCCTTCACCCAGTGTGAAATTCGATGAAACATTTCTCAAGGGAGTTCCGGTTAATTTGGAGTTCATGTTACGTGAGGTCGATTCTATCATGGTACGTGATATAGTTATGAATCTGAAGTATAGTAGGTGCACGGACTAACATGGTCTATCAGTGAGAATAATTGAAGCTAATATGAATCCAACCCTTGTACCTCTCAATAAATTTATGAACAGATGTTTTCTGACAGGTAAATACCCAAATTGCTCTAAAATTTCAAAAGTAATATCAACTCAGGAAAACGGAGATAGTTATAATAAAGATAATTACAGCCCCATATCAATTAATCCTGTTTTTTCCAAAATAATTGAAAAATTTTTGCCAAAAATGTAGTGGAATACTTTGAAGCAAAAAAATTAGTCTCGCACGAAAACTACGAATACAGAAAAGGTAAAAACACAGTAGAAGCAATTATGAATTTCTTGAATTTCACAATTGATTGTTTCGAACTTGGAAAACATTGCTTGGCGTCGTTCAAAAACTTGTCGAAGAATTTTGACAGCGTCACCCGTAATAATCTGCTTTTCAAATTGAAAAAGTATGGCTTCGACGACAGATCATCGGATCTCATCAACTCATTTCTGACATATAAGAAGCAAGTGGTTTTTGCTTATGCTTATGACGAATATATACATTAGTGTACCACAATGGTCCAATTTATGACCACTGTTATTTTCAATTTATATAAACGATCTGCCAGATAATATTTGTCTTCATGTTCCTGAAGCAGAAACGTCACAATTTGTTGATGATGAGACTATAGAGGTTGAGTCTGATTACCTAGAAGATTTAAACGAGCGCGCGAGGGTGGCTCTTGCGAAGGCCTATAAGTAGTTTACGGAAAATAGACTCAGCATGAATGAAGGCAAGATACAAAAACTGACAATGAGTCTGAGAGTGGGATCCGTGGGTAGGAATGAGACCGCGAAATTTTTGGGTGTGCATCTTGACGCTTCCCTGACCTGGGATACTCATAGATGAATTGTCATCGTTTGTATTGTTCCGGCATTGTTGATTGGGCAACTTGTTTTTCCAAAAACTGCCCTTGTCGAATATCTTAATCCTGCAATCCGCAAGGGCTTTTCCCATGAAAAAAAAAAACAATTTTATATAATTTTTGATAGTTCTGTTTCAGATGTTGGTCGTGAAAATCCAGAAAAAAAATTAAAACTCAGGTTACATACCGCGTTCTTTTAATTGAAATGAAATGAAAATGAAATATATTGGCTTTCATGATATCTCATTAGTCAAGATACAAATTAGAGTTTGTTCGACCAATGGGAATAACATGATAGATAGGAACTTGTTCGAAAGTTATTGAAGAGACTACTGATACCCATCATCAAAATGCATTGAGTATGCACTAGTTGCCCATATACTGGCCCGGTGAAGGTGGATTCATATGGAAACTTCACAATTCTTGAATATTCTGCGAACCCTGTTCATATAAGATCTCTCATCAGTAACTATTAATATATCCTAATGAAACACTTTCTTCTCTCAATGTCTTACATGCATACCATTCAATTTTGTAAGGAAAATTTGGTGATTCGATAACTAATTAGAACCATATTTAACAAAAATTAGAGAAGGTTGGACCCAAAACATAAACTGGCGACAATATCCATGCGTCAAAAAATGTTGGCAGTAACTTGACTTCTCAACTGTCAATCAGGTGTCAATACGTGATAAGAGAAATGCGGAAAGCTTAAGTCTTTTTTCATAATCTCGTTCTACTGAACATACTGGGCGCCTATTCTTGAATGCGGGGAAGAGAACGAATGATCGAAAGGGGGCGTGTCTACGAGTTTTTCAGGGAAACGGTATTCTTGAAATAAATGAGAGCTTCACGGAGAGCGAGCTATGTTTGTCTTACGATTTGTGATGGAACGATACATAGAGGACGCTAATTATGTTTGGGGTATTTGACAATTTTGATATATTTGGCATTAAGTCTTAACAATCTCGATTACCTTTCAGTACAAGATTTCTGCTTTCACTCGAAGATGGACATGGCGAGTGCAATCATGTGGGAAGTACTGAATGAAGATGTGAAAGATGCAGAATTACAATACCAAATAGTTGTCGATGTGCTTTCTAAACGGAACCCGTTTGATCTATCTGATCAAAAATTTATCGAAATGTTTGGATTAACTAAAGCTCAACTCGGAACAGTGTGATTTCATTTCAGTTTTTTTTCATATCCTCCCTTGAATAATTTGAATTTAACCGACCTATCTACATTTAAGGTCTTTATGTAATGTAGTCGGTAAGCAGCCCCTTCTGTTTATAGTTGATTGGTAGTGATCTTTTTTTTCCAAAATGATCCATTTTACAATTTTCCGAAATACGCTCCCAACTCTTATGACAACTGTATGATTCCAAATTTGAATTATGACAATATATCACAGAAATATAATCTATGTCGATGCATTATACATAAAGTTGGCTACATGAATGAAGTTAGCTTCAAGTCTGTCGAAAATACTTGTTTTCGATTGGTTAGAACATTTGGCATAATTGTTCGTCTATTACCGCTCATTCGGACTGCTCCCCATCTTGACTGCGATGGTATAAACGTTCTCTATCGTTTCATCATAAATGCTTGCATTTCCTTGCTAACGGCGTCGAAACGCCAAATTTTCCACAATTGTTCTCTTCCCAGAATTCATGAATAGCGCCACAGAACATCAAAATATAAGAAGTGCAACCTGCCTTGTAAACTATGCGCAACAATTGTGATTGTGACATTTCTCCTGTCATAAAATAAGTGGGAATATTCCATTATGGTTCTAGGGGGTGTCCGCCAGTTGAAGTATATGTCATTTTTCTCTAAAATTACATTGGTGCTCTGTGGTTCAGTTAATATTTCTGATTATTCTGTGTTACAAATTTAAATTGAATGGAAATGAATTTTTGTCTTCAATTAGAAGAAAGCTTTATAAATAATAGTTTATTGAATACAATAATTTTTGCAATTACATGTGTGTGAAAAACTGAATTATAGAATAAACAAGTATCCGATATTTGTCTTTTACCTAACGAAATATGAATACTTATAACACAGGTTGCGGTTTTCTGGACCCAACAAATACAATTAGCTCCTAGAGAAACCAAATAAATCCATAATAAGGGTTGAAGAAATATTTCTGAGAAGGTTAGCACTGATTCACAACAATCCTAATGTTGTCACAAAGATTAATATATTCACTTCACTAATTTTCAATATCACTGATTCATTAGGGGAGGGGAGCGGCTTCCAAAAGTCCAAAGAAACTGCCAAAATCATGTAGAAATCTTCAGTCCAAGTCCTTCCTGGCAATACCACTTTTCTAGAAAATCAATCAACAATTAGGCGATGAATATTGAAATAAAGATTAACTATAAATACTCCGAATTAATCTTTCAAAGCTAAGACTCCCGATAAGATAGTTCCCTAAATGAAGTTCATTAAGTAGTACTCCACTATGCTAGTAGAATATTCACACGAATCAAATTTATGAACTGTGAGGATAATAAGTGATATAATCCCATGTAAAACTTTCGCACCCGGCCAGTAATTATTATTCTTAGAATATGGGAAATATACGTAATGTTTCTGATGGTTCAACTGAAAAGATTTTTAGGCTGGAATTGCCGAATATACATACACCTAATAACATATCAAATTAGGTCTATGCGTATATACAATGTCCCAATAAATTAACTGACATTATGCCATAGCCATTGTATTAAGATGGACTTTCATACTGTTTTCACTAGAATCTAAGATTGAAAAATTGTGAATACACATGCCTGAATGATGGATTATTTGTACTGCATAGGTAATGATAGTCAAAGTAATTACCATTTTTTTTATCTTATCATGGTTAAAAATTAGTGCTTGAGCTCATACATAAATGATTCCTCCGAATTCAACATTATCTGAATCCTGAAAATAAATATGGTTACACATATTACACCTGAAAAGATATTACCTTCATATCACACGGGTATTATTTTAATTTCAATTTTGAATATCAATAACAAACTTCCACAAAACACGCCAAAAATGAAATTGGCATATCATTTGACATAATGTCATGTCATTTTTCCATTTCGATATATCCACGACATACGTTTCTGACAGATAAAAATAAGTGGAAACGTATTTCCTTGTTTCTACTTTTCCTACCGTCGCTTCACCCCCCTGAATAGCGCTTCTTGACGGTCAAGAATACGGAATTGACGTTTTGACAAATGGGAGGAAGGTCGAACGGGAGATTGTGCCATAGAGAACGTTCTATACCATCGGATTTCAAGAATAAGACCCCAGAGGAATTTAAATGAATGTAAAGAAATATGGTATATTTCTTTAATTAATCGTGTTGCTCTCTGTCAAGCGTTGCTATAGCATTGTTCCGTTGACTGTTTCAGAAATTGTTGAATTATAACATAAAATGTCGTTTCTTTATTTCAGGTGAGATTCCGTTAGGAGTTTGTATGTTTAATAAATACGAGAAAATTCCAAATTTCCTCTTTCTAATCACGTTCAGATATCACACCAAGACTCCCCGGAAATATCAGAAAAACTCTCACGAACATAACCCTTTCCTAGCAAAAGTTTTTCTTGATCTCCTGCAGTGGTTTCGGCGGTGTTGCCTGTAACGCGTTTAGTATTATAGATAATAAGAGAAACTTCATTTCAGAGAAACTCAGTTGTGTTATTAATCAGCAGTTGGAATCCTAAAAAGAGAATTAATTCATTATATGTATAAATAGCTTGATGGTATCTTCAACATAATGTTGTGCGTTGGTATGAAAGTCTTATCAGGATAGATGAAAGTTCATAAGTGAACCGCTTTTAAATAGACCTATTCTGTTAATGATTTTTTTTCTCAGATTTAGTTAATTTAGCTAATTTGAAATAGAAGAATCACTTTTCTGTGCTCCCATATACGTGCGAAAGTTCAGTATCTGGACTGAACCCCATAAAGAAGAACTTGCTTCATTGATCGAAATGAAAGTAGATATAAATTTCCGCACCACTTCACAGTTTCAATTTGTGGATGTGATGTCATTTGTGGGGTTTGATATTACAGAAACATTGAGCTTATAGGATCTGCAAAACGGTAAATTTCTTTAATTTTAACAGAAATAGTTATTGTATTATAACACAAAAGGACATCATTACTTGGAAGCGATGCAAGAATAAACGGTTCAACGGTTCCTGACATGATATGAAATATCTTCCCGTGGCTTCGTTGTCCCGGCAGTAGTTGATGCATGCTTTTATTATAGAAACCACACTAGCGCCAAAATGAGTATTTAAAATTTTGCTCCGAAATTCTGAATGGCTTTTAAGTTCCATGATAAATATTAAAATTAATCAGAACAAAAAACAGCATATTAGCATCAGAAATGAATCATTTTTAGCCCCTTATATAATAGTACAGATTTAATTTTCTTCGCACGGGGATTAACAAAATTCGGTCACATTGTTCGAAGTGAACAACTGCCAAGACTTGACCATTTTATGTTTCCAGGCAAATTCATATTGAAAAATCTCCACCGTTTTCAGCCAGAAGACATTATGAAATCTTATTCCGCACTTCCACAGAGCATGACTTCCGCATGACATAAACTAAACAGTTTACTAACACTAGCATTCAGACATTTTGGCTTGAATATAATTGTTTTGGTACTATTGTATATAGCTAATTCCCGCCATAACTCACCCATACAAAAATGGCGGATTGTGTGTGACCTCTGAATGAAGAACATAAGGAAGGAGCATAATACCTCACAAAGTGGGTCCGGGATGGATGTTGCATATGGCCGACTTTCCTTTCACTTTGAAGAGAGAACAACTTGTTCCGAGACTTCTTTGTCTGAAGAAACTAACTAACATGAGTCATACTTGGAGGTTCAATATGGGCGCTTATGTCCCACTTTTATACGAAGTAGAAAAGCGTTATGCTCCTTCCTGTTGTTCTTTATTCAAAGTGTGTGACACTTTCGCAATGATCTAATAATCATGGAGGTAAGAACAGAGTGCAGGAGGCATAGCCAATGATCAAATAATATTTAATAATTATTAGATCATTGGGCATAACGTTTGAAAAGTGTCACACACTTTCTAGAAAATTATGTGGATTTTGGATTTATCCCACAGAACACAATCATGAACTGCCACGGTGGTGCAGTGGGTTGATAGCCTGCTTGGAAAACCGGAGGTACTGGATTTTAATCCATGCGAGGTTATGGATGTTGTGTTAAGTTTGTGGTGTAGGTAAATGTTTGTGTGTCATAAATAAAAAGTCTCTAGTTGGTATGAATCTGATTGAATGTCAATGTATTAATGTAAAATTGAAAGCTTGTCTAAAGGCCCATTGGGAACTTCTGCGAAGATGCCAGCGCCCTAACGGATACATTTGGAAGCTGTCCAAGCTAGTAGTTTTATGTAAACAAACCTTAGAAATGTGGTGGAGAACGAATATTTATTAAGAGCTTGAATATTTAAAGAAATTATTATAGTTTTGTGTAAGATTTCTTGAGAAGGAACTTTTCGTTTGGATCACGATATAAGTGTATGTTGCTTGATGAATCAAAATAAACCAATATCCAAGTTTACTTGAATTTCTGAAAAAATAGGCACCTCAATGAGTAATTTAAGGACACTTATTTATGTGAAGATGTGCTGAATGCAGGCTATATTATGTGGTAAATCTAGAATCAGTCCAAATGATATGACTTGTTCTTTGTTTACAAACGAGTGAATCAATAAAATGAAAACAGATTTTCTGCTTTAGTTCTTTTGCATCGTATTTCTAAAGAAAAGGAAACAGATAGACATATAATTGATTCATTCATTCATCATCTCTTTAATGTGCCTCGGCTTAAACCATGTACACAGATCATAGCAACATTTTTTTATTGCATACTTTTCATTCATTCTCAACTATAGACAATTTTTATTTTTAAGACACACAAACATATACCCCAAACTTTACACAACATCCATGACTTCGCCGGGATTCGAACCCGCTACCTTCAGCATCCTAATCCTAGTCCACCTTTACAGGCTACCGAGGCAGTCGACATATAATTGATTTCATTTTCATATTACAGCAACTCAAGATACACATACAAAATGAAAAATGTCACAGCCGGTTCAACCTACCTATATATAAGGAAATGAAAAGTATTGATGTATTTATATGAGTAACTTCAGCTATTATTAACTCTAACAGTACCATATATAGTTTTTTTCAGATTTTCAACCAGATCACTCTTTTGATTATTAATATGATTTTGTGTAGTATGTGAATTAGGTAGCTGCAGAAGTACTCGGTAGTTTCTCTGCAGCATTTTCCTTCAAATTTCTCTCATTTTTATTTACACCTGAAAACATCATGACATGAAGTTGTTTCGAAATAAATACATTGTAGGTAATTTACCTTTATGAAAATGAACATCTTCAGAGAAATGCAGTGAACATACTTTCATATATTTCGTGACCTGTTTTCCAATCTTCAATTTCTAAAGCTATGCCTTTCTTCTATCATTGAGTTCCCTGCCAAATGCTGTTTCCAAATTAACTTTAATTTCATTTGGCTTTGGAAAAAATGAGAACTAGAGGCACTAGATGATCATATCGGGAGGATGCCATTTCGAATTAATACGATCGAAATTTTTAATCGGAAAGAAAGGAATCGATTGATGAATATTACAAACACTTTCGGTATTCCAAAATCGCAACTCGAAGAACAACACAAAAGCCCGAAAATGAACTCCAAAAGTAAGCAAATTACGTTAGAATAACAGGCACGTCGAAAAACTACTAGCTTGGAAGTGTTCGAATTTCTATCACCAGAGGGCGTACCGCTTAGCAGTAGTTGCGAATAGTAGCCAAGTAGTAGAGGACAAAGGAATGAATGAGGGAACACATATGCACGAGCACGAGCAGTTTTGACCGGGGGTGAAACTCCTAGTGGAATATGGGAAGCAATTTTCTGTGACTGTCCACTCGAGATTAAGGGAGATAGAAGATATGAAAGTATAGCTTTCTCCGTCGGGACTGGATGATCCCATAGACCTATAAAACTATATGGACATGGCTTAAAGAGAGAGGAAGCGGGCCGACAAAGAGGGAACTAGGGCGGGCCAAACCATCATAGAATACGGCAAAAATAAGACAGATCAGTTTGAAGCCATAGACTATGAGTGTATGTTTGAAAGTCACATTTGTTTTTTCCGAAGTATTTCAAAGCAGATTTTGAATTATAGTATAAAGACTGTATGTAAGATATAATTTTCGTGTTGTTTTCGTTTTTTGTGTTTTCGTAAGTTTTTGAATAGAGTTTAAGACTTTTCATTTCAAACCGGATTCACTGTCAAACGAATAATGGTGAATTCTTGTTGTGCCATTTATTGTACGAGGAGATATAAAAAAAGGGGAAAACGTGAAATTCCATATATAGATGAGTTTACCTTGCATGAATAACTGTGAATTTGTTCATTTTTTGCGCGCTTTTTGTTGGAAAGAAGAGCGCGATATCCTTCCGTTACAATGTCAGTATTTTTTGAGTAAAACATTTTCTTACTGATGAAAAATTTGTGATCAAACTGGATTCTGCCCGTTCGCCTGGCAGGTCTGCGGTCTTGGTTTTATGTTCGTTAACGAACTAAATCCCCGAAGAACTATTTTGATTGTGGTTGAAAAATGGGACTCGACTGCTTCTAGGGGTCAAAATAATTTTTATAATACTGGTCCGAAGTTTCGTTAATCATTATACATATATCATGCTCCCTTAAGATTTCGGAGTTATGGCCGGCTGATCATCTGTTTTTCCATAATTCTCGAAAGCTACACTCTGATGATCAAAATCAATGAGGAATATCAGTTCGAGATAAAATACTGCACGGAACCAAAGACACACCATATAGAACAGTCATCATTCATGTTGTGAAGTTCAAAATTACCGCCATTCCGTGTTTTCTCTGATTGGCCGATTTCCTTCATGTCCCTGTCACTAGTCGCATGTAGAGATGGGAATACCGGTTCCACCCGTGTCGCGGTATTTTCGCGACGGTTCCAGAAAAATACCGCGACAAAATACCGCGATTTTGGAACCGTCGTTACAACGCTGAAACAAAATGAATTAGTAAGGCAATCTGTTTCTCAAATGATATAAATTCTCTTTTTATTCTACTTATAGCTATTGTATTCAGATTTAGAGCTTCCAAGAACTTCTTCCACTAACATATTTTCGGTTAAAACCTGACGTATCCTCAAACTATAATTGATTTTTTACAACTTTTTTTTTCATATTTTCTTCACATTCGAGATATATCAATTCAATTGAAAGAGAAGAATGCCTTGAGGATTAATATTTTCTCAATTGAGAAGATTATTATTTAAAATTACATATTTACAATAGACATTATCATTATAAAGGACGCAAACTGTATCAATATTAATATCTTGTTTTACATGAATACATGTTTTGCATAATAAATTTTCAATTCATATTATCCTTCAATAACTTCCACCAGCAGATTGAAATAATATCTACGGATATGCATAAAGTATTGATGAATATGGCAATTATCGAAAAGAAAGCATAACTTGCATAACACACAATCTGATGGAATATTATATTCCATCAGATTGTGTGTTGTGAACTACTTGTCACAATATCACCTTCTGAAACCATGTAACCCCGTATCGGAAATGTAACAGCTGACAAACTGTAGAAACATCCACAGTTTCTAATGAGGCGCACTGCGCACTAGAGCTGTAACTCCTGTAACAGACGTAATCGCATTGCGATGGGTATTCTGTTCGCGGTATTCTGGAACCGAGGAACGTGGAGCGAGATAGGTATCGATCGCGACTGGAGCGAGGAACGAGTGGAGAGTTACACGGTATTTTGGAACGTCGGTTACTTTGGAACGTGGAGCGAGATCGATCGCGACTGGAGCGTGGAACGATTGGAGAGTTACACGGTATTTTGGAACGTCGGTTACTTTGGAACGTGGAGCGAGATCGATCGCGACTGGAGCGTGGAACGATTGGAGAGTTACACGGTATTTTGGAACGTCGGTTCCAGAGTAACCGTCGGTTACTTTGGAACGTGGAGCGAGATAGGTATCGATCGCGACTGGAGCGTGGAACGATTGCAGAGTTACAAGGTATTTTGGAACGTCGGTTACTTTGGAACGCGTTACTTCTCTGTTTTGGAGCGCGACAGACGGTTCCAGAGAAATACCGCTCCAAAATCGCGGTATTTAAATACCGTCACATCTCTAGTCGCATGTTATTTTAATCGTGTATCTTGTCTATGGCCTGCCCGCTCCAATTCCATCTCTCTCTCGGACCTCTCACTTGGTTCATTATCATTATATTTGATGTTCTGTGATTATCCCCATTCGACTCTTCAGAAATGGATTCGTACGCCGTGTCCAGAGAGTTTAATATGTCTATGGATGATCCGAAACGAAATGACATTTGACTTCTAGTATTTTTGCCGGTAAAATAAAAATGGAGTTGTTTACTAATGGTACTGGCTATATAAGCTAATGATTTCTAAATATTCTATACAGTTTTTTGTATTCTTTTTTCATTTAGCTCCTGTAATAATATCTGAAACATCTATGAAACCTTTCCCTAGATGAAAATTAATAGGAGTAATGTCAAAGGTTTGTGATAATATCACAGGTTCTCAAAAAAAACCTGCATTTTCTCGATTTTGCTACGAATCCTTCTAGATTATTAACCTGGTAATAAGGCTTCAATATTGATGCAATTCCCGAATATGTCCTGAATGATCATGTAGATATGAATCTTATGATTTGAGTTCCGAAGACAGCTATAATAGTTCCAGTAATGACTCTGAGAAAATCATTGATGCCTTCAACATCTGATCAACCTTCAGTAGAAAGGCCTGATACAACAAGCTTTGCTTCTAGTGCTGAAGTTGCTAAAATTATAAAGGTAAATGAAAATTCCTTTTTAAGTTGAAAATAAACCTGTATTTTCACGAAAATTACGATTCTCAATCATATTTGTCCCCTGAGCAGCAGTTCTTATACCAAATTTATAGAGATCCGTATCTTTCAAATTATTCAAACTCAAAATGAATAGTAGGCAAAAAAAAATTAAAACTGTTTATAGAAATCGCCTCTGCGTTAACAGAGTTGTACATACTTTTCAAAGTTTGTAACGCTGTATTGATGCAGTAACGCAGGAGCAATTTGTTTCCATTACCAATAGTTTTCATTATTTTCATTTGTATTTCTAATGTAGGAAAGCCTACCAATATTTTATAGCAACATTTTTCACTTGAAAAAAAAGGATGATTTCCTAAAGTTTTCAATTTTGAATTAATTTAAATATTTGATTTCTAGGTTTTCACCACTAGCTCCAGGATCCATGGATTAAATAAAGTGGATTCAGCAACCCTTTGATGGAAGACTCTTTTGGACATATCCTTGAATGCTAATATTGATATTATTCTTTCAACTTTTCAACATGTCATTTCATTAATGTTATTAGTTAATGAATTGCAAATGACCTTTTGGTTATTTCTTTATATAATGTTGGTAGATTCTGTATATTTAAACGGAAAATAAATGAAGAATCGTAATTAACACATATTACATAGGTATGTAATTGAGTTCACTTCATGTCGGTTTGGTTTTCATGACTGAAAAAGAGTCAAATTCCATTTGAAAACATAAAATGTAGTATGAAGTTAATTTCTATTATCTTCGATCTTATACCTAGCTCTAGCAGTTAATTCAAATATTCCCGCCACAAACAAAATACTTTCAACTCTGCATGTTAGGGTCGCTAGCACAGGGGCGCTATTTTCGAATCATCCGAATCACTTTCGCATACGAAAGTGAGGTCTAGATTTGGCCAAATGCGACAGTTTGGCAACGTGTTGTTTTTCCTTAGAATTTGTATTTGTAGGCAATCCTAATTACATGCCCCAAGGCGACATGACATACAAACGAAAACGCAGTGGATACTTATTAATGTTTTTGATGGATTTCACAGTTTGAAATTGTTTTTATGGGTCTTCTTTTGATTTAATAATAATTCCTGTCCTCTTGTGAACTAATATTAATGATGGAGTGAATATCTGAAAGTTAATGTACGAAAGGCGATGTGGATTGAAGCCTTGTTAAACAATGAATGAAGGTAGGATATATACTATAATTTACCCAAATTCTATTTTTAATATTTATGATTAGTTTTGTTTTAGGTATCAAATGGATATATGGTCACTAGAATGTCTAAAATCAATTACCCAGAGCTTCAGCGGAATTGAATTACGCTGTGAATATATTAGGTACATATGACGTGTCGAATAGCAGTTTCTGCACAAGCAGGTGCGAACGCAGACTTTTAAATGTCTACAATCTTACGAATACTATAAAAACTCAAAAACTGTTAGTAATTTATATGTACAAAATATAAGTTACAATATCAAAATAAATGAAGCATATACATTATGGAGTGTTTTATTTACAAATTCATGGTTGAAATGATAATGTATTTTCTGAATTCTGAAAAAAAAGCATTTTAAATACCTAATTTGAACTATATTCTTGGTGATCGCAACAGAAGTTGTAGGTATAGTTGAATTGAACAATGCAGATTTTGAGGTACTCATTTCATCACAAATCCACTTCAACTAGATTGATTAGTCCCAGTTAGTGCTCATTTGCGGAAGAAATTTAATTTTGTTCTAATTGGGGTTTTCTCAAAAATTAATAAATTTTTTCGGTTAAAATACAGTTGATTGATTATACAGGGAATAATTGTTGGAGAAAATTCACAAGAGCACTGCAACAAAATAATATTGTTGAACGTGTTCTATATAAATAATTGATTTTTGGGGGATTGAACTGTGAGTTTTGGTGGATTAAATTGAAAACTAATGATTTTCCACCTTTCCTACGCTAACAAAAATTAATTTTCCATATACATACGCAAATTTTTTCAAAATAGTTTTTAAATGTTTCACCTTCAAACGGGTACATATTAGCATTGTATAAATATACAATGATATTAGCATATTTGTTCTTGAATATAGATCCCATCCAGAGGGAAGTACCTTGATTGCGATTTTTTTTATATCTACCTCGCTCTCGCTTTTTCTGCTTTTTGGAACCCAAGAAAATCCTATATACAGCACCGAAATTGTGAAAAATTAAAAGGGTAGTTAATCATTAATCAATGAAAGTTTGTTTTGGATCAACTATTCCCCCCGGGAAGAGAGTTTTTTTGAATAAAATTTGAAATTTTTTATTTAGCATGAATAAAATACTTTTTAACTGCGGGAAGTGAATAATAGCTTTGCTCTATGGATTAATACACGTTTTTGAAATAGAAAAAAAAATTGATGTGCACATAATTTTTACATGTAAGTGAATCCGCATGCGGATTTGAATACTCCTGCCTCGACCCATCCGATGTATTTCAGTCGAAAACGAAGCTGTGCGAAAGTTCATTTACTGGTGCGCAAGTGCATATGAGTCATTTTTGTACCGTGCAAAGTGATCATCACACCCAAAAATTTTATCATTTTATCATTTCCCCCTTTTTTTGTGATCATTCGGCTTTTTTATATTCAGAAGTTATTTTAGTGTTCAGAATTATAATTGAAACATTCAAAATTATAATAAAAAAGGTGTTTTCGTGAATAAATCATGCCCAAGTACACCGTGAACACCACGTTGCCAAACTGTCGCACCGCCGCGAGAGCTCGTAGACGAAATGAATTCGGATGAGCTCGAAAATAGCGCCCCAGAATACAAATAGTGAGCTTTCCATCCAAAATTAGTTCCCCATCTGGCCGTTGATGTCGCTAGTGAATGGCCATCTAAGATGGCCGCCACTTTGTTTCCACAGATTAGTAGGGAGTTTAACCGGTACGGCACCTGAAAGAAATAGGAGCCACCATAGATAATGATAATGCCGAAATTCTGACGTTTATGGGACTTCTCTGTGCTTGAACAGCTGTTAACAGTGTTAACCTTCATGTTTGTTTTGGTTATGATTTCGGAATTTTGAACAAGTTTTTGATTTCGTTCGTTCGTTGTTTCCTAAAAGGAATACATATAAGAGGGTGCATATATGCCATTGCTGCCTACAAGTTGTACTCGAAACCGAAACATTCATATTGAAGAAATTTTGCAAAGCGTTTAGACAGAAGGACAAAATGCCCATATATGTATTTTTAGGTGGTCTAGCAAATTCATTATTTTACTGAAAATAATTTAGATTTGAATGTTTCTTTATTCAAACTTGTGCATAACAAAATAAAGCATAACTTTCATGTATGAAATTGTACCCTTCTGCTACAATTTTCGTTCAAAAGTTGTACATGGAGCATTCATATTGAGGAAAACTTGTAATTCATTTACTGGTGTTTACACAAGATGGTTCAGCACAATTCAATATGGTTCTGAAGATAGTTCGAATGCAAATCTTTCAGAACTTTCATATATAAAAGTTTACCTTCACGACTTTGACGAGGGAAAGCTTTCCGATGTAATAATAAACTGCATTATAAGATTTCCGTCTTTTACTGGTCGAAGTCGATATATCTACCAACTCTGTTATTACAAAGTGATATCATTGTTTAAACTCACAAGTTCTTTAAACCTTGGTAATAAATATTGATACAAATTGAACATGTACCATGGTATCACAATTTGAAGTACAACCTTTTGATTTGAGTTATTTTACTTTTGATCACAAAGATGAATTTCCATCGAGTAAGACCAAGATTGTTGGTTGTGTGGCTTCAAAAAATGTTTTTCCCTTCAGCGTTTAAATGATGTGTACTTCAATGATGAAGAAAAGGAAATTTTGGTAAAGAGATCTACTTTACAGTACGAGTTTTATGAAAGATTTTTTTAATATTGATAACACTTTTCTATTACTTACTTTCTTGTTGGAACAGAAACATATAAGACAAATACAATATTTAATTTATATGGAACAATAATATAATCGTACAACATTGTAATGGATATGAAAAAGATTTTTAAATTAATTTTTCTCATGAATTCATAGTTATTCAAGATAACATAACGATAAGAAGCGTCTGATATCTGATCCTTTTTAGAAAATAATGAATATAAGGGGAATCAAAAACTTGCTCAGTTGTTCAAGTTCAAATATTCCAAAATGGGCCAAATCAATGATTTGAAATCATAACAAAAATAAACATGAAGGTTAACACAGCTGATAAATCACAGAAAAGCCTTCTAAACGTCAGAATTTGCAAATCATCAGTACCCTATGGTGGCTCCTATTTCTTTCAGGTGCCGTACCGGGGAGTTTACACTTCTTATATATTTGTATTCTGTGGTTTTGACAGTTAGGAGAGATTGGAGGACCAACAATATCCTATTGTTTACTATACGAGCGTTCTATTTGACGATTTGGGGAGCTCGGAGCTGCCCAAGCGCATGAAACCCTAACGTTGACGCGTTCTTTTTGATTGGAGCTTCGTGCATCTGAGCTCCTCCGACTACCTTCCCCTGCCCCCTCATGCACCAACCTCTGACAAGGGGCAGCTAGCTCTTTTGGGTTACGTCATATCATTTGTTTATATTTACAATAACATTTGTTGATCAAACCACTACAGTCTGTGATGGTCTGTGATTATCTAATATAGATAATCTAATATATATTGGCTATAAATCAAGGCAAATTTTGCAAAATGAGTAAAAACTTGGAATTGCTAATAAATGATTCAGACAATCAAAGGACTTACAGCATTTATAACATGCTCGTCCTCAGAATCAGACATTCTTAACCAAATTAGTGAATTCAAAAATCCCTCCACCATAGGAGTAAAAAATACGAACAATAATAATGAAAATACAGAATAGTCAGAAACTATTTAGAATATTCGTCTGCAAGTGTAGTGTAGATCACAGCTGATCAATCAAAACAGTAAATAATCGCGCATGTGCTGTGAGTTTTCATTGCACCAAACCACTAATTTGCGTTCGATTTGGGAGTAGCTCAAGTGCAACAAACACTCAGCTACCCTGGGGCTTCAAACGCCAAAAAGAAAGCGCCTTATGAGTATCAGGGGGGTGAAGCGACGGTAGGAAAAGTAGAAACAAGGACATACGTTTCCACTTATTTTTATCTGTCAGAAACGTATGTCGTGGATATATCGAAATGGAAGAATGAAATGACATTATGTCAAATGATATGCCAATGGCATTTTGTTTTTGTGGCAGTTTGTTATTGATATTCAAAATTGAAATTAAAATAATACCCGTGTAATATGAAGTTAATATCTTTTCAGGTGTAATATGTGTAACCATATTTATTTTCAGGATTCAGATAATGTTGAATTCGGAGGAATCATTTATGTATGAGCTCAAGCACTAATTTTTAACCATGATAAGATAAAAAAAAATGGTAATTACTTTGACTATCATTACCTATGCAGTACAAATAATCCATCATTTAGGCATGTGTATTCACAATTCATCAATCTTAGATTCTAGTGAAAACAGTATGAAAGTCCATCTTAATACAAAGGCTATGGCATAATGTCAGTTAATTTATTGGGACATTGTATATACACATAGACCTAATTTGATATGTTATTAGGTATGTATATTCGGCAATTCCAGCCTAAAAATCTTTTCAGTTGAACCATCAGAAACATAACATATATTTCCCATATTCTAAGAATAATAATTACTGGCCGGGTGCGAAAGTTTTACCTGGGATTATATCACTTATTATTCTCACAGTTCATAAATTTAATTCGTGTGAATTTTCTACTAGCATAGTGGAGTACTACTTAATGAACTTCATTCAGGGAACTATCTTATTGGGAGTCTTATCTTTGAAAGATTAATTCGGAGTATTTATAGTTAATCTTTATTTCAATATTCATCGTCTAATTGTTGATTGATTTTCTAGAAAAGTGGTATTGCCAGGAAGGACTTGGACTGAAGATTTCTACATGATTTTGGCAGTTTCCTTGGACTTTTGGATGCCGCTCCACTCCCTTGATGAATCAGTGTTATTGAAAATTAGTGAAGTGAATATATTAATCTTTGTGACAACATTAGGATTGTTGTGAATCAGTGCTAACCTTCTCAGAAATATTTCTTCAACCCTTATTATGGATTTATTTGGTTTCTCTAGGAGCTAATTGTATTTGTTTGGTCCAGAAAACCGCAACCTGTGTTATAAGTATTCATCTTTCGTTAGGTAAAAGACAAATATCGGATACTCATTTATCCTACAATTCAGTTTTTCACACACATGTAATTGCAAAAATTATTGTATTCAATAAACTTTTATTTATAAAGCTTTCTTCTAATTGAAGACAAAAATTCCTTTCCATTCAATTTAAATTTAGAACACAGAATAATCAGAAATATTAACTGAACCACAGAGCACCAATGTAATTTTAGAGAAAAATGACATATACTTCAACTGGCGGACATCCCCTAGAACCATAATGGAATATTCCCACTTATTTTATGACAGGAGAAATGTCACAATTGTTGCGCATAGTTTACAAGGCAGGTTGCACGTCTTATATTTTGATGTTCTGTGACTATGAGAAAAAGCGATTTCTCTCGTGATTTCGTATTCATTTGGAAATTTTGAATTGATATATTCACTTTTTTTTGAAAAGGATAGTATAAATTTGGTATACATATTATGAAATTAGTCCCTGACTTCATATACAGGTAAATAAGCAGACCTTTGGTTAGTTCAGTCAACAGTCTTTTCGTGTGTTGTAGTAAATTATATAGGCACCTTGTTACTTTCATATGGAGGTAAAATATTGCGGAAACATTTTGTGATATCATAGTGCTAATAAATTTTTCATTCCTAGATACTGCCAGTTATTTCTCTGTGTGTAGTAGATAGGAACAGTGTATTGACACAGTGGATGGTTTTTGTTCCTAAAATACGACTGAAGGGTGATTTAGATCTTTTTTGTGAAAACAATCAGGAATGTTTATCAAAAACTTACGATTTTACGAAAATTCCCTACCTGGTATCAATCGGCATACCCAAACAAAACATTGGCAGTAGTAATACTGCACCTTAAGAGTGAGAATCATCTAAAAATTTGCCTGCATTGAATATCTGAATGGAAATATCTTTTATAAATCCTGTCTTGTTCAAGTAATAAAGAAATGTTTATTGAGAACTTATGATTTTCAAATATTCCATAACCCGGATCGTTCGGTATGCCCTACCAAAATAACCTACATGATATTACTCGACTAAACATGAAAATCAGCTGAACTTCGATGTCATTGCATACCTGAATGTCAATGGTATGAATCGATCCTATCTAATTCAAGTTTTATTGATTGTCCAGACTAATATACAACCTATGTTCTTTGCCGAGGTAACTGACAAGTTTCAAAGTAACATTTATTCTGTGAATTTCCATTTTAGAGCGCAGTTCTTTATTGAAATAATTCAAAAAATATGATTTTCTCCTTCAGAACCGATAGAATATTCTTATTTCTCTCTTTTATAATGGATACATTGAGTTCCTCTCCACATCTGGTTAGTACATACCATTCAAATGAAAATACTTCAACAACTCATTGGTAGTTTTCATCGATTTGATGTTGATTATTAGACCTTGAATACCTGAATTTACTTAAAAAAAGGTTTTAAATTGTATTTCTTGCCTTACTAAACCAACCAACATGCAACAACACATTAAACCAGCAAGAATTGTATTTATTCGAAAAATTCCATAAATTAAGTCAAGCTGTTACTGTTACAAGATATCAAGTACTTTGGATATAGTTCCTAGATAATGCAATAGTGAATATTTCAGTCCAAATTCATACAAAATCACAAGCCCAATCGCTTTTTCCCATAGTAAACAATGCATTTAAGGTTATTGTTGGTCCTCCAGTCTCTCCCAACTGTCAAAACTGCTCGTAACCTATTACTTTATGATTCACCCATGACCGTAGCACAGAATAGAGAAGTATTCTTCTCTATTCTGTGACCGTAGACCGTAGATCTCAGATCTACGCAGGGTTGGCAGATAAGGGGATTTTCCCCAAAAATGAGGGGATTTTTTTTCCGTTTGGGGATTTTTTGGGTATTTTTTTTTCTGGGGATTTCTTCTGGGGAAAAAATTTAACTGGGTATTATCAGAGAATTTTAGGTCTTGAACAACTCGACTCGAATCCAGTCTAGTCGTCTGATGAATTTTCCCGTTTTTGATTAGGAAATCAGAAAAATTGCAATTTTCAGTATTTTACGAATCCGGAAACGATGTTATGACGAAAGTACCGATGTGTTCAAGATTCATAACAGACAGAGGGAGGCCAATAAAAGTTTCACCCTCGACCGTCCTTTCCGATCTTCAATCCAGTTTATTACCTCCCATTATTATGACGGTTATGACGATAAACAGTTACAGATAAACAAGTTCCATTTTGCGTCGGCTTTGTCGGCACCTCTGATAGAATGGTAGTAAAATTCTCCATTTTAATTATGACCCACACCCTACACCTTCCGTCAGCATTGTCGGAGTATTGAATTACGGAAGTATAAACGAAAGTGATCTAAAATATTTTCGGATCAGTAAAGTGGTGATTTTTGAATTCATCATCATTCTCCACGAAATAATTAATTCGTATCATTTTGTATGTCATGACGAAATAAACTAGCAATACATTTGTTGTTTTTATATTGAAAAGTTCTGCGAAAAAATCCCTCTTTCTATTCCTCTTTCGCGAAAACTAACCTCATTCATTACAAACTTGCATTGAGGATTTTTTTTGAAGCAGTTCATTTTTGGGGTATTTTGAGACCTACTGAAGATATTTGGGAACAAATATTCAGTAAATATCATAATTTGAAATTATAATAATAAAAAAAATAAATTGGGGATTTTTTTTGAAAAGTCCCGAATTTAGGGGATTTTTGAATTTCGACTGGGGAAATCGAGCCAAACGTTCTGGCAACCCTGGATCTACGCCAGGGGGGTGAAGCGACGGTAGGAAAAGTGGAAACACGGACATACGTCCCCAACTAGTTTCGTTCTGTCCTTTATTAGAAAAGGAAATGTCAGAAACGTATGTCGTAGATATGTTCAAATGGATGAATGACAGAACATTTAATGACATTCATAAATGAAAATGACAGACGTCTTAAATTTGTTTGTTAGTTTGTTGAAAAGTAACTGATAAGTGGTATTTTCTAGAGTGTGGCAATAATTGTGGTGATATTAACTAGTATGTATATGAAATCCATGTGCAGATTACTTTTTCTTTCAAAATTCAATGAAATATTCCCTCTTTTAGTATTCAGCTGATGCCAAGGATAAAATATTTCAACTCTTTTCAGGTGCTCTCTTCAGAGTATACTGAAATTTTTTTTTTCAGAATTCATAGCTATGATATGATATTTTTACAGGTGCTTTAATGAGGTTCGGTAATTGTCTAGGACATCGCATAACGCTCTAAATTTCATGAAAAAATCAGTACTTACTAATTTTAGTATGAAAATCACAAATCCGAAGTCAAAAAAGGTCGCTCGCCTCTAGTTTTTCCAAAAAAAATTCATAAACTTCTTCGAGGTCACTGAACTTTTCTCGCTGAATTTCGCTATTACACTCCATCTCGAACTATTCCCTTGATGGATATTGGTTATAAATGCATCAATATAAGATTTCAAGCAATTTTCACTACAAAAATTGCCAGGAATTGTTAAAATAAATTGATATCCTCATTGTTTACATTTTCCCCTTTTGACGTAAGAGTAATACGCGGGTTCGCGTACAGCACTATATCCTGCAGGGTTGCCAGTGCCAGTCAATTTTCTGAATCTATTATGCCGGGGGAATTTTAAGGATATGGAAAGAACGAATTTGACCGAGCGGAAAACGAATCGCGATATTTCTCCTAAATTCTGTCTCTCTTGAGAATATCGTCTTTCTTCTAGAATTATTCCATCTGTGCATCTTAAACGAAGATAGTTAACGAGTTACTGCCATTTTGTGATAACGTTAAGATATTTGCGAGGGTGAATTGAAAGTGATAGGTATTTTTATTAGTTATCAAGTGTGAAAGTAGCGAATAATGGAGTGTGAAGGTTGTAAGTATTCATTGTTCGATTTTTTTGGGATAATTGCGAATGAAAGTAGAATGTATGATTTTTTGAGACAGCATGGTGTGATTGATTTTTCCGAGCAAATGATGTGCCCGAAATGCAACAAACCGTGCAAGTTTTATAGAGATCATTTAAGATTCGTTTGCAATACCACGATAGAAGTGCGTAACAAACACAAAAAGAAAATTCGCGAAAGATGCGGTTTCATTCATTTCATTAAAAAGGACACATTTTTCTTCAACAGCAAAAAGCCGATAGATGAAATATGCCGGTTTGTTGCAATTTGGTTATTTGGCGCCAAACAGGAGCAACTTGAACGGGAAATGTCGTGGTCTAGGCAAACAGTTGTTGATTGGACCAGCTTTTGTAGAGAGGTATGCTTCGTTATAGTTAGTAATAACTCCAAACCTTTAGGGGGGGAAGGGAAAATTGTCGAAATTGACGAAGCAAAGTTTGGCAAAAGAAAATATAATAGGGGTAGAATCATTGAGGGTCAATGGATTTTTGGTGGGATTGAGCGGGAATCCAAAGAAGTATTCATAGTTCCTGTTGCTAATAGGAGTCAGGATACTTTACTGGACCTGATAAAGCAGTGGATTCTTCCGGGAACCACTGTGATGTCAGATTGTTGGAGATCGTATGATTGTTTAAATCATGAGGGTTTTCAACATTATACGGTCAATCATAGCATCAATTTCGTTGACCCTGACACAGGGGCTCATACTCAGAATGTGGAACGTCTGTGGAGGGATATACGAGGTGATATTCCCAGGTTTGGAAGGCGAGAAGAACATTTCGTGTTCTATCTGGCTGAATATTATTTTCACCGAAAATACCCGGACCATACAGAAAGATTCCATCAATTCTTTAAATACTTAAGTGAAGTATATCCCCCCACAGATAATTCGCATGAAGAGGATGAGTAAATTGTTTTAGAAATTATTAAATCTGTTCATTTTCAAAATTGGGTTTTAGTCAATATTAATTGTTAAAGTGTAGTTTTCTTTAAGTATTATATTCCAAATTTCCATTTCCGAGTTCAGGTTATTCTTGCTTGGTTCGAAATTTCCCAACTTCTTTCCATAACCCAAACTTTCCTCTTTTCCATTCTCCTTTCCTGGCAGAGATGGCCCACACCTCCCCGTGGTCTTTGCTGGATAACTTTTCTAACCATGTCATAAATTGTACATAATATAATGAAACAATTGCATGATGGAATGTGTTGGAACAAGTTAACTAAGTTGGGCCTAAGGAATTTTTCCAATAAAACTCTTCTATTCAGTCTAATCCGGAATGCTTTCGACCCGGCAACACTGTAAAGTAGTAGACTGAAGTTACTGTCAGATGTCGTTCTTCCGAACTTCAAAACCATCATGGCCGAATATATGCCGAAAATAAACAATGAGCAAATGAATGTAATTTCACAATTCCTGGCAATTTTTGTAGTGAAAATTGCTTGAAATCTTATATTGATGCATTTATAACCAATATCCATCAAGGGAATAGTTCGAGATGGAGTGTAATAGCGAAATTCAGCGAGGAAAGTTCAGTGACCTCGAAGAATTTTGTGAATTTTTTTTGGAAAAACTAGAAGCGAGCGACATTTTTTGACTTCGGATTCGTGATTTCTATACCAAAATTAGTGAGTACTGATTTTTTCATAAAATTTAGAGCGTTATGCGATGTCCTAGACAATTACCTGAGGTTCTTTTCAGGGATTACGAGATGTTAAGATTTAGGGCGCTAGGTGAGATCTGATAATGTTTTTACGAAGTTCAATTCTATAAATCTTACTGACTTTACCGTTATATTGAATCAAGAAAATGGCTTTCGTTTCATCTGCTTCCTTGCTAAAATGCATATATCAGCAATTCAATTCATTCAATAACATAAGATTTTCCCGCTTCCCTAAAGACCCTGCATGTCACCCTCATAACTTGAAAAGGTATTTGTGAAATAAATCCTAGCAAAAATATTATATCAATATTCGCTTATGTAGTGATTTCAATCAAATATCTCAACGGGTCATCTGAACAAGAAGGCTGTGCAACAATCATCTGAGCCGATTCTTCTACCTCATATGTTTTTACTGACAAAAAGACACAGTAATTAACCTATTAAGATCTATCCTGGCAAGATTGACAATCACTATTTATATTCAAAATTGATTTCAATATTCATCTTCTCTTATTTGATATTGATACTTTTTTATTTTTCAGAAAAGATTGATATTGACGGTAATCATCTACATCTATGGATTCCACCTAATTTTGACTGCCTATTGGGACTGGATGCTTTTTCCCCTTCCTAGACAAAACTGTTATTGTGTTTCAGTGTTGTGACAATTCTGATCCTAATGACAACTGAAAGGCTGTTGTGTGTTCACCCCACAAATAGGCCGAGTTTTTTAATTCACCAAGTTGGTGTGATGGAAGAGTGATGGATCCACCAAATCGTTTTTTTATTGTTGTTTGATTGACGTAAATGTCAAATTATCTAGTCGAACATCCACCACTTATGTTCTATGTCCACCACACTCCACCACAACCACACCATTTTGGTGAATTAAAAAACGCGCCCATATCTTTTTATCCATAATTCATAAACATCAAAGTGTTATTCAAATTTCATTGAGATAATTGTTCAGGAATTTTGTAGTTCTCCCCTAAGAACTTGAAATAACTAAAACCAAATTCCAAAAGTGTAAGACATTTGGTTGGTTAGAAATTGTGTTAGTTTCATTGAAATATGTCATAGTTTTTGGTTTCTCTAGAAGCAAATTATACTTACTTTTTTTAGAAAACTGTCACCTACATTATAGTCATATTGATAAGGTGTGAGACAAATATTTTCTTATTTATTGTACAACTGAATATTTGAAATGTATGAAAAATGTTTCAGTTACTAATTTTGTACATACAGATGCCTTGTGCACCATTTTTTATGAGTTTGAGAGAATATCTTTGTAAATATCATTGATTGTTGGAAAATATATTATATTAATATGCAATTGTAAAAATTATGTGAATAAAGAAATTATTGTTTACAATGCTTAGTTTCATTTCTGGAGAATATTTTCTTTCGAATTATTAAGTTAAAAACACGGAATAGAAAACATTTTGAAAAATCCACGGTACAAATTCGCAACTACTGCTAAGCGATACGCCCTCTGGCGATATAAATCCGAACACTTCCAAGCTAGTAGTTTTTCGACGTGCCTGTTATCCTAACGTAATTTGCTTACTTTTGAAGTTCATTTTCGAGCTTTTGTGTTGTTCTCAGAGTTGAAATTTTGGTATACCGAGAGTGTTTGTAATATTCATAAATCGATTCCTTTCTTTCCGATTAAAATTTTCGATTGTAATAATTCGAAATGGCATCCTCCCGAAATGACTATTGTTGTGTGCCTCAACTCAATGTTATTCATGGTCAAAGAAGAAAGGATCGTCTAGTGCCTCTAGTTTTCATTTTTTCCAAAGCCAAATGAAAGTAAAGTTAATTTGCAAATAGCATTTGGCAGGGAACTCAATGATAGAAGAAATTCATAGCTTTAGAAATTGAAGATTGGAAAACAGGTCACGAAATACATGGAAGTATGTTCACTGCTTTTATCTGAAGATGTTTATTTTCATAAAGGTAAATTACCTACAATGTATTCATTTCGAAACAACTTCATGTCCTGATGTTTTCAGGTGTAAATTAAAATAAAAGAATTTTGAAGAAAAATGCTGCAGAGAAACTACCGAGCACCTCTGCAGCTACCTAATTCACATACTACACAAAATCATATTCTAAAAGAGTGATCTGGTTGAAAACCTGACAGAAACTAGATATACTGTTAGAGTTGATAATAGCTGAAGTTATTCATATAAATACATTAATACTTTTCATTTCTATATATAGGAAGGTTGAACCAACTGTGACATTTTTCATTTTGAATGTGCATCTTAAGCTGCTGTAATATGAAAATGGAATCAATTATATGTCAATCTGTTTCCTTTTATTCAGAAATACGATGCAAAAGAACTTGAGCAGAAAATCTGTTTTCATTCACTCGTTTGTAAACAAAGAACAAGTCATATCATTTGGACTGATTCTAGATTTACCACATAATATAGCCTGCATTCAGCACTTCTTCACATAAATAAGAGTCCTTAAATTACTTATTGAGGTGCCTATTGTACCAGAAATTCAAGTAAACTTAGATATTGGTTCATTTTGATCCACCAAGCAACATCCACTAAAATAACAACGAAATTATCCTCCAAGAACGATTCAAAGTACGATTTTATATCGTGATCCAAACTAGAAGTTCCTTCTCAAGAAATCTTGCACAAAATTATGATAATTTCTTTAAATATTCAAGCTCTGCTTAATAAATATTCGTTCTCCACCACATTTCTAAGGTTTGTTTACATAAAACTACTAGCTTGGACAGGTTCCAAATTTATCCGTTAGGGCGCTGGCATCTTCGCAGAAGTTCCCAATAGTTGCATCCTGGAAAAGTCAATATTTGACCACAGAACACCATCGAAATTCTAAAGAAAAATGAATTAACTCAGCAAGCGGACACCCCCTAGAACCATAGTGGAATATTCCCAACTATTTTTTTTAGCAGGAAAAATGTCACAAATGTTGCCCACAGTTTACACAGGGGGATGAAACTTCTATGCGAATCTTGGAAACAAGAAACGTCAAACGACACCAATAATTCACGGTATGCAAATCACGGTTGTAACGAAGCAATTTTCGTTACGTCTCAATCCTGTGAAAATTCATTTCGGGAAATTTTCGTTTCACCTTGATAAATGCTGTTCAATAAGAATCAAACTTAAAATCCATCCCATGTGGAAAAAATTCCATACAACAATTTCAGTTCGCAATTGTCGCGATCCGCAGTTTTTTCCAGTTGTTGTTTTGGTTTTTCAGATGTTGAACAGCACAAAAAAGGGTGAAACGATTATTTTTTGTTACCGTCTCTGGAAACTTCTAGAACCTTCTAGAACACCAGAGAATTTCGAACCAACCAATCAGGGGGCATCTTCGAGCCCCACTCAGGAGAAATGAGCGAAAATTTTGACACATGCCTCCCTCCTCCAACCGAGGTAATATAAGTCCCGTATGCCGCTGAAAGAATTAATTCCGTCTTATTCCGAGTTTCATTCAGTTTGTTAGCTTTTAAATTCCGTCTTATTCAGTTTTCCGATTCAGTTTTCATTAATTTTCTTGGCTTGCTTCAGCGTTTGGTTGTATTACATTGTACTTCAAAATTTTTCTCTCATACCGAATCCTAGTAAAATTCAGTCTGCGAATAAAGTGTAACAGTGCCGAGAAAGAGACTCAAGTTAATCGCAGTGTTCACCGTAGTGAAACCATGGTAAGAAAACCTATTTGATTGTGTCTAAGTTGCCGTTTATTAAATTCTCTTGTGTGCCGATCAGTTGTATTCTTCCAAATTCCGAATATATCCGTTCATAATAGATAAATTGTTCCGACCGTATCTCTTTGCCCGTGGGGTGATAAAGATTGTATTACTCGGGGACCGCGGATCGAGATCAAGCCGGTCTAGCGTCTAGCGCGTCTTAGTTCAGACGATTTTCTTCGGGAACAAATACCGCGAGCCGGGAGACCGTACAGGGGGCGTCCGAAATTGTTGAAGTGATCGAATTAATTCTGTGGGATACTTTCTTGGAGTGCTGATCTCAAACTGCTCACCGTTGGGGCTCCTCGCTTTGGGCATTTGAGGTTAGACGTGAGTGAGTGTCTTAGTGCCCTTTAGTACGTCGGGTCAGGTGCACAACTTGACTTTGAGGTCTAAGGGTGGACATCCGTGGTCACTTCTACCGGGCATCTCGAACCGTCCTTCCGACTTCGTGTTCCTTTTTTTTATTGATCACACGGATTCCTAAGGGTGCTTACTTAGTGTGCTGTTCTTAAACTACCCACCGTTGGGGCTCCTCGCTTTGGGAGTTTGAGTCAGACGTAAGTTGGTGCCTTAGTGCCTTTCAGTCCATTGGGTCAGGTTTATCGCTTGACTCGGGGTCTAAAGGTGGGTCTCCACGATCATTCTTACCGAACATCCGGAACCGTTTGTTTATCGTCGTGTTCATTTATTTTATTGATCCTACGGATCCCTAAGGGTACTTACTTGGTGTGCTGTTCTCAAACTACCCACCGTTGGGGCTCCTCGCTTTGGGAGTTTGAGTCAGACGTAAGTTGGTGCCTTAGTGCCTTTCAGTCCATTGGGTCAGGTTTATCGCTTGACTCGGGGTCTAAAGGTGGGTCTCCACGATCATTCTTATCGAACATCCGGAACCGTTTGTTTATCGTCGTGTTCATTTATTTTATTGATCCTACGGATCCCTAAGGGTACTTACTTGGTGTGCTGTTCTCAAACTACCCACCGTTGGGGCTCCTCGCTTTGGGAGTTTGAGTCAGACGTAAGTTGGTGCCTGAGTGCCTGTTAGTTCATTGAGTCAGGTTTATCGCTTGACTCGAGGTCTAATGGTGGGTCCCCACGATCATTCTTGTTGAATACCCGGAACGGTCCGTCTGTCGTCGTGTTTATTTATTTTCTTGATCATACCGATTCCTAGGGGTGCTTACTTGGTGTGCTGTTCTCAAACTACCCACCGTTGGGGCTCCTCGCTTTGGGAGTTTGAGTCGGACGTAAGTTAGTGCCCTGGTGCCTTTCAGTCCATTGAGTCAAGTTTGTAGCTTGACTTGAGGTCTAAAGGTGGGTCTCCACGATCATTCTTACCGGATACATCGGACCGTCTGTCCGTTTTCGAGTTTGTTACTTGGCTGGTCAATATCATTTCCGCGAGACGCTTACTTGGAGTGCTGTTCTCAAACTACCCACCGTTGGGGCTCCTCGCTTTGGGAGTTTGAGTCAGACGTGAGTTGGTGTCTCGGTACCCTTTAGTCCATTGTGTCAGGTGTATCGCTTGACTCGGTGGCTGAGAGTGGATTTCCGAGATCAGTCAGGTTCCAATACCGATTTGTAGATTTAATATTTCTGATCCGGTCGCAAGTCAATTTGATAAAAGGACACAACACTCTTCACTGCTTCACCATCATTCATTTACTGTAATAACCAATCACCGCTTGCATTTTATTTCACCTTTCCGTACATTTATCACCGCTAACTATTGCTATACTCACCCTATTCTTTGCCGTTCCGTACGTAACTTTTCCGGTTGTTTATTTTGCTTGCTAGCATTCATTTTGACATTGTTGATTTCGTTCATATAACATCTTGTATTTTACATTTCTTTTTGTTCATTTCACTCTTCTGTATTCATATTAACCGCACCGCTTTATTCTCCGTTCACTTCAATCATCTAATTCATTGCATATTATTACCATTGCTTATATTCACCTGCTTTGATTGTTGAGTTATTTGATTACACACCGCAGACACGGTGTTGTACATTGTGTATTTATTCGTCTTACCATTCTGACAATACAAGTGCTCATATTTATTTTGAACTCTCCTGACACTGTACCGTTGTGTTGATACTGCTCTTATAACTGTTGATTTTCCTTTAAACCTGTACATATTGTAATAAAGTTGTATATAGACATTGTGTGTTTCACTATTATACCTGTACAGTGTCAGTATCTGTTGTGAGAAAAACTTTTACACACTAATCGCTACCAGCTCAGATTAGACAGAACTCTTCTCCAGCTGTTTAAAAGCTACTCAGGTAGAACCGTAAGTGCACGATTGAACCAAGGCGTTACAACCTTGTAAAACCCATTGTAACTGGCGCCCGAGCAAAGTTTTAAGAGTTGAAATAATCAGGTAACACCGCCACCGAGAAAAGGTCGTCACAAATTGGCGCCCGAGCAGGGACTTGTTTTTCATTCAACAACGAGCCGCAAAGAAGGAGAGTTTGGAAGGACCGAAATGGAAGTGAACAAGTAAGCATCGTGAAGAAGCGTCTGTTACCGTATCTCCAGAAGGCACTCGCTTTCCAAGATACTCCGACCTACAAGGACCTCTTAGAAAAAGGAAGGGTGTTCGAGTTGGTGCAGTGGCATGTGGATAACTACGTACCTCCACCAAGCCGGAAGGGGTTGATCGATGAAGCACACCTGGTTCACGAAAACCCCCATCCCACGACGTCACGAAGTCTTTCTGTGAGTTCTTCACTCAAGGATCCAACAGAACCGGCCGCTCCGTCATTGCCCGTACCGAAGACTTCCGTAGCCGAACCAGTGGAAAAGCCGAGCCAAGGAACCGTGAGACAGACCGAAGCTAAGCCTCCGCCGAAAAGTGTGCGTTTCAACAACACCGGACTGCAATGTTGGCGATGTGGAAAGATGGGGCACATGAGAAGTGAGTGCCGGTCAAAACCGAGATTATTCTGCTCTCGATGTGGGAAGGAAGGCACCCTGTCGAGAGACTGTCGCTGTTCGGGAAACTAGAACGGGACCGTCATCAAGAGGGGAAGAGACAGGTCCCGTCTAAAGCATCCCCAATAGCACCGAAACCGCATCCCCGAGAAAACCGCCCTATCGTCACCGTGTTCATCGGAGATGAACCCGTCGAAGCCTTACTGGACACCGGAGCGTCGAGGTCATTCCTGAGCCAAACCGCCGCCGAAAAATGCAGGAATGCCAGTGTACTGCCAACGAAGATACCTGACATGTTGGCCACCGTCGCAGATGGAAACGCCGTAGCCGTTGTGGAATCTTACAAGCCACGCTTGAAGTTTGGTGAGGAACACATTGAGGCAACGTTGTATTTGGTCCCTACCTTGCCAGTGGACGTGATTTTGGGTATGGACCTGCTGGCCTCGCATGATTTCCGGATCGACTTTCGGACTTCTCAGTGCTTCCTCAATGGAAAGCCGCTGGAAAATCCCACACGTCCACCCACGAAGATTCGGAGCTCTACGATCAACGCCTTGACGTCTCAGGAACAGCAAATCCTTGAGAAGTTCCTGAAAGAAGAACTAGGAAGATTCAAAGAAGTGCGAGGACTGACCAACATGATATCCCACGAGATCAAAATGAAACCTGGAACCGAACCGATCAAGCAGAGATACCGTCCGTACAACCCGAAAATGCAGGAGATTGTTAACCAGGAAGTGGATAGAATGTTGGCAGAGGGCATCATAGAACCGTCAAAGTCACCGTGGAGTTCAAACGTCGTCATCGTCAAGAAAGCCAACGGAAAGCCGAGGTTTTGTATAGACTTTCGCGCCGTGAACGACGTCACCGTAAAGGATGCATACCCGTTACCACACATAGCCGGAATTCTGGATAAATTGCGACGAGCGAAGTACATCTCAACACTGGATTTGAGGCAAGGATATTGGCAGGTTCCACTTTCCAGAGCATGCAGACCTCTGACGGCTTTCGCAGTCCCTGGACGAGGCTTCTTCCAATTCAAAGTGATGCCATTTGGTTTACACTCCGCAGGAGCCACGTTCCAGAGAGGTTTGGACCGTGTGATAGGCCCGGAAATGGACCCCATCGCCTTCGCGTACCTAGACGACATCGTGGTATTAGCCGAAACTTTCGAGGAGCATCTAGCCAACCTGAAAACCGTATTTCACCGACTCCGGGAAGCCAATCTGAAGATCAACCCGGAGAAATGCGAGTTTGTTAGGAGCTCACTCAAATACCTAGGGCATGTGGTGACCGAAGATGGAATTGCTACCGATCCAGACAAGATTGCCGCCGTAAACTCCATGACCCCACCGAAGACCGTCCGTCAACTTCGTCGATTTTTAGGAGTCGCGAGTTGGTACCGCCGATTCGTGGAAGATTTCACGAAGATCGTAACGCCGCTGACCATGTTGCTGAAGAAGAAGCAACGATGGGTATGGACATCCGACCAACAACAAGCCTTTGAGACCTTGAAGAAGAAGCTCACTGAGTCACCAGTCCTAGCATGTCCCGATTTTTCCGAACCGTTTACACTACAGACCGACGCATCAGAGACAGGACTTGGAGCTGCTCTAACTCAGGTGTTGGAAGGTCACGAACGTGTGATAGCCTACGCTAGCCGTACGCTGAATGATGCTGAGAAGAATTATTCAGTGACCGAGAAAGAGTGTTTAGCCATAGTTTGGGCTATCGACAAGATGCGACCGTACCTAGAAGGATACCGTTTTACCGTGATGACCGACCATATGAGTCTCCGCTGGTTACAATCCATCAAGTCCCCGTCCGGAAGAATCGCACGTTGGAGCGTCTTTCTGCAACAATATGACTTCGAGATCAAGTACCGAAAAGGAGCCTTGAACCGAGTGGCAGATGCTCTGTCCCGGGATCCGTTACCGTCTCAAGAAGAATCATGTTTGGCAGAGGATGTGGTGCTTTGTCCGTGGTATGCGAAGAAGTATCAGGACGTTCTGAAGGATCCGGCGTTATACCCCGACTACCGTATTGAAGGTGGCAAGTTATACCGTCATTTCTGGAGTTCGAACGATTTCACCGAGCCTGAAATGGGAACGCCATGGAAATGGTGTGTCCCAACCGAAAACCGTCTGTCCGTACTCCGAGAAAACCATGACGAACCCGTGGCTGGCCATATGGGCATTGCGAAGACAATATCCAGGGTGGCCCAGAACTATTACTGGCCAGGGATGTTCCGAGAAGTAGGGAAATATGTCCGAAGATGCCGGCAGTGCCAGAGGTATAAGGTTAGCCAACAGAAACCGTCAGGGAAAATGCAGCCTTATACCATTACCGAACCGTGGAATACCGTCAGCACCGACCTGATCGGCCCGCTACCGCGTTCTAAGAAGGGTAATACCTTCTTGGTAATGTTTCAAGACCGATTTTCCAAATGGGTCGAGTGCAAACCACTCAGGACCGCTACTGGTAAAGGAGTTTTCCAAGCCTTCTATGACCAGGTAGTGTTGAAGTTTGGCTGTCCCAAGACCGTGATCAGCGATAATGGTTCCCAATTTGATGGACGATTATTCAAGGGAAACCTCAAGGACCTGGGCATCCGACACCGGTTCGCCCCAGTCTATTCCCCGCAGTGCAACCCTGTCGAGAGAGCAAACCGAACAATCAAGACCATGATTGCCCAATTCTGCGAGGGAGACCACCGAAATTGGGACGAACGCATCGGCGAACTGACTTTCGCCCTAAATTCAGCGAAACACGAATCAACCGCATTCACACCGGCTTTCCTGAATTTTGGGAGAGAGATTCGGTCGCCTGAAACGAACCGCAGGTTTATGTCCAGCCCAGACGAAGCCGAGGGGACTACCGAGGAACCGTCCGTAAAAGGCTTTGCACGATATGCCGACCGTCTGAAACGCCTCCGGGAAACGCACGAGTTCGTGCGTATCCAACTAGCGAGGGCATACGACCAGCAGAGCCATTACTACAACCTGCGTCGCAGGGAATGGTCTTGTAGGATCGGCGACAAGGTGTGGAGGAGAGAACATCCCTTGTCCTCGGCCGCCGATGGATTTGCCCCCAAGCTAGCCGCCAAATACACCGGCCCGTATACCGTGACCAAGATAATATCCCCCGTGGTGTATGACCTCAAGGATATGTCCGGAAAATATCTGCGACATATTCATGTCAAAGATTTGAAACCGTTTCATGAAGACCAGGCAGGTCCTTCTACCGTACCGGGAGGAGACGGGATTGTGGCTGCCTCCACCATAAGTAGCTGTCCGACCGCTAGAAGCTCCCTGACTATTGGATTAACCACTTTGAAGGGTAAGATTTTAATGAATGAACTATTGCTAAAATCAAATAGTTTTCAGAAAGTCAGGAACCGAAACCGCCTTTGCGATCATACAGGGGCCAATGTAGGGAGAAACTTCACGACCAAGGTGGGGACGCTCACCAGGAATCGTCTCGACCTACCCAGAGAAGGAACTGCATACCACCGAGAAGTGGACCTAGCAGCTAACAGAGTCGCTATCCACCCCAAGCAGCGGAATCCAAGAAGATCCATCGGCGTTCAGTGCGACACTGGCGTCGCAACCTCAGCTATTTCTCCGCCGTAGAAGAGTAAGAGTAGGGTGCTTGAATAGGTAATAGGGGTGATAGGGTGTTGTAAAAAAAAAACTTTCAGTTTTTTTTTGTGGAAGAGGAGGGGGTGTGTAACGAAGCAATTTTCGTTACGTCTCAATCCTGTGAAAATTCATTTCGGGAAATTTTCGTTTCACCTTGATAAATGCTGTTCAATAAGAATCAAACTTAAAATCCATCCCATGTGGAAAAAATTCCAAACAACAATTTCAGTTCGCAATTGTCGCGATCCGCAGTTTTTTCCAGTTGTTGTTTTGGTTTTTCAGATGTTGAACAGCACAAAAAAGGGTGAAACGATTATTTTTTGTTACCGTCTCTGGAAACTTCTAGAACCTTCTAGAACACCAGAGAATTTCGAACCAACCAATCAGGGGGCATCTTCGAGCCCCACTCAGGAGAAATGACCGAAAATTTTGACACATGCCTCCCTCCTCCAACCGAGGTAATATAAGTCCCGTATGCCGCTGAAAGAATTAATTCCGTTTTATTCCGAGTTTCATTCAGTTTGTTAGCTTTTAAATTCCGTCTTATTCAGTTTTCCGATTCAGTTTTCATTAATTTTCTTGGCTTGCTTCAGCGTTTGGTTGTATTACATTGTACTTCAAAATTTTTCTCTCATACCGAATCCTAGTAAAATTCAGTCTGCGAATAAAGTGTAACAGTGCCGAGAAAGAGACTCAAGTTAATCGCAGTGTTCACCGTAGTGAAACCATGGTAAGAAAACCTATTTGATTGTGTCTAAGTTGCCGTTTATTAAATTCTCTTGTGTGCCGATCAGTTGTATTCTTCCAAATTCCGAATATATCCGTTCATAATAGATAAATTGTTCCGACCGTATCTCTTTGCCCGTGGGGTGATAAAGATTGAATTACTCGGGGACCGCGGATCGAGATCAAGCCGGTCTAGCGCGTCTTAGTTCAGACGATTTTCTTCGGGAACAAATACCGCGAGCCGGGAGACCGTACAGGGGGCGTCCGAAATTGTTGAAGTGATCGAATTAATTCTGTGGGATACTTTCTTGGAGTGCTGATCTCAAACTGCTCACCGTTGGGGCTCCTCGCTTTGGGCATTTGAGGTTAGACGTGAGTGAGTGTCTTAGTGCCCTTTAGTACGTCGGGTCAGGTGCACAACTTGACTTTGAGGTCTAAGGGTGGACATCCGTGGTCACTTCTACCGGGCATCTCGAACCGTCCTTCCGACTTCGTGTTCCTTTTTTTTATTGATCACACGGATTCCTAAGGGTGCTTACTTAGTGTGCTGTTCTTAAACTACCCACCGTTGGGGCTCCTCGCTTTGGGAGTTTGAGTCAGACGTAAGTTGGTGCCTTAGTGCCTTTCAGTCCATTGGGTCAGGTTTATCGCTTGACTCGGGGTCTAAAGGTGGGTCTCCACGATCATTCTTACCGAACATCCGGAACCGTTTGTTTATCGTCGTGTTCATTTATTTTATTGATCCTACGGATCCCTAAGGGTACTTACTTGGTGTGCTGTTCTCAAACTACCCACCGTTGGGGCTCCTCGCTTTGGGAGTTTGAGTCAGACGTAAGTTGGTGCCTTAGTGCCTTTCAGTCCATTGGGTCAGGTTTATCGCTTGACTCGGGGTCTAAAGGTGGGTCTCCACGATCATTCTTATCGAACATCCGGAACCGTTTGTTTATCGTCGTGTTCATTTATTTTATTGATCCTACGGATCCCTAAGGGTACTTACTTGGTGTGCTGTTCTCAAACTACCCACCGTTGGGGCTCCTCGCTTTGGGAGTTTGAGTCAGACGTAAGTTGGTGCCTGAGTGCCTGTTAGTTCATTGAGTCAGGTTTATCGCTTGACTCGAGGTCTAATGGTGGGTCCCCACGATCATTCTTGTTGAATACCCGGAACGGTCCGTCTGTCGTCGTGTTTATTTATTTTCTTGATCATACCGATTCCTAGGGGTGCTTACTTGGTGTGCTGTTCTCAAACTACCCACCGTTGGGGCTCCTCGCTTTGGGAGTTTGAGTCGGACGTAAGTTAGTGCCCTGGTGCCTTTCAGTCCATTGAGTCAAGTTTGTAGCTTGACTTGAGGTCTAAAGGTGGGTCTCCACGATCATTCTTACCGGATACATCGGACCGTCTGTCCGTTTTCGAGTTTGTTACTTGGCTGGTCAATATCATTTCCGCGAGACGCTTACTTGGAGTGCTGTTCTCAAACTACCCACCGTTGGGGCTCCTCGCTTTGGGAGTTTGAGTCAGACGTGAGTTGGTGTCTCGGTACCCTTTAGTCCATTGTGTCAGGTGTATCGCTTGACTCGGTGGCTGAGAGTGGATTTCCGAGATCAGTCAGGTTCCAATACCGATTTGTAGATTTAATATTTCTGATCCGGTCGCAAGTCAATTTGATAAAAGGACACAACACTCTTCACTGCTTCACCATCATTCATTTACTGTAATAACCAATCACCGCTTGCATTTTATTTCACCTTTCCGTACATTTATCACCGCTAACTATTGCTATACTCACCCTATTCTTTGCCGTTCCGTACGTAACTTTTCCGGTTGTTTATTTTGCTTGCTAGCATTCATTTTGACATTGTTGATTTCGTTCATATAACATCTTGTATTTTACATTTCTTTTTGTTCATTTCACTCTTCTGTATTCATATTAACCGCACCGCTTTATTCTCCGTTCACTTCAATCATCTAATTCATTGCATATTATTACCATTGCTTATATTCACCTGCTTTGATTGTTGAGTTATTTGATTACACACCGCAGACACGGTGTTGTACATTGTGTATTTATTCGTCTTACCATTCTGACAATACAAGTGCTCATATTTATTTTGAACTCTCCTGACACTGTACCGTTGTGTTGATACTGCTCTTATAACTGTTGATTTTCCTTTAAACCTGTACATATTGTAATAAAGTTGTATATAGACATTGTGTGTTTCACTATTATACCTGTACAGTGTCAGTATCTGTTGTGAGAAAAACTTTTACACACTAATCGCTACCAGCTCAGATTAGACAGAACTCTTCTCCAGCTGTTTAAAAGCTACTCAGGTAGAACCGTAAGTGCACGATTGAACCAAGGCGTTACAACCTTGTAAAACCCATTGTAACTGGCGCCCGAGCAAAGTTTTAAGAGTTGAAATAATCAGGTAACACCGCCACCGAGAAAAGGTCGTCACACGGTATAGTTTTTCGATCTGCATTATCAAGCCAATCAGCGTTGAGAATTTAAAAAAATCTTATCCTGAAAGTTGTTATGAGTTATGATGGCGCTTCTTGTTTGCTGTGGAGTTGTGGTTATTTTAGCACATAATAATTAATTAATAATGATCTGTGATAATATATTGATTTTAGGTAACAATTGATGGAAATAATTCGTCTGGTAGTTTCCTGCATTTATTTTTAAATTTATTTGTATATCAGGAATTACAAAGGTTGCTTCTGTTTACGATTGGATCAAATTCATATCCCATAATCTGCCCAATGAACATTACCGAATCAGATTCTTCCGAAAGAACGATCCCAATTATTGACTTAGAAGTAACTCTGCTCTTTCAGTCCAAGTAAAAACTGATATCCCAATTCCAATTATTGACTTAGAAGAAACTGCTCTTTTAGTCCAAGTAAAAACTGATAATATGATTACGTCTAAATGTTATTTCCTGTCTGTCAAAGCATGGAACTCAAGAGGACCATGAATTTGTGTGCTTCCAAAACAGTGCCTAAGGTTGACAATCATGGGGGAACATTATTAACGGTTTAAACAACAATCATCAACATGATGCAGAACTTGTGTCACTGTGTATCCTTCAACATCAAAACAGACTTTTTCTGAAAGGGAGTTTCAGGTGCTATCTGATATGGGGGGTATCAGATAGCACTGAGGAGATCTTGTTTTGAAACAGGTTTAACTGGTATTTTGGAATCTTATTCATTTTAGCCGCGAAGAAATCAGAATTCTATGTAAAAAATTCAAAAGAATATATTTTCAAAATTATTTGAACCGAAATCAGAGTTGAGGATTGAACGTATTCAATTCTTTGCTAAATTCATTTGCAGATGGCAGATTTGAGTTTATTGAAGCATATTCAGGAGAAATACTAAGTTGTGGGACTACCTCAGATTATTTTTCCATCACCCAGGGATTTACAAACAGTTAAGGAATCAGTACCAGTTCTATATAGACCTCTTTAACCTGTTTCACAACATTTTAAATTCTAAGTTGATTGAATGGACGATTTAGATAAATATTGTGCTCTCATATTTGATGCGATATCCTTGAGTTCAGGGTTATTGCTGAGAGTTCGGTAGAGAAAAAACTCAGACTTGATTAATAAGACTAATATATTTTTCTTGTTTCATGCTCCAACTCACCACATGGAATGCTGAAAACCAGGTACCTGAGGCATTATTTTTAAAAGAACATATATTTTATTAGGATCATTATGTATTTTATTGATAGTTTATTGAAGAGATGATTCATTTTGTTATTTCGAGTCGATCTTTATATTATGTAGGTATTTCCCAAGTGATTTACATGAGCTAAAGTGGTATACTCTTGCTGAATCTGTCAGAGTTTTGAATACCATGGACCTTTAAATAATGAGAAATTTCATGTAATATCTTTGCTTGTTGAAAGTATTCCATAAATATGAAGGTAAAAATCTCTTCAGTTCCATAAATAATTTGTCAAATTTGACTAATAACTGTTTTTTCTGAAATTCTGTGGGAAAAGGTTCATAGCTGTTTTTCGTTTCAAAATGCTTTGTGCAATAATTCCTTGAAGATCCATATGGAATACACTGCGGAAACAGCTGCATATATGTATTATTTGAAGCACGGAACCTTCCTACACTTATTGTAGTTTCATAACGTCATGATTATGTGTTCAATCAAGCTAAAACTATTATTCCGTATCAATGCCCTGAAAGCTAAAATCAATTTCACACATTCTTTAAGTGGGACACTCGTTATTCAAATAAAATCTTTTGTATTGATAGGGAATCAATTATTAAATATAAAATGTTATGTCATAAATCTATTATTTGTAAATGGATTTATTTGTAATCATCATTTTATATCAAATATATAAGAAACGATAACTTCAATACATTTTTGAAATAAAACTTTTCGTTTAATTTTCAAATATGACCCTACTGTTGAATAATTCGAATAAATTAGTTTCCCGCCGTAATTCGAAATTATTCCCGCCTGACACCAACAAATGGCAGACACTTTGTTTCTCTGGTTTAGTAGGGAGTTAGCACTTCTTATATATTTGTATTCTGTGGGTATGAGTAAATCCACAGAGCTTTCTTCTCAAAACTGTGTGACAAGTGAAATATAGGATATGCTCCCTCCCCTTCTTTTACCAGGATGCTAATAGTATAGTATACAGTGCCCCAAAGATTTAAGACAAATTAATCTTAATATGAGAAAATATATATATTTCCTCAATAATATTTATATAATAATGTCACGTTGATGAAGTAAAGATCAAAATAATATTATTCTGTGATATATTTTATATTATTCTGTGTCTCGTAAAAATATTTTTTATATTCAGTGCTCTTAACTGAAATTCAATTCAAATTCACCGTTCCATGTGGTATAACTGGTATATGTGTTTTGTTCAGTAGTTAAGGATTTATTAGTGTTTGATTTAATTATAGTGATTTATTGGGAGATTCTTCAATTGATAAAAAACTTATAAGGTATGTCGGAATCTTTCTCATCAATAATACAGGCAGGTACTCTGCAAATCATCCATAAGTTTTCTGCACCTAATCATCTCTTGATTCAATTCAAAGACCAGTCGGCAGACGAAAAAAGTTTAAACTGCTGTCTGTCCGGCAGCTATCTACACGTCAGTCAAATCAGGAATGAATTAACTGAGTGAACTTTATCTCTGGTATTGTACAAAGATATACAACGTTTCGAGCCATGCCCAATTATCTCTGGGGGCTATGCATCAAAATGAACTCATTATATACCAGTGTATTATAGCATGACGCTTGAATGATCTCATTGAAATGCACAGGTTCAATTTTATCTTATGTTTAGGATTGAGACTATGATTATGGTGCGACTATATAACTTGGTTTTTCATCTGATTCATCCAACATTAATATAACATTTAACCTTGTTTGTGGCAAGTAATTCGATCAACATTAACAAATTCTCAAATTGAACATTAATAATACACTAACATGATCACAAGGACGAGTATCTGTAGATGAATCAACAAATATCTATCTTTAATATCAGAGCTAATCTTCCTATCAACCAAAACATCTTCACCGATGAAGCGGACCCGAGGAGAATGACTACAGCTGTTTCACAGTTATTATTATATTATTAATAATACAATTTGGTAGTTTTCAGTCGTACCAGTCAGCCGAGATGCATTTTAATCGAGCAGTAGTCATCTCTTGAAGTATGGTAATTGACTTGGTATATTTTGTCTTATTCTTGATCATTATTCGATTGTAGAACCTTATTTTCAAGAATAGGTCACTGGTGAATCTACATTTTTTCAATAGATGGATGAATTACCTAGGTATAATTAAATGAAATACTATCAAGCAAGGTGACTATGCTTATGATGCCTTACATTGCAATATTCATATTCTATTGTATGTGAGAAATCGAAAGAATTAAAAATAATCCGCTTGCCTGCTAGCATTTTATTCAACTAATTAATTTTTTGATATTGCTTGCCAAATTAATTTAAGCAGCCATAACCACCAATAAGTCGCCTTGGTTCTCAGCTTCTAGTCTGAGGGCCTGGTGAAAAAAGAAATGTTTTGGTTGATGGTCTGAAGATTGTTTTGACTCCAAATATTTTCTTCTGTAAAAGAAACAGATTAGACGAAGTGGAGTAAAATAGTGTTATATTTAGTCTCCAGTAAATTCCGTTGTTTTTGTGAAAGTATCATAGCTACCAGAGTTATATTTAATTTCGAGAGATATGATTGAATCCTAGAATTCTGCTTCATATGGACTATATGTTTGATAGAAAAAGACTGACTGTGCTCATTGAAGTTGTCCGAAGGACTTCAAGTCACTCATTATTTAAATATATATCTAGCAGTACTTTCACCTCTGATCGCATAGAAAACCTACAATCTATGTTGAAATTTGTCTTTCGTAATGCTACTTTCACTTTATGAATAGTCATTAAAAATCTATATTGATAATTTTTCAAGTAAATAAGACTTCCAAGTTTTTCTAGGACTTACTTACTGGATGCTGAATCTGTTTTTCATTTTTGTTTCATTTTTCTGATTGATCAAGAAAAATCAGACAAGTTCTAATGGAAGCGCAGAAACTACTGCCTTTCTTCTGTTCATAACATGTAGTATTGTCTGATGTCTTGTATTTGCATGTTCATTAATTAGAACAATCCAGTAAATCATTAACATCCGTAGCGCCTGATCAGGAATGCGTGTCTGAGATTTATAGTAATTTGTTTCTAGTTTATCACCCTTAGCTCCATATTGTGTTAGTAAAATTTAGAATTATATGAAATATGCAATAACTATTGGCTAATTGCAGTGGTTGTGTACATGCTTAAAACAACAGTATTATATGCCATATGCCATATTTTCTGATTTTTCGAGAAAGTTCTTGATTTGGAGGTTTTTAGTTCATCACAGAGTTATGAGTTTTGCTTTTGTTTCCTATTTTTTTCTTTTTAACAGACAAGATTTCATACATGCGGTTTTTGAATAGGATACATAAAAATTGTCACCTGCTTTTCTGATTCCATTTATCCACATTCTGTCTAAGACTTCCTGCACAGCTTGCTTGGGCTACTTCATACTTCCATTAGTTCGAGGAATGTACTTTTGGATTTTTAGGGGTAATTCTTTTCCTGGGTTTTGGCGAGCATGAACGGATTACTTTTTGTCGCAGTCACCCTCAATTTCAAAGGGAAATTTTAAAAAGAAACGCAGGTCTTTTTTCAAATTAAAATCAAAATTTTGAAAGATCGCTCGGACCCGTCAATCTGATTTTTGAGTGGTACATATTTTTGGGCGCATGTTCTGGGGAGCAGAGTGTGCTATCGTTTTGTCCGAATGTACGTAATTTTCGAAATTTTTCCGAAAATGGTCTCGAGCGATTAGGCTCGACTCACTGATGACGAATCCGGTGTCAAAATTGATTTTATCCGGTCGGCCGGCGGACCGAAGACACGATAACTGTCAACGTCGCGATGTAGCAACTTGAAACTTTCAGGGTAGGTTGCGCATCAGAATGCGGCGGTTGAGTTCCTTAATAGGCGAAAACGGTCAAACGGTTGAGGAGTTATAGCCATTTGAAATTTTGAGCTTATTTCCCTGATATTTCAGGTACAGCTGAAGTGATTAGATTGAAACTTGGCAGTTAGTTGATGCATAACGACGCTTAACTTCTTGCCCACGTTTGTTGCGATCGTACAGTGAGTAAATTGAAAAAAAAAAGTCGAAATTTTCTTCTGGAAATCTTTTTTCCGGAAGCATTTATTATACTATAGAAAAATCTTGCTCGTATCTTGACCTCTCTATTTTGAAGCACCAATGAATCAAATTTCAGTGTGATAGGGTTATAATTTTGGGAGATATTGGGAAAATATATGTCAAATTCCGTAGTTTTACTCGGTGTGCTTTCAATTTAACTCAAGTCTTCAAGTTGACGCCTCAAGTCCAACCAGTTTTCATCCTTACAGAATGAAACAGTATCATCGGCAAAACTGATGATCTTGAATATCTAATTCGAACATATCATTTATATATATGTTAAATAGGATTGGTCCCAATATGGCACCCTGGGGCACACCACAAGTTATGATCCTATCTTCACCGACAATATCTCCAATTCCTACTTTTTGTTTCCTATCAATTAAATAACTCCTGAACAGATTATAAGCCTTTCCCCTATTTCCATATCGTACAGTGTATCCAGCAACTTCATGTAGTTAACAGTATTGAAAGCATTCGTAAGATCCATAAACAGGCCCATGAATGAGAGATGGAGTCTAAACTCTCGTATAAATTTTGTGCTAGTATTCTCATTGGATATTGTGCAGACATGCCCTCACGAAAGCCGTACTGTGATGTTGACGACAATTTATGCCTTCCAAGGAAGGAATTCAATCTCTCTGCATAACCGTTCCTAGTATTTTTGCGAAACTTTTCATCTGTGTAATCTGTTTATAACTAGCCATATCGTCTCTATCTCCACTTTTATAAATTGGTGTTACTATTGCGGTCCTGGAAGCCAATGGGAAACAGCCCTCTTGCAAAAACTTATTAACAATGTTGGTAAGTGAAGCAGATATGTAATCTGATATAAGTTTGAGTGTTTTCACTCTGAGATATTCACATCCAGGTGCCTTTTTTTTAGAAATCCTGAAAACATTTCATTTCCTGAATTTTTTTTCAGCTTACGCTACATAGCATTTTTTTATGGAATTCATCAAATCAACAGCTATCATTTTTTCGATTCTCTATGATTGCTATTTACCCTCACATACCTCGTACACTGCCTCAGATTTGCTTCTAGTATACCTATGAACGCATTCATTTCCGAGTCCAAATCACAACCTGCTGGTAAAACCTTATCCCAGATATCAGACACCAATCTCTCCTTGAACTCTTATTCATCGATTTTCTGCCAATAATTCACCGATCTCTGCAATCTTTTTTCAGCCAATGATCGGTACCATAATTTTGTAGTGGTCTGTTATATCTGTTTCGAATGTTATTGGCTACACCGAATCATAGGTCTGATCAATAGACTTGATATTCATCAAGTCTTTATGGTCTAGACATGTGGAAAGGCCATTTTGAACTCTTGTATATGTGTGTATGCAAGATATGTAGCCATGCTTACTCAGGGTGTCTAAATAATATTCGGCTAAATTGGTTGATCAATATTCATGTCCGCAATAAACAGGCTATAGTCAGAAGTTTCCCTACCACCAATCATATCAGGTTCAACTCCTGGACTGAGAACAAAACATCAGAGGCTGGTGTTCTATAAGCAGCATCGATTTCAAAATTTCATTGCAGAACTTCACTTTCATCCTCCTTCCATTAAGTTTAACCACATCTGATCTGACAAACGCAACATCATCGTTTTGATGTAGCCCCCAAAATTATATAATGTTCCACATCCAGGTATATTCAATGTTCCAACATCAGGTAGCATATGCGTTTCAGTGCAGATAATACACTCAAGAGAGACATAAATTTCATTCAGAAGAAGCAGAAATTTATCGAAATCCTTCGAAGTGCTAGGAATATTGTTATGTATCATCTTAAATTTTTCATATTCCTCATTTAGCTTCAAAACCCCTGCCACCTCCCCAGGCGAACCCAGCAATGATGTGTGTAAGTTGGTCGTTTTAAAATCTAGTATATACGGATCCATAATGTAACATGCAGAAATATACTTATTCTATACAGGGTCTTTCACGAGGAACCTCACCCATATTTATACGGGAAACTACTGAACGTATTTTCATGAAATTCAGCACTCATAAGTATTTCACGATGCTGATGAAATCTAAAATATTTTCAAGGCATGAGCACTTCCGGTTTTTCCGGAAATGACGTCAACTTCCGTTTTTCAAATTAGAACACAATTTTTTTATTGCAGAAATAGATTCCTTAGAAAATTTCAATTTATTTCGATGTAACATTTTTCAGTTTTGGTTGGAAAATTCTCTCTGAGCGGGAAAATTCGAAAAAAAATCGAAAATAGAGCTCCGCTGAAACAAGAATAACTTCGAGGTTTTTGGATGGAAAATTTTCATTTTTGGGATTTTTCAAGATGTAAGATTGATGTATCCACTTTGAAAATGGAAATCGCGATTCATGATACAGGGGGTGAAAAAATCGCTTTCAATGTTAGGCATGACAAAATCGTGAAAAATCAATTTTTTCAAATTAGAACTAAATTTTTTTATGGCAGATATTGAATCTACGTTAAAAAATAATGTGAGTGTATGCATCACACCCTTGCCCTAAAGTGGAAATTTTCTGAGTTATTCACAAAAAACTGTTTTTCGTCTTGAATTTTCAGCTATTTCTTTTCCCTTCACGCCAAAAAGATGACATTTTCAGGAACTGTTACTTAAACCATGTTTTAGATTTTACTACCCTAATATGTAAGAGAAAAAAGTTACAGGTTGTTCCTAAATAGATGGCGAATTTGGATTCGAATTTGTATCGGAAACCTCTTTATTTCAACTAATCGGCCATCGGTTTTCTCTCCAGTGATAAATAAATAATTCCTTATGAACCATATGCAAAAACTTACCATGTTTTACATTTTTTTTTTCAATGATAGATATCATTAATTACATCTGCCAAATTCCTCTTTATTCAGTAGCATTTTGTGTTTACTATTAATTTGGTGATAATTCGTATTAAGTTATAAAGTCGATCACTATGCCTAATTTTACCAATGAGGATTATTTAAATCTCATTCTACTTCATGGAGAATGTAATAAAGTTTTAGATAGAACGATTCGACTGTTCATTGAGAGGTTTCCTGACCGACCCAGACCAACGAGAGATACCATTAACATAACCATGACAAACTTGAGAAATGTCGGATCTTTCGTTAAGAAAACTACACACAGAGAAAAAAGTGTAGTAGAAGATGAGAACAACGAAATTACAGTTCTTGCATATTTTCGTGTGAATCCTCAAAATTCTCTCAAAGATGCCGAGATTGATCTGGGATTATCTCAATCGAGTGTTTGGAGAATATTAAAAAAACATAAAATGCACCCATATAAATTCAATAGGGTACAGCATTTGAAGGAAACTGATTTCGTCAGGAGAACAGAGTTTTGCGAAGCTATGATGATTCGATTTCAAGAGAATGAAATCTTTTTGGACTGTATAATTTGGACAGATGAATCTAAATTCACAAAGAATGGTTCTTTCAATAGGCATAACAGTCATTATTGGGATGAAGAGAACAACCACCACTTCAGACAATGGAACTTTCAAGAGACCTGGAGTTTCAATGTTTTTGCGCCATCAAAAATAATGCAATTCTCGATGTTCACATTTATGATGGGACTTTAACTGGTAAGATAGAACACTACACATGTTTGCATTATTTAAAGAATGTTCTCCCTTAGGAGATAGATATTCTGACATATTGACTCAAATAATTGAGCCGCTAGTACAGAACCATAATGACTTATGGTATCAACAAGATGGCGCGCCTCCACACAATTCACTCAATGTGTCAAATATCCTCTACAGGCTATTTGAAGATCGATGGTTGGCGAACAATGGTCCACATCTTTGGCCACCACGTTCTCCCGATTTAACTCCTTTAGACTATTATGTTTGGTGTAGGATAAAAAATATTGTCTACTCAACTCCCCTGACTGATAAAGAGGACTGCATAGAACGAGTCAGAAATGCGTTCAGGTTTGTTTAGATTTTTAGATTCATAGTTTTGAAACTCAATTTGGTTTTTAAACACTTTTGCAGATCTTTTCCTCCCGATGAAATAAGAAGAGCAACGCACGAAGCATTCCTGAGACGTATAAATAAATGTCTAGAAATTAACGGTCAAAACTTTGAGCATCTTCTCTAGTTATAACTGCGAGAGTTTGCCATGGTTCTCCTGATAGTAACTTGAAGTCGGTTTCAAGAAGGGGTGAAAAATCTACAGCATGGTTCAAATAACAGTTCCTGAAAATTTCATCTTTTTGGCGTGAAGGGAAAAGAAATAGCTGAAAATTCAAGACGAAAAACAGTTTTTTGTGAATAACTCAGAAAATATCCACTTTAGGGCAAGGGTGTGATGCATACACTCACATTATTTTTTAACGTAGATTCAATATCTGCCATAAAAAAATGGGGTTCTAATTTGAAAAAATTGATTTTTCACGATTTTGTCATCCCTAACTTTGAAAGCGATTTTTTCACCTCCTGTATCATGAATCGCGATTTCGATTTTTGAAGTGGATACATCAATCTTACATCTTGAAAAATTCCAAAAATGAAAATTTTCCATCCAAAAACCTCGAAGTTATTCTTGTTTCAGCGGAGCTCTATTTTCGATTTTTCTTTCGAATTTTCCCACTCAGAGAGAATTTTCCAACCAAAACTGAAAAATGTTACATCAAAATAAATTGAAATTTTCTAAGGAATCTATTTCTGCAATAAAAAAATGGTGTACTAATTTGAAAAACGGAAGTTGACGTCATTTCCGGAAAAACCGGAGGTGCTCATGCCTTGAAAATATTTTAGATTTCATCAGCATCGTGAAATAGTGTGCTGAATTTCATGAAAATACGTTCAGTAGTTTACCGTATAAATATGGGTGAGGTTCCTCGTGAAAGACCCTGTATTCCTTACATTTTTCTATTTTGTTATTTTTATTCTTCATTATTATTAACAATTCTTATTCCCACCTTGACGACGGATATTCATTAGCATCCGTACTTCCCTTGTTTCTCTGCCTTCCACACCTGTTTTGCCGCTTTTAGTCAATAGAGGTTTAGTTGCAGGAGTATTCTTAAATGTGGCTGACGTTACCTGATGGACTGATGATTGCTCTCAGGGAATCTCTGCAATATAGTCAGCATCCACCGCTCCCCACAAGAATATCTTCACCCTGTAGAGAATTCTTTCTGACAGTTGGGGTCGGAGAAGCACTGTTATTCCTTAGGACAAGGGTGTACTCAATCTCAGTATCGCATTGAGATTCCATTTATTCAGAGTTTCGGGTTTCTTATGTATGTGCTCAGATTTTGCTCCCTTAAGATGTCTAAGAGAAAACAATACCACGTGGTGGTAAATTACAGCTAGGCAACACATCCACATTCAAATGTCATCAAACCTCGTTTATATCTCAAGGTCATGCTGGTGGACCCGGTCTACATGCTTCAACGTTGCCTATGGGTGCGTGAAATTTCGACGTTTATAGGAGAAAACGGGGTGTCGTTCTGCAGGCTTCAATGAGTATTTAAAAAAAATTTTTTTTGGGTATACTTAAAATTTTAGCGAGAATAACCTCAAAAGTTCAATTGACGATAACTCCATTTTCGATTTTGCCCATTCCAATGCGCCACCTAATCTGAAATCGCTAGCTGACTCCGTGCGACAGTTATCGTGTCATCGGCTGGCTGGACAGAATCGATTTGGACACCAGGATCGTCATCAGTGAGTCTAACCTAGTCGTTCGAGACGTTTTGTCTCAAAATTCTGAACTTACAGACATTTGGACAAAACGATAGCATGCTTTTTCCCTAGAACAGGGGTGCCCAACCTTTTTTCGGTCAAGGACCACTTTTGTATTTGTCTTGTTAGCAGGGACCACTGTGTAGGTATAATACAAACACAATGACGACTGTCTCACCGCTAAATTTGAAATAATTTTGCGGACCATATTTAGGCTTCTGCGGACCACTGGTGGTCCAAGGACCACTGGTTGGGAACCACTGCCCTAGAACATGCGCCCAAAAATCAAATTCAATTTCTCTAGAGGTGTCCTCAACAGACTTTCCTCATCAGCTTTCATACCAAATACCACTTATATGCTTATTCCTACTGGATCCTTCCAAATTAGCAACTCTTTCCTTCAACCTCAGATATTTCTCCTCTATACTTTCTAATTTACATAGCCTTTATTTCAGCTGTATTCTTAGTTACGAAATCCTTCTGTGTACTGAACAAGTCTTGATTCGTAAAGGAGTTCATATTTCCAACCAGATACTGCCACTTGATACATCCAACAAATGTCAGCTTGTGAGAACTGCTTTATAGTACCGATAAAACATCTTATATTTTTGCAGATGTAGCACTTATTTCTCTTTGTTTTCAACAAATTTGGAATAACCTATGTAGTCTCCTGAAGTCGGCTCCAACAAGGAATACTACATCGAAATTTACAACCGAAGGTCCGCCGGATTCGCGAATGGGTGAAATCCGCCCTTGACAGGTCAGCTTGTGAGAACTGCTTTATATTTCCGATTCGACATCTTATCTTTCTGCAGATGTTAGACTTATTTCTCTTTGTTTTAAAACAATTTTGAATAATCTATGTCGTCTTCTGAAGTCGGCTCCAACAAGGAGAAGTACATCCAAACTCGAAACCGAAGTTTCGCTAGATTCGCGAATGGGTGAAATTCCCCTAATAATTCCGTAGACATAATCATTTGAAATTTCAAATTCCCAATATTTCCGAAATTGCTGATAGAAGCGAATTATCAGGAACATAAAACAAGGAAAAATTTATTGTTGTAATTGTCTAAACATAAAATATCAAAATTTGAAAATTCAGCCTCTTATCAAAGTATTGAATTATTCAACCATACACTCACCGTCTAATATAGAAATAAATCAATGATTGATTCGAAAAAATGCGTGTTCTTCTCTTGATGATGACTCATTATGTTATCACATGAAAATTTAGTGTATTTATGAACTTTGACATGTGTATAGACAACTATGTTCCATGGGATCAAATATTATTATTAATTGATATCAAAAAAAAATAGAAAAACAATTAGCTGGATCTAGAATTCTAGCACCTGTGGAAAGCTGCCGGAATGCCCCCGTAGGGGAATTTATTTTTCAATAATGTAATTTTCGTAATTGATAGCATTCTTTAAATTTCGAAAAATTTCTTTGTTTCCGATAACCTTCTATATTTCTTGTAAGGTAATGAATAAAACTCGCAGATATATCAAAATGGGATATCAATGAGTGTATGAAAAAAAAACGAAAACTAAACGAATAGAAAAAACAGTAATCTGCCATAAAAATAAAATATAAACATTGTGACATTTGAACATCTTTAATAAGAAAATATAAAAAATCGAACATTCTAACAAAGATAATTAAGTGAATAATTGTATAACCAAAAAAATTAAATGATCAACAATCATCAATATATGATGTAAACATTTGAAACATGGTGGAAATAAAAAATAAACGTGTATAGTTTCCGATAGTTAATCAAGGATATTTTAATAGTAAATGAAATGAATATTATGTTCCCATCGATAGAAATATTAAAGATATCAAAAATCATCAATATTATTTGTAAAACAATAAACTTCTGACTCATACTGAAAACGCCATCATCAGCTTCTTTCCTTGACATTTTTTAATTTTTAAATTCATGGCTCCCCCGCCTCTCCAAAATTATGTTCAATAGTGATCAATGCAGATGACTATGAAGCCTGTGTTAGGCCTTATTGCGTATTGAATAAGCAGGAGACAAAATTCTTCTGGGTATATAACTCTCCAGGTGAAACCCCCCTGTATACACTTTAGATGAAATATAACTTTTAGGTTAAATCGTTCAAACTTCCTCCTAGCATAGTCCATGATAAATTAGACTCAATTATAAATTCTCCTGACTCCCGAAATTTAAAATTGAGTCTGAGAATTCATAGGATTTTAGGTTTGTTTTTCCAACTATTTGACAATTGATTCACTTATTCTATTTTCACCAATTTATTTCTTTCTCCTCGCAAATATTATATTTCCGACTAAACATTTAACTTCTTTCGCATGACTAAATTAGCATTATTTGAATAAAGAAGCATTTCAGAACTTTTTCAGTGCGCTGTTAGGTCAGCTCCTTTTGGAAAAGTAGAAATCGAAATAAAAGAATTTGTAGTTTTACGGATTTTTATTTACTATGAACTACGCATGCCTCATTATTATTGCCTAGAAAACAGTTTCACGTAATGGTTGATTGGTTATGACTGAATTTCGGTAGAATCCTATCAAAAATGACGTGCAGTACTCAGGAGATACATGGTAACATTGTAATTAATGACTGTGTTGTCTTCTGATCTGCTTAGGGTCTATGATAGGTTAGGTCAGTAATTAGACGGTAGCTTGTATTTGGGTGACAGGTGTGGTGTTTGTTTATCAAATGAAAACATCGGAACAATTGTTAGTCATTTGCAAATGTTCAAAACTAGTTTTGTACAAATTAAAAAGGGTAAACTAGTTTTGTACAGATTAAAATGGGTAAAACTAGTTCTTCAATTCTATAACACGAAATCGCCGGAGCGAACAATTTGTGGGAAATATTCTTTGCTTGAAACAAGTTTTGTGCATTTCTTTCGGGCATCCACTGAATTCGAGTATTTTATGCAACATAACCAATTAGTATTTAGTGCTGTATTTTAACTTTATTGTAATGAATCGGGATAATAACGTTTGTTCGTTAAGCATTGTGCTTGCTCCATAAACTGAACATTTAATTGCATTATTAAAAAACGTAGTGACTAGTGCCTGTATCAAGCTGGTGTATGTAGTGTTTAGCTGTTTTTCCACTCTATGTTCGTCTTTATAAATAGGAATGCAACACAGGATTTTGTTTGTTGTTTTGTTTGTTTTTTTTAAATCCTTTGTCAGAAGAGCGGGATAGTGGAAAAAGTGTGGTGAAATTCCACTCAACAAAGGGCATCCACATAAAAAAAGTTGGTGAAACCCAGGTAATATCTATCTGAAAGTGATATAAGAGTTGGGTGCAACTAAATTGAGAGACTAAAATCTATCCTCTGGACCATGGGAAATCTTACGAGCATAGCTTTGAACATTATTCTGAGGTTTTATCCTGCAAAATGCTATAACCAACATTGCATCCACCAGACCATCAAGCATGTGTGCAGAAGCAATCATCGTAAATTATTAAATTACTGAATTCAACATGTTCAATCTACGTACACATTCATGAATGAATTCCTCGATAAAAAAAAATCTTCGGGGAAATCCCCTTTAAACGAAAATTCATCAAAGAAATGAGAAAAGTGGATGTCACTGCCATATTTGAAGCTTGCTCTGACGGAACGAACTTCGGTACTGTATTATATTAATCCCTTCGACAAGTATTTCAGATGATTTCGCTGCCAAACAAATTTACTCCACGCGACAATCCATCCCTGGTGGGCCATGGTAGATTGAATCTGGTTAGCAACTCCAATAGCTGTTGAACAAGACTTTGATCATTTTCGATTCCGTTAATTGCTACGATTTCTGATATTGTTTATCACATTTTAGTCGGCAACCCTCGTTTCCGAATAATAAGAGGATCCAAGATGATAAAACCAAAGACCAGATATCATGTCTCAACATGCTGAGAGTCGAACTGAGGAGAAGGACGCTGGTGAAGGGAATCTTATAATTGAATACATCAAGCAAGTCCCTACTATCGTCTCCGATTTCGGCCGAACATCCCTCAAAAAACTGAGTGAATTCCATTCCTGGCATGTAATCTGCACGAATATACAATCTTTGCCGCCCAATTGAACGAACTCTCATCTTTCGCGAAGCTCCACAAACCCTCTTTAATTTTCATCTGCGAATCTTGGCACTCTCCTCGAGGTTCGAATTCGGAAATCCAAATTCCTGATTACACAATTTACAGAGAGGACAGCCGGGAAGCACATGGATATCGAAGTGTATTGTGATTCACACAAGATCAAATCCACGCACCATGGCTGGGTCGGTATCGATAACATCTTTCCTAAAATTTCCAACTCTAAATTTTCGCTTCTTACCGGATGTGTATACCGATCTGTGTTGCGCAGACTATCTGTCTTCATTAGCCTCTAATAACAAAAATACACTAATTATGGGAGACTTCAATTACACCGACCTAGCATTGCCACTTTTTCAAATAACCTCTCCGATATCATCTTACCCATTCGCCGAGCTGGCATTTAGTTCCGGCCTGCAACAGATCGTCGATAGACTAGGTACAGAAGCGGTCAAACTCCCTCTTTTCTCGACTTGCTCTTCGTTTCTGACCCTCGACTCACTTTAGATCTGAAATATCTTTCCCCATTTGGAAAATCTGATCATGTCACCATATCCACAGAAATACACTTTCGCTCCTCAATAACTAAGGGCAAACAGTTGAATACTATTCGCTTGCTGGAATACGAAGGTATCAATGAGCTGGAGATGATTGACTGGAAATAATTTCTTACATATCTGGATGACATCGAGCTGGTTTGGGGAAGGTTTGTTGATACCGTCAACGAGATTTTCGCTCACAATACCCGAGTCGAGTAACAATCAATGTCTTCGTCTAATAAGAAGAAAGCACTCTGACAAAGGTATCAAGATCAAGATCGATGGATGACTACAACTCTCACCGTATCTTTCCCAATTATGTTTCCACGTTGCTGCAAAACATTAAAACCCACTTCGAGAACAGTTTGGTATCTTCCAAAAACAAGAAGAACCTCTTCAAATACATCAGGTACTTTAACAACGCCAAAGTGGGCATCCCACTAGTCAGGAAACTTTCTGGTGAGATCAGTAGCTGTCCTAGAGAATCGGCTGAAGTTTTTTCGACCTAATTTCCCGGTTCAGTGTCATTACCAAAGTCAACTCGTTAACGACGAAATTGATGGCAGTCCGATCGGCTTTTCGCTTGCGTTAGCCCTATCTTTGAAAAGGGAAACAAGCTTCCACCTCATAACTAGCGTCCCATTAGTCTCCTATTGATCACTTCCAGGATTTTGAAAAGAATAATTAGTGAACAAATTCTGAAGTTTTCCCTCGAACATAAGGTGAGACCAGACCAACAACTCAGCTCGAACACCATGGAAGACTGTTGAACTGGATGAAGGCTTTTCTACCAAACCGCTCGTATGGCGTTCTTGTCGGATAAGACAAGGTCTTGGCAGGTGCTTTCAAGTGTATCCCAGGGATCCGTCTTGGGTCCACTCCTGTTTCTCTTGTATATTTCTGATTTGCCACTTCACCTAAGATCGACTCTATCTCTTTTTGCCGATGACCTTAAAATGTACAATTCTCCAATTGCCAACTATTCAACTTCAAGAAGACCTGGACAGCTTGAACAGCTGATGTAACACTTGGATGCTTCTTCTCAACATAAGCAATTCCTCCATTCTGCATATTTGAGAAACTAACCCTCGTCATCCATATAACATAGGAGGTCAAGTTCTAGTACCCGTTTCCCAACTATCCGACCTTGGCATCTTTGATTGATTGAAACAAGTGTATAATTTTTGAGTATGCTTTTTATTACATGGTGGAAGAGCGCTTTCAGCTGTTAAGCCATCAATCAGTACAGCTACAACAATTTTGGTGGTCAGATAAATAAAATAACAAAAAGACCATGACAAAACTTACTTGTCTCAGATGAGTCATGAAAAACATAAGACAAAGATGCACAAACACAAGTAAAATGGGATTCTGAAATCTGTATCCCTTGTTGAAAATGAAATGGCGCAGATTCAATCGTCCTTCTGAGAAATCCACCAAAACAAAACAACATAAAACGACTTCGTTTTCTAGGTTAATCACATAGTAAATACAATTTCTGATACTAGGCTGTGGTCATGACGAAAAGTGAAATGATCATTAAAACAAACGGATGATTGTATTCTCTTGAAGGGTGGAGTAAAGCTGTGCAAAATTGGATTGGATTTTTTGGAGACCTTCTTCATCGAGCACGAAATCTCAAACAACAAAAATTGCCTGAATATACGAACGGACATTGATTTGAACCGCAGCTTTACTCAACTCTTCAAGAGAATACAATAATCCGTTTGTTTTAATGATCATTTCACTTTCCGTCATGACTACAATCTAGTATCATAAATTGTTCTTATTCTGCGGTTAACCTATAAAGCAAAGTTCATGCCATTTTTTGTTGTTTTTTTTGGTGGATTTTTCAAATGGACGATTGAATCTGCGTCATTTAATTTTGAACAAGGGATACAGATCTCAGGATCCCATTTTACTGGTGTTTGTGCATCTTTGTCTTTTTGTTATTTTATTTATCTGTTCACCAAATCTGTTGTAGCGGCATTGAAGATGGCTCAACAGCCGAAAGCGCCTTACCAGCTTGTAATAAAAGGCATACGCAAAAATTATGCCTCCTCTCTTCTCAATTCTGTTATAATAATTATACACGTGTTTCAATCAATCATTGATAATTTGAGTACACAGCAACCAGCCTACTTGGCATCATTGTCTCGGATGACTTCAGCTGGCGTAGCCATATCGAGCACATCTCTTATAAGGCCTAACAACTGACACAGTACTCTACAGATCTTTTAAGGGTTGCAACGACAGAACATTTGGTACCATTTTCAAGACCTATATATGCCCCACCCTCGAATTCGAGGGTCCAGTTTAGGTGTACAACAAGAGGCGAGGCAGACTTACTCGAGACCACGCAAAGATGGATCACTCGTAATGGCTGTGGACCTATTCGACCCACATACCAGCAGCGACTCAGATCCATGGGGCTGAGATATTTCGAGGAGAGAAGAGCTCGCGGGGATTTAATATTCTCATACCGAGCCATACGCGGTTTATGAGTGACAGTCAGAGACATGTTCACTCTGAACAGACACCATCTCAGAGGTCACTATTACAAACTGAAACGCAAAAACTTCAGAACAACTCATCGTCAGAATTTTTTTTCTAACAGAGTTTTCGGTGCCTGGAACAGTCTTCCAAACTCCGTTGTGCAGATCCCTCCAGTGAACACGTTTCAGAACGGATAGAACGGATGGAGATCAGAGCTACAAGGAGGACACTTATCTGCAGTCTGGATATCTCTTTAATTGTTAACTGTGATAAACTTTTTTCTCGAAAACTTCATTTTTTTTTCTTTTTTCAAGATTGTTTTTATTGTGCATGCGTACCACCCTTTGTATCTTTTTGAGTTGATAGGTTTTTAACCTTAACTCTTGTAATTTTTTCAGTAATAAATAATAATAATAATTATAATTGCATTTTCCATATTTTCTGGTTACTAGTGTAGGCTTCCGAATCTTTTCATCGATAGATTCTCCTGTTAGGGTGTTCCAACGAAGACTCAATACCTCTATTTCCCGACTTACAAATACAAATGTGAAAAATCGCTCGGACCCGTCAATTTCTGACTCGGGGGGGAACAACTTCCCCGCTTTTTCATCCCCATTACTTCAACCCCCTAACGAGGGTGAGCACAACCCCTTGATTTTGAATTGCGATAACTAATTTTGAAGATTGTATCGATTACTATCTGACCCTTATATTTCGCTTCAAAATATCAATCGATAATGAAATAATATTGAAAGAGGCAATGTGGAGTGGCTATGGTCTTGATCCATTTTCAACATGTACAAATGAAGAATAAAGGGAAATCGAACCCTGTCCATTATTTAAAACATACATTTAATGTATATACAGCCAGTTGAATTCTTCTACAGTATAATTATGAAAAAGTCACTCTTATCTCCTTCAAAGGATTCAGGAATGTCCATAAAGCTTGGAGCAAAAAACGGATGTCGACATTTATTCATTCTATATTTTAGCCATGAAAAAATTTCGTACTCCTAATAATAGTTGCTAATATTTTAATGTTATTAAGGCGATCTGTTGCTTCCATTTTTTTAACTCTCCAAGAATATCTGTTAATTTTCTCGGTATTGTTGTATCGGTTTAATATAAAATACACATATTTTATTTATTCTTTCTTTTATTTTTCTTAAGTATACGCAACAAAATCTTTAGAATTGCTTTATTCATAACCAATTTATATTTCGCAAAAACATGTTCTTATAGGTTATATCTCGTGTTTCCTTAAGACTTTAAGTGCAGATTCAAACATGTTACTCAAACCTGTTATCAATTGGATATCGCTTCTTACTTAGTAGCAGCTCTTAACACAATAATTCCATTAAACTCGTTCGTTTCCTGAGAATATTCATTTTCAAACTTTGTCCTTGGTGTCATCAAATCCATCCTTATATAAGTAGCAGAATTGGTGATTTCCTAACTACAACTTTTTAATCCTGAGAAATAAAGGAAGATGAATGGCACATAGCGACTTTTTTTTCAGAAAACTCTCAACGCTGTCAACTGCATTCCTTTATATATTTTTTTGTTTCAAAGTTATAAGTCATTTTACTTCATATTGCAATAAACCTTAAAACGATTCTTTTTTTGATAGCAATCCAGTGGCTTACTCCGATTTTTTGGGGGTGTTTCGTTGCTGAGATATCAATAAAAGTTATGTTTATTATGTTTTATCCGCTGCTCGGAGACTTCACAATACTAAACTTCTGTTAATTCCGTGACTGTCTTACGAATAATGACTGCACATCCATCATTATACAGGGTGGTCTACGTAGTGACGCCAATAATTTTTTTTTGGATTGCCCACACCTGGGGGTGTCCAAAAATACACTATGTCTGTTACGCGTTCTGTCGTAGTTTTCGAGTTATAATTAATACATAACGAAAAAATGTAAAAAACAGAAATCAAATCTTAAGAATATCATTTGGGAATAGACAGTGAACCACCTGGAATTTTGGATCGTCCTAGTGTATTCGGTAATATTAAAAGATTACAATCGAACCTAATCTATGCTGTTCTCATTTTCAGGTAACCTGGCACGCAGATATAGATAAACACAATGAAATAAAGTAATTTAGAAATTTTGTACAATAAATTATAATATGATCATAAATAAATAAAAAAAAATAATAAAATACCCCAGATCTAAAAACTGATACGGTTATGGGCCGGTATTATAAATTTCATTGGACCACAGAGAGCAGTTAACTCTCATTTTTGATCGAGATTCTGAGAGTTCTGGTTGTCTCTAAAAAATATTTTTACCAGCCCTAAAAGTATTGTACCTTTCCTTAAATACCATGATTGCATGTACTCATAACTGAAACCAATCTTGACCCTATCCAATGTTATGCTTATGCAAACCAAATAACCTTAATGGTTAACCTTAATGTTCATATCAAATAAAAAACTTTAGTATTTTCTGGAGGAAAATAGGTTTTCCATTAACTTATGATATAACGCTGGGCTCATCTTTTGCACCGGCAGAAAATTTCACTCTGCAGAATTTCGGAAATCAAGAACCTTTGTGTAACAGCATACGATTTCTTTAAGCAATTGCAGAGCTGTCATGAAAAAGTGAATGAATAAATGTTAAAGTTATGAAGGTAAATAATATCAGTCTTAAGGAACTAATTCATTGAATTTATTCAGTGCAGCAACGTTTCAAGAAAATTTGTTTTCTTCCTCTGGCTAAAAACAACATAAAGGTATGAACATATTGAACTATCACTTGGAACAGAAATATATTGATGAAACTGAGAATACAACATTGTAAATTGATTAAATTTTCGATGGCGAATCCACCAAAAAAGACGAACAATCTGAGAAAAACCTCGCCGACTCACCTTATGAATAATTAATTATTCAGATCATTTGAACAATTGAGTGGAAGTTATGGGTGGGCATCAAATATTATTTATTCTTTCCCAGGTAAATGAACGAACCGTTTCCTGGAGTTGTATTTTCAAATGGATGTACTTGTAGTCATCCTTATGGCCGTTTGCACCGTATGCCTAAACGAAGATTATATTCTTAAACAACGTTTTATTCCGCAATTAGTTATCGCAACTAGGTTGCACCGTTCCTAATCGGGCCTTCTAAAGTCTCGTACTCATGGACGCGTCGAAAAATAAAAATCGCGCGATTTTTTTGACCAATGTCAGTTATTTGTGGCTGACATCTATCATTACGAAAACGCGCGATTGTTAATGAAATGCCACATTTTAAATTGTATGAATTTATTTCCGCGTGGTTCTGGTTCTTCAACAAGTATAGCAATTGGGTTTATACCCATATTTTTCGAAGGATTGAATTAATGATAATAATAATTCTTCTAAGACAATAGTTGAAAAAATACTCTTCAATATACTTATAATTCCTCATTCATTGTATTTAGCCTTATAGGAGCTTATTTTGTTAACAAGTGCCTATAATCATGACAGTCGAGTATGAACAACCTCTTGAATGTTTTGAAAATCCCACCATTTTTTTGAAGTTGAAATCATTCAACTACAAAAAAATATTCGCGTGATTTTGGTGGGAGAGCATCTGACACCTCAAATGTCATCGCTTGAGCGACAAAGGCGTCCATCAGTTTGCGACTTAACGTTGGTTAAACTAATCAGAGAAATTTGGCCGTTTAAAGCTCGATTAACCTGATAACCTCGAATACGAATGACAACGGAGGAATTGTTAGAAGTAGCTGGTTAATGATATTGAACCAGAGTACTACGTTGAATGATTGAGTTCTATGGTGTGCTAGTGGTTGCGCACGCGTATTTTAGTTCTATGTTAATTACGCAGTTATATTTTCAAATCTGCAATTATGCATTTTCTATTTTTCTGTAATCTGCAATTCTGCATTATTCTTGAGACTATTATAAGTGTTAATACAGTGTTTTTCAATAATCGATCCTATAATTATTATCACCGCAATAACAGGAATTACTTCCATCTGTGTGATTTCTGTGTTTTCAAGTTACCTGTTACCTCTAAGGGCAATTGCACCGTTTTCGTCTTAAGCTTCAGTTAGTTAAGCGACGATAAACTTATTAAGCTCTGGTTTAAATATTCCGCTTGCACCGAGGTTGAATGTAACTAGATTAAAGTTAATCTACAAATCTGGTTACTTTCTCATGAATTGGTACTTGTGACTAGCTTCATGTTGTTTATTTTAACCCTTATTGATGAAATATTTTAATTCAAAAGATGAAACTCATTTTATGGGTTCTACCGTATTTCCATCAGATATGAAAAATCAAGATGCATCTATTGAAAAACCCACCGAAAAAATATATCTGACAGACTTTATAGCTTCCATAAAAATATTGGATGTAACGTTCCCGACTTGTTTATTATCATTAAGACTAGGGATCTCTTACTATAGACCTGTGCTCTAACTTCTGCATCAGGCTTTTAACATTATTCAAATTTATAGTTATATACTCAAGTAAACTTATATTTTATATCATAAGATTTGAGCTTCTGCATGGAATTACAATCCTAGCGTTTGTGAAATGAATAAATAGTATTGATTTATCCGAAACAACTTTTGGATAAGGAACGGCTTACCCAAGGATAGACTTTCTATTGAATTATTTTGTTTGTAATAAGTATATTATGAATTGAGTTAATTTTTGGTCGAATATAATGAAAACTCTTATGTGAAATCCGCAGAATAAAAAGTATTCAATATAAATATTGAAGTATCATGTATGGATGGATTGACGAAGGTGTACGTTTGAAGATCGACTAACACAAGGATGCAATTTCTTTTACATTAATTCGTTTGTAGTTATATTTTGAGTCCAGTTAATATATAATCGAGGAGAATGCTAGCACAGAGACAGCACCTGCACAATAATAAGGTAGTATATGATAGCTTTCCACGTAATACATCACTTAATAAAATAGTACTGAAGATTCTTCATGAAACTATGCCTTTTCATTCCAAATATGTCTTTGATTTCATTCTGCTATTCGCTCTTGGAAATAAATGAGAAAATCATTGTAACTTTATCAATTCAAGTAGTTGAAGGCTTATAAGAAATACCATTGAGTTTTCGAACTCAATGGAAATACTGATGTTAATTCTTCATGCTTTAAAATATACGAATCAATGCCTACTGATGTCATTATCTCTCTATATCATTTTTCATGAATATCATCTGAAATTCAATAACTCTTAATCAAAATTTGATTATCAAATCCATTAACTCTTAGGAGTTCTTCATGAATGTCCAATGTAAACAAAAAAAATGTAAACAAACTGGAGGTTACCTCCAGAAAACTGTCAAACTTGTACGAAATCGCTTGAAAGTAGGGTTAGATTCCAAAGCTTACCATTAATCGTTCTTTTAAGCCCCCAAATTTCAGGGTTTAAATTTAATAGTCAGTTAAGGCTATTAAACGTGGATTACGTGACGGTGCAAAATAATTTTTCACCTAAACCTTGTTTATGGTCTTAATCTATGGTTTTGTAATACGGTGCAAGTGGCCCTAAGTAGTGTTGGGAATTATCGAGTTCTTCCAATAATCGAGTACTCGATGTTCGAGCGATCCCAATAATCGAGTGATTACTCGAATGATTTTTCGCTCTTCCCATCCAAGCATCAAGCTGAAGAGTGACGGTTATATTGTGTTTGCAAGTCACAACTCACAACCGTTCGTTCATTCGCTCTCACTGCCAAACGTTCAGGCAGAAATTGTTGTTATTTGAGTATATCTTATCACCAGCATAAAAGAGTAGATGGGTAAAAGACTTTATCGACACCGTTCTCAACAATTGACTTCTCTGCCTTTTGCACGATTCCATCGATCGACTACCCGTCTCGTTGGTTGTTGATAATACTTCAAGCGATTATTCGCTCGAGCCGGTTCAACAAGTAACACCATGCTGAGCGATCGAGTGATATGCGAGCGAATTCAGCCTATTCAGCGTATTGTTAAAGAGTAGGAAACTCCTACTCTTGGGTTTAGTCACTCGAATTATTACCGCGAGTGCTGGGGTCACTCGAGCGGTTTTTTCGATAATCGTGTAGTGTCGGTTATTTTGATAATCGAGTACTCGAGCAATTTTTAACTCGAGCAGTCCCAACACTACCTCTAAGGTCCAAAAGTCAACTTCGGAATAAAAATGGATAATTTTGAAGATGAGATACTACTTGATGATGATCTTGATGCACTCGACATCATCGAATTTGGATTTCCCAGACGTTTTCTTCAGAGAAGGAATTATTTCGAAGAAATGGACAACCTCACTTTTTTCAGAAGATTTCGTTCAAGGAAATATAGTGTGCTATTTTTGTTGCCATATCTGGAGAATACCTTGGAATTAAATAATGATTTGTAAGTACAAAAACAATTATAAATATTTTAGTTTTATTATTATCACAGGAATAATAGTGTTGCATCAATCGAACAATTGCTTGCTGCATTGAGGTTTTATGCAAATGCTGGTCACTTGGCATCTGTTGCCGATTTTATAAATGTTGATATATCAACAGCATCAAGAATCATTGCAAAAGTCTCATTAGCAATTGGTTTTACAGAAAGGCTTCATTTCCTAGAGTAATAGGATGTGTGGATGTTACCCATGTTCGCATTCAGTCCCCAGGTAAGTTCCTTCCTTAATTGAATTTACATCAAACGAAACTGTAACATTTTCAGGAGGTGATGATACTGAAGTGTTTCGAAACAGAAAGGGGTACTTTTTTGTAAATGTTCAAGCAACTTGCAATGCTGACTTGAAATTTTTGGATGTTGCATGATGACGTCGGTTCAGCAAATGATGCCACAGTATTCAACAATTCAAGATCAAGGAGAATAATTGAGAATAATGAGTTTCAAAATGGAATTATATTTGGTAAGACTTCATTAATAGATGATATTTCAAATTCAAAATTAATACTTTTAGGTGATAGTGGCTATCCATTGAGGAATTACTTTCAAACGCCTCTATTGAACCCTCAGATTCCTGAAGAGCGTTTATATAATGAAGCACACATTCGAACAAGGAATACAATTGAGCGTTGCTTTGGTGTGTGGAAACGAAGATTTCCAGTTTTGGCATATGGAATGAGGTTGAAAGTCAATACTATATTGAATGTAATCGTGGCAACTGTAGTTCTACATAATGTTGTATTATTGCAAAATGAAGAATTACCACCAATACCTCATGACATTGACAATGCAGAATTGAATAATTTGATTGCGACAGCATATGTACCTGATATACCTATCATTAATGATAACATTAACGTGTACAGAACAGAAATAACTAATACTTTTTTTTTCAATTTGATTTATCAGCAGAAGCAGATAACTTGAGAACAAAAAATCTACGTGCTCGCACTCTTCGGAATGTTAACCAGTATATGCAAATTCTTTTTTCACTGCTATTAATCTAATAAAAGACCTATTGTAAATATCATTCTTATTTTTAGAATTATTTTGTGATCAGAAATTTTAAGTCACTTTTTTGGGGGGGATCAGATACCTCCTCTGCTTCACGGATTCGTCTTCGTGACTGCAAAGCTGCCAGTTGTTCGCGTTTGATTTCGAATTCCAGGGCATCCATCTCGGTTCTCTTGCTATTTTTATGGAAATAATTTCTTCGGTCATTTTTCCTCCTGTAGTTTCACGAGTTCAAACCTCATATCTATGAGTAAATTATATTTTTCGGCAAATTCTGTTCTGGTGAGAGCTTTTAGTATTTGGTCTTCTTCTTGATGTTGCTGCATTCGAAGGAACTTCTGAAAAAATAAGAGATATTAATTGAAGGAATTTACTTGGAAACTGGTTTTGTAACAATCATTTTTCCTCTCATTTAAATTTTAGCTACTACTCGGAGAAAGAATATCTGCTTCTAGAATTAATTCGGCCTGTGTATTTTCTTGCACTCTCAAAGACTGAGATAGAGGTGTCAGTATATACGACGGTACATATTTTCGACAAGTTTCATTGCTCTGAAAGAAAAGACAATACTGATATTAGAAAATCAAATTATTTAAGTAATGAACAGAATCACTTACAATAATATTCACTTCTTCATATTCCAAAATATTTTCATCAGGAGGTTCCACATCTTCTCCAACCTCACAATCCAGACTGTACACCGATTCTTGGTTCATGACAGGTAAACAAATATCATGGCATTCATTTTTTTTTGGGATCAATGCTCTACCACCTCCTCTTTTGCATATCTCTCTCTTCTCTTCGGTCGCAATTTTTCTCACTGCCCTTTTCCTATTCTCATAAAATCTCTTCAATACTTCTTTTTGAATTAAGGCTACCATTTTCTTATAAAAACTATAACTTAACAGAAACACCAGCCTCTAAATAGAATTTTTGAATTTCTCACTTTGGGACCACAACTTTAGTCATAAACCCTGAATTCTTTTTCTTTTCTTTTTGAATCTTCTATGATGTACTTCGTATATATGCATTCTATGGTTGAAACCTCGAATTCGTCATGCAGTCAGCGGTGTTGCCAAACCTACTGTTGATTAAACTAAACAACGATTATGATTCTACGGTGCAGCCGACAGCGCCTTGAATTAAACAATGTTCAAATATTCAACATCGGTTGGTTTAACCATGATTAGCAGCGGAACGGTGCAAATGGCCATCAGAATTCATTTTATGGGGTTACACACAGAACATCAAATATAAGAAGTGCTACCTCCCTTGTAAACTGTGCGCAACATTTGTGACATTTTTCCAGCCAAAAAAATAGTTGGGAATATTCCATTTCCATTTGCTGTTTTCTATTTGACCATTTGGGGAGCTCGGAGCTGCCCAAATCGTCAAATATCGTCACGCTTTATGGTTCTAAGGGGTGCCCGCTTGCTGAATTATGTAATTTTACTTTAGAATTTTGATGGTGTTTTGTGGTCAAATATTGATTTTTCCAGGATGCAAATATTTGTACCGTGGATTTTTCAATATGTTAACTATTCCGTGTTTTAAACTTAGGGCCACTTGCACCGTATTACAAAACCATAGATTAGGACCATAACCAAGGTTTAGGTAAAAAATTATCTTGCACCGTCACGTAATTCACGCTCAATGGCCTTAACTGACTATTAAATTTAAACCCTGGAATTTGGGGGCTCAAAAAAAGGATAAATGGTAAGCTTCGAAATCTAACCCTACTTTCGTGCGATTTCGTACAAGTTTGACATTTTTCTGGACGTAACCTCCAGTTTGTTTACATTGGACATTCATGAGGAACTCGTATGAGTTAATGGATTTGATAATCGAATTTTGGTTAAAAGTTATTGAATTCCAGATAATATTCATGAAAAAATGATATAGAGAGATAATGACATCAGTAGGCATTGATTCGTATCTTTTAAAGTATGAAGAATAATTAACATCAGTATTCGAAAACTCAATGGTATTTCTTATAAGCCTTCAACTATTTGAAATGAAAAACGTACAATAATATGCTCATTTATTTCCAAGAGCGAATAGCAAAATGAAATCGAAGACATATTTGTAATGAAAAAACATTTTCAAGAAGATTCTTCAGTACTATTTTATTTAGTGATGTATCACGTGGAAAGCTTTCATATACTACTTTATTATTGTGCAGGTGCTGTCTCTGTGCTATCATTATCCTCGATTATATATTAACTGGACTCAAAATATAAGTACAAACGAATTAATGTAAAAGAAATTGTATCCTCGTGTTAGTCGATCTTCAAACGTACACCTTCGTCAATCCATCCATACATGATACTTCAATATTTATATAGAATACTTTTTATTCTGCGGATCTCACATCAGAGTTTCCATTATATTCGACCAAAAATTCAACTCAATTCATAATATACTTTTTACAAACAAAATAATTCAATAGAAAGTCTGTCCTTGGGTAAGCCGTTCCTTATCTAAAAGTTGTTTCGGATAAAAAATGAATTCTATTTATTTATTCATTTCACAAACGACAGGGTTGTAATTCCATGCAGAAGCTTAAATCTTATGATATTACAAAATATATGTTTACTTGAGTAGGTATATAACTCCAAATTTGAATAATGTTTGAAGCCTGATGCAGAAGTGAGAGCACAGGTCAGTAGTAAGAGATCCCAAGTCTTAGGGCCACTTGCACCGTATTACAAAACCATAGATTTAGACCATAACCAAGGTTTAGGTACAAAATTATCTTGCACCGTCACGTAATCCACGTTTAATGGCCTTAACTGACTATTAAATTTAAGCCCTGGAATTTGGGGGTTTAAAAGAAGGATTAATGGTAAGCTTCGAAATCTAACCCTACTTTCGAGCGATTTCGCACAAGTTCGACATTTTTCTGGACGTAACCTCCAGTTTGTTTACATTTTTTTTTGAAGAACTCGTACGAGTTAATGGATTTGATAATCAAATTTCGATTAAAAGTTATTGAATTTCAGATGATATTCATGAAAAATTATATAGAGAGATAATGACATCAGTAGGCATTGATTCGTATCTTTTAAAGCATGAAGAATTAACATCAGTATTTCCATTGAGTTCGTAAACTCATGAAGATTCTTCAGTACTATTTTATTTAGTGATGTATTACATGGAAAGCTATCATATACTACTTTATCATTGTGCAGGTGCTGTCTCTGTGCTATCATTCTAATCGATTATATATTAACTGGACTCAAAATATAACTACAAACGAATTAATGTAAAAGAAATTGCATCCTTGTGTTAGTCGATCTTCAAACGTACACCTTCGTCAATACATCCATACATGATACTTCAATATTTATATAGAATACTTTTTATTCTGCGGATCTCGCATTAGAGTTTTCATTATATCCGACCCGAAATTAACTCAATTCATAATATACTTATTACAAACAAAATGATTCAATAGAAAGTCTATCCTTAGGTAAGCCGTTCCCTATCCGAAAGTTGTTTCGGATAAATCAATACTATTTATTTAATGATAATAAACAAGTCGGGAACATTACATGCAATATTTTTATGGAAGCTATAAAGTCTGTGGGGTATATTTTTTCGGTGGGTTTTTCAATAGATGCATCTTGATTTTTCATATCATGGAAATATGGTAGAACCTATAAAATGAGTTTAATCTTTCGAATTAAAATATTTCATCAATTAGGGTTAAACTAAACAACATGAAGCTAGTCACAAGTACCAATTCATGAGAAAGTAACCAGATTTGTAGATTAACTTTAATCTAGTTACATTCAGCCTCGGTGCAAGCCGAATATTTAAATCAGAGTTTAATAAGTTTAACGGTGCAATTGGCCCTTAATAATAACAATTCGAAAGAAAATATTCTTCAGAAATTAAACAAAGCATTATGAGCATCATGTCCTTCATTCTTTGTATTGCATATAATTATAATATATTTTCCAATGAATTATGATTTTTCAAAAATATTCACTCGTACTCATCGAAAATGGTGCACAAGGCATCTGTTTGTGCAAAATAAGTAGCTAAAATATATTCTAGCCATCAAAAATGATCCAAAATCTAGTTGAAAAGTAACAACTTGAACATAAAATAGATAATAATCTGAATTTCTCGAATATACTGATTATATTTTTCATACCTTTCAAATATTCCGTTGTACAATAAATAAGAAAATATTTGTCTCACACCTAATTCAAATCTGACTATAATGTAGGTGGCAGTTTTCTAAAACAAATAAGTATAATTCCGACAATAATCGATTTCAAACGAGTAACCGGTTGTTTTTTTGGTTTACCAGTTAATTCAAGCGCTTCGGTAATTTTCGGTTATGAACACATGCCGTCATGAGTTAGCCCTTCGGCGACATCAATGCGGACCGCAGATGACCTTTATCGATTTGACCTGATTTGAAGAAAGATTGATTGATTTGGAAAATGAAATATTTTTTCTCAAGTTTCAAGAAAATATACAATATTTTATTAAGAGCCGTTATTATGAAACTATGACAGATTACTGGCAGTTAACTTTAAATAAGTTAACTTTTCTGCGTGCTGATAATACCGGCCCCAACAGTATTCATTCATCACTGTGGTGGGTGAGATGTTGAATCTCTCTCCTAGAGACAGTAAGATATCACCTGTAGCCAAAACCAGAACAATTTCAACACTTGTGAATTCAAATCTATTGGGTATTGTCCTCTATATTTATCTGTGATATATGGCGTTCATCTGCCCTTCCAAATGTCTCTGCGAGATCAACAAAACTTTTTTCCCTCGAGCGGAACATTCTGACAAACATTAATTTATCATAATGCTGAACCCATGTTTCAATCACGGATATTTTGGGAATTGAATTTGAAAAACGTATACATATTTCAATCAAATTTGTCTTTGAAATGCATCTGTGAAATATATAATTTGAAAAACGTATACATATTTCAATCAAATTTGTCTTTGAAATGCATCTGTGAAATATATGAGTGAAAATCCGAATTGATATGATTTCTTTAGCAAAAACAACGAGTGCTTATTCATTCAACATATTTTTAATTTAATCAAACTCATTATTTATTCGATCAAACTAGATCAAAAAAAGGATGCGTTTCTATTTTCATCGAAATGATTAATCGTTTAACCTTTATCTTTTTCTTCTTCGGTGGAAAACAAAGAGGAAGATATACACTAATTAATCAGTTAGATGAAAATAAAAACGCACCCAAAGTAGACATAACCATCACTTGATGACAGAGGGTTCCAGCGACGAAAAGTGGTTATTCGTTCTAGAACAAAACGAAGGGCTTAATCAAAAATTTCAAAAAGCACTGCCGTGGAGGCAGCAACTTTTGCGCGCATGTTCAATGTAGATGACCGCTTCAGCAACGAATTTGAACGTGCGCGCAAAAGCTGCTGCCTTCACGGCAGTGCTTTTTGAAAATGCCAAAGTCATACATACAAATGATACAGTTTGGCAACGTGGTGCTCTGCTCTGCTAAACACGTGGCTGTGTTTGGTATAGGTTCTCGGTTTTGCATCCCGAACAAAACAGTAATAAAACAATAAATACCATTAATATTATAATGACCAGTGCTATATACAATAACAATGCATTTTTCGGGGATTTTTATTGCATGTTTTTTCAAAATCATGAACGATACTCTCGAGGAATGTTTCGTTCCCATTTTGCGCGCATGTTCTAGGGGAACAGCGTGCTATCGTTTTGTCCAAATGTCTGTAATTTTGGATGATTGAGCCGAAAATGGTCTCAATCGACTAGGTTGGACTCACTGATGACGAATCCGGTGTCAAAATTGATTCTGTCCGGCTGGCCGGCCGGCCGTCCGTAGACACGATAACTGTCGACAGAAGAAATCTAGCTACTTGAAACTTTCAGGATAGGTTGCGCATCAGAATGCCGCGGTTAAGTTCGTTAATGGGCCAAATCGGTCGAATAGTGTCCGAGTTATAGGCACTTGAAGTTTTGAAGTTATTTATTTTTTATTTCAGAAACTACCCAAGCGATTGGATTCAAACTTGGCAGTTTGGTGGATTATAACGACGCGCAACTTTGAGCCTAATTTCGTCAAGATCATATTGTCAGTAAATTTAAAAAAAAAATTTTTTCGAAATTTTTTTACAAAAAATTTTTTTTTTCGGAAACCATTAACCATATCCAGAAACAATTAAACTCCCACTTTGACCTTCTAATTTCACAGCAGTGTACTAAATTTCAGTTTGAAACGATCATAAGTTTTGGAGATATCGGGAAAAAATATGTCAAATTTCGAGGTTTTCTTCTGGATATCGTTGATTTTTTCGGTATTACTCGAGAAATACTGATTCAGTCCTGATTAAACTTCACAGCTAGTTTTAAGATGCTGAAAGACAACTTTATGCAAAATTTCGTGATAATCGTGTTATTAGAACAGTTTGAAAAAAAAAATTTCTATGATTTTCTCATCATATCATCCTCATTAAATTCTGTATGAAACTTCGAACTGTTATTTTCGATGAAGTACTGGATTATAATTCGATCTGATCTGTATTTTTGGAAATATTGGAAAAATAAAATTTTGATTGGGTATATCTACGGAATCATTCGGCCTTCGTGATTAAGGTCCAAACCTTCTCTACAAATATCGAGTTTTTAAGTTGTTTCTTTCGGAAGTTATTGTGTTTACGCAGTCGGCCGTCAGGCTGACCGTAAACACAATAACTTCCGGAAGAAACGACTTAGAAACTCGATATTTGTAGAGTAGGTTTGGGGCTTAATTACGAAGGTCGAATTCGTGAATGGGTAAAATCCGCCCAATGATTCCGTAGATATACCCATTCAAAATTTTATTTTTACAATATGTCCAAAAATACAGATATGATCGAATTGAAATCCAGTAATTTATCAGAAAAAAATTTCAAAAAGCACTGCCGTGAAGGCAGCAGCTTCTGCGCGCACGTTCAAATTCGTTGCTGAAGCGGTCATCTACATTGAACATGCGCGCAAAAGTTGCTGCCTTCACGGCAGTGCTTTTTGAAATTTTTTACATTAAGAAGCATCATGAATACGCCTAAAAGTGCATCTAGAAAGTGCCATGTAACATTATAAAAGAAGGAAATGATTCATGGCAAAACACCCGAGGCTGCAAGGGGGAAAGTTCAGCAGCGATTTCACTTTCATAAAAGCCAATCAGCTGTGGATGGAGTTGGCTACTGTGTTAAATTCAATGCCTGGTATCAATAAAGATTGGAAACAATGGAGAAAAGTAGGTATCGATTTATACCTCTGCAATATCTTTTGGTGTCGTTCTCATATTTCTGTATTGCCACCGACGAATTGAATTTTCCATTTTCAGACCTGGCAAGACATGAAGGGAAATGCCAAGAAAAAAAATCTCTCTTTAGAACTTGAATATACCAATTAGCAGTCCTGCTGAGAAACTGATTAGCATGATTGGTGTTGCTAGTGTCGAGGGACATCCCAATGTGGTAGAGTCAGACGGTGCCTTTGAGGAAATTCAGTTCGATGATTTAGTAATGGACCACTATTATCATAGTATTGACCCTGAACCTAGTAATATCCCGCAAGGAAACGAAGAGGATAATCTGCCTGAAATAAATGTAGACGAATCGAATGTCAACCCACCTAGTAGTAGGAGGAAAACTCCAACCGGCATCCGTCAGCTAGTCAGGCTATTTCGGATCTGCTCAAAATGAAAGGAAATTCAAAATGAAAAGAGAATTCTACATAAAAAATACAGTTATTGGAACTTGTTCAGCAAGACGGTAAAAGGTTGTCAGATCTATGGAAGCAATTACATACCACAGCATATAGAAAGTGATTTTTTTTTTAATTTTTATTATATCTATGAGACTGTAGGTATATATTTTTTGTTCCCTCGCAGTTTTATTCTATTTTATTACATGATGTGTTGTTTATTCCTTGATGTGGATATTAAAGTTTAATTTGTTATTGTCTGAAAATTTTCATTTCATATTTTTTGAGCATTCTTTCAATCCTGAGAAAAACTACATCTGCATAATTGCTTAATTTTTTCATTCATTCCATCCAAATACATCTTGTCTATTAGTCCATCACACTCCGTCTATCTCGAGTTTTAAAGTAACCTTCCAACTTAAGGCTCCTCATTTCACTAGATGATCAAAGCAGTTTGGCCATGGGTGTTGGGATGTATTCATTAAATCCTACAAAATATGTATTTGAATGCCTTGTCATTAAGTTAGAAGGTCACAGCTCTTACTTATTTTTTGAGTAACGAAATATATTGAACAAAGTACTATTAGTGTATACATTCAAGGAATGCATACCTGATAGCTGATGGCTACTCAAATAAAGTATATACGTTATAGAAAGAAAAAGTGCTATGTTGCAACGTTCTTCTCCACCTAAAATCGAAATTAAAAAATATATAACGACTTACGTACTAGACAGCCTATTAGCATTAAAAAGTGATATATTGTTGCTTAGAACTTAGAATGGAAACTAGACAAATTGACTTCAATGGGTCATATTATTTTGCGAATTGGAAAAGCCAAAACGTACAGCAGATCTCGGGTATCTCTATCTAACTCAAGTCCTGAAGTGAATTACTATTCAACAAAAGAACGTTCAGCTCAACTACTTCTTGAGTCTAAACCTCTCATGAATATCTGATCACCCCGTATAATTTTTTATTATCAATGTGTAGCCTTCGAAAATCTAGGGAGATATAAGCTGGTTAGTCATTGATTTAAACATTAATATTGCTTGAACTTGATTATAGATAGGTAATTTCTAACATCCTGTACCTACTTACTGTTTAAACGTGAAAAAAAATCAATATAGAGTTTTGAATGTTTCACCGTGTTTGAATATTTCTGATTGGTTTCGTTTGGACTAGTAAAGCATCGTCGGAGATTTGATGGATATTTTTGTTGTTATTAATATCGTACAAAATATGAATGTATAAGCAAAAAATACCTTCGTCAAGCTTCAGCAGCTCCTTGAAATTGGCCTTCATGTCGGGTACTGAGGATGAGTTCATGCATGTCTTGATGGCATTCAACAACCTTTCCCTTGTCAGAGGAAATGTCCTAGTAAGTGCCCCTGTATGGTCTGAGTATATAACATTGAAGTCAGCCAGCAACTGAAAGGAACACGATAACATTAAAAAATTATTACCATCTAGAAAAGGTATCTTCTGTTATGAAGATTATGATGAAACATATTTTAATCTGAACCTATGTATAAACAATCGCGTTAAAATACTTTGGATAGATTCCATGAAGTGAGTGTTCCAACAGTTAAAATGGGTGGCATTTTTGAAATGTTCAAAACTTATAACGCTCATGATAAATATCTAGTTTAACTCCCCACGAATTTTTCGGGTTCGATTTTTTTTTATTGCAAAATGAGCGTTTCCATGTGTTTTTTTTTATTGATTTCAATACTAGCACACAAGTTTTTCTGCAGCAATTTCCAAATAAACGGGATATGGAGTGAATAAGGGTGCTTGGGCGGAAAACAACTCGTGAAATTATGGCACTACAAGAGATTTGGATGAAAAGAATGGGTTTCACAGAGTGGATAATCACCGTAGCAGTCACATTTCCTTCCTACTACTAATTTTATAACCTCATGCATGTTTTGAAACTATTTATATTTCAATATGTGTTCTACTCAATTTGTTTTTTTTTGTTCAAAACGATTTATGTTGGTACTTTCATTATGTTTGGCATATGAAATCTACGGTTCGCAACACTTGTATTATTCTGTGTTGATTGACGATTACTTCAATATACGTTGTTTTAGTGAGCGACACTTTACAGCTAAACAACTTGAAATAATGAAATATACTTACTTCTGAATATTTCGGCGAAATTAACTAAACCCCATCCTCTTCAGTGGCCGCCGACATCATCCTCGTTGGCTGCCATTTCCATTGATTCTATATATTCACCGATTGGAGTATATATTTTCTCTTGATCCCCATCTTGACTTTGATCTAAGCCAAAGACAATAGGGGCCAAATCATATAAATAATCAGCAGCACTTGATGCATACATAACTATTTCTCCGATAAATGGCAAAATTCACAATAACTGCACTTGTACAGAAAAATGGCAAATACCACAACTACATGTGCGTGTTCCAACAACCAACGAACCGCGTCTTACCCAGAGTAGCGGATTGATTATGGCGATTTATAGGAATTCTGTTAAAATCAAAGTTCTGTGCTGTTAGAACAGTAACGTCGGTCGTAGAGATAACAGGAATAATATAGCATTGATAATCTGAATTTATGTGAGAAATACGGAATATTCCTGTTGAATTTAATGGGTCCATACTGTTAATCATACAAACATTGTTGGGTGTATATTACGAAATGATTATATTTTACTATAATAGATATTCCTGTAACATTAACAATGCTTTATTCCGGTTGCACTTAGGGTTCTGAACTATGTATGTTTTACAGTCGTGGCTCGTAAATATGGCAGAATATTATTCTACATACACAGGAAATATTCCTTATGAATTAAAGGTACAATATCACTGCTAAACTTACTATTTTTCCTGTTCATACGACAGAAGCCACTTGTACCGGAATCGGCATGTTAAATTTCAAGTACAGATTGTTCTCATAACGGTCTTTTTCTGTTGTGATGATAATAATTGCGTTTAAACAAGAGGAATTTATTTAACCGGAATTTCCCGGAATTTTTTTTTCTCAGTGAACATTCGTTTCGGGATCTTCCGCACATATATATCTTGAAATCAAATCTCAACTTGTCCATTTAAATGATATCAACAAGAATGTTGTTTTATAATGTTAATCTTTCAATCTTGAATGATCGATAGAATTGTTTCTCCGAAACCAAAGTAAATTTTATTTCCTCATACAAAATACAACTTATAACACATTCTAATAATAACTCAAATCATTCCATGAAATCAAAGAAACAACATTTAATGTTGATTATTCGATCTTTCATTCAATTTGAACTCAATAGACTACTTCGGCCCAAGTTGCCAAACCACAATTTTCTTCACAAATTTACTATCACTGGGGAACGGTACATTCAGGACAAATTCGGCATGATAAGGTTCGCGTTATTTATAAATAGAGAGATATTGCAACTTTTGAATATCGCAAGCGTTATGTTATTACAGTGCGCTAAAGATAACGTTTTGGTGGTTAACGTGAATCTAACTGTCTTTCCAAAAGTAGACGTTTTGCTATACGTTTTTTTTACAGTTACGTTAGTTATCAGTTTGTTAGGTTAGGTTATGTGAGACGTCAGATTTTTGTGTTACAAACTCACGTTTAAACTCCTAAAGCTTAATAACTTGCATTTCTGTATTAGTTTTTTGATTCTGGACAAAATGAAAATGGAATCGGAAACGGAAAGTTCAGCTGGTTTTATTGCAGCAGAAGTGGAAGTAGTAATATTGCACAATATAATTGGCATGGTTCAAACTATTCCTAATTTAAAACCCCGGCTCATGTTGCTTCCAAAAGAATTTCTTAATTCGTGAAAAAGTAACAAATACCTATATATGAAGAAAATTGGCTGTAGTAGCACTAATAAAGCTTAATGTCTAATATCAGTTGTCTGTAAGAGATATAATAAAATAGATTTAAAAAATCTGAGGAAGTTGTGTGATTGATTCCGAAAAACATATTAAGAAACAGCTTTTCAATGACAGTGATCGGAGCCGAAAGGGCCCGGAGCTTAACGAATCCTTCCGATATAGAATAGCGCAACGTAAATTGCGGCCCGCAATTAACGTTAGACGCTAACGTCGCGTTATTCTGAATCTGAATCTGCGCATGCTTACATGTCAAAAATAACGTTTGCGCTAATATCGTCACACAAATCTGACACTGCAATATCTATCTAATATCCGTAAAACATGCCACGGCATCTCAAACAAGATAATTCCTTCCAAATGTAGGGTTTTGTTAAGATCACCTCTGATTGGCTGAAATTTAAGTTGGGATTCCTGACTTTATGTTAATAGTGTCGAATTTATATATCTGTCACCAGAACGACGGTCAATGTTGTATGGTAACATATCCATGGCATAGAATGATCCATGATGTAAAAAACATGGTGTGCTCATCTGAAAAATGAGTGACGTCAGCAAGATTGTATTTTCTGTTAGCTGACGTCATTCATTCTTCAGATGAGCACACCATGTTCTTTACATCATGGAACGATCTTTATTTATTTTATGATCTATAGAACATAAAAGAGACAACAATCAACAATGGAAAAATTACTAGGTTTGGTCTATGGATTAAAAGGTAAATAAAGATTGTTCTATGCTATGGATATGTTACTATAAAACATTAATTGTTGTTCTTTTCCACAGGATTAATATGTCTATGTTCTGGTGACAGAAAGATTGCTTTTTCATCAATCAAATTCCGTAATTATTCTTTTTTTCAGGAACCAACCGAATATTTCATGTCTACAGAACGGAAAACCGGCAACCGAAAAAACCAAGTTGATTTGCGGAACACATCCTTTATAAATTTGACACTATTAACATGAAATCAGAAATCCCAACTTGAATTTCAGCCTAACAAAAAACCTATATTTGGAAGGAATTATCTTGTTTGAGGAGCCGAGGCATCTTTCACGGATATTTATAAATAACGCGAACCTTCTCGTGTCTAATTTGTCCTGAAATCCCCGTTCCCCAGTGATAGTAAATTTGTTAAGAAAATTATGGGTTGGCAACTTGGGCCGAAGTCGTCTATTGAATATTCCTTTCTATTCACAATTTCAATTATTTTATTACTCTTGTCACTTTGACATCTAATGTGATTCGATAAGCTCACATATTAATCCTTACAAATATATAAGCTTTCGTGGATTTTCTTGATATCGTTTTCTTTCCTGTTTAACTCAAAAAAAGCTGATTTAATCGGAATGAAACTTGGCAGCTTGTTCGGAAATGCTGATGGGCAACTCTGTGCAAAACTTCGTGATGATCGTGTGATGACAACAATTCGAGAAAAAGGAATTTTTTTTCCAAATTGTCAATACTCTGTGATCTTCTGATCATATTATCTTCATAATCTTTTGTATGAATCTTGGAACTGTCATTCAAACTGTATTTTTGGAAATATTGGAAAAACAAAATTTTGAATGGGTATATCTGCGGAATCATTGGGTGGATTTTACCCATTCACGAATTCGGCCTTCGTAATTAAGATCCAAACCTACACTATAAATATCGAGTGTCTGAGTTGTGTGTTCTTCGGAAGTTTATTGTGTTTACTGTCGGCCGTTAGGCCAAATTTGTGAATGGGTAAAATCCGCCAAATGATTCCGTAGATAACCCCATTCAAAATTTTATTTCTCCAATATTTTCAAAAATAAAGATCAGATCGAATTGAAATACAGTAGTTTATCGAAAAAAACCTAGTAAAACACTGCCGTGAAGACAGTAGCTTTTGCACGCATGTTTTCCTTCGATTATTCCTTTATTTATCAATCTCCGCATATGTCTTTTCGTCTTGACAGTCCTCTTTCCAATGTGCTTCTCCATTATGAAACTCTTACACTCCCGAAATAGAACAAAATGCAAATTCTCATTATTCTATATGAAAACATTCCACCTATCTTACTTATCTCTAAGGAGTTCCTATAACAACCAAAATTCTAGAAGCAATTCAAAGTTAATTTAATTCACAAAACCAATACTGTAGTAACTACGCGGATTTTGGTATGGTATGACTTCGCCATGTTCGCTATTTTCCCGCACTATTTCGTTTACCTCAATTAAAGAACATCAATATCTCAACCAAAGATTCGCATGCAAGAATAATTTTCATTTTGAAGCGTCAGTCTCGAAGATGGTGCAACGTTTTCGAAACTTAAAACCTCTGAATTATATTCAAATACATGAAAAAAACGTTACAACTCGTAAATATCAATCTGAATATTCAGGCGATTTCAAAACTTTTCTAATTAAACATTTTGGTGATATTTCCGAAATGTTAGAATATAATATTTCCATATAGGTACATTTGAGGTAATCAATCAGTGTTTCAAATCGATTCAATTATAATAACAGTAAATCTGAAATGTTTCCGAATGTATCTGTTTTTAATGTTGCAAAAGAATGTTTGAAACATTCATAACTGAGGTCATTCTGAAACGTTTCAAATGTTTATCAAAAGAGTAACTTTGAAATATATGATTCTAAGATACTTCTGAAATGTTACAGTATAATGTTTCAAGCATTCACAACTGAGGTCATTCTGAAACGTTTAAAATGTTCATATCATAAGGTAACTCTGAAATATTTCGTATTATATGATTCTAGCATATTTCTCAAATATACCAATATTAATGTTTCAAACCTGCATAAATGCGATCATACAGAAACGTTTCAAATGTCCATAAAAACAGTAATTTCGAAATATATTATTCTAAAATATTCCTGAGATGTCACATTATAATGTTCCAAACATTCACAACTGGGGTTATTCTAAAACATTTTATGAAACGTTTCAAAATGACCTCTTATTATGCTTATGCATATTATGCTTATGCATAATAAGAGCAACTCTGAAATATTTAGACTTAGATGATTCTAGCATATTTCTCAAATATACCAATAATAATGTTTCAAACCCACATATAAATGCGGTCGTAAAGAAACGTTTCTAATGTCCATTAAAACAGTAACTTTGAAATATATGATTCTAAAATATTTCTGAAATGTCACATAATAATATTTCAAACATTCACGACTGAGGTCATTCTGAAACGTTTCAAAGGTTCAAAATAAGAGCAACTATGAAGTATTTCGAATCATATGATTCGAGTATATTTTTCAACTATACCAATATAAATGTTCCAAACCTGCATGAATGAGGTCTTACTAAAACTTTTCTAATGTTTATAAAAGCAGTTAATATTTCGAAATATATGATTCTAAAATATTTTTGAAATGTTACAGTATAATGTTTCAAAGATTCGCAATTTAGGTCATTTTGAAACGTTACAAATGTTAACAAAAAAGCGAATTTTGAAATATTCAAATATTTATGTTTCCGAGATGTTTTTGAAGTGTTCCATATTTTTCGGAACATTGCTGAAGTATATCAACACAATGTTTCGAAAATTCTGAATAAGGGGAATATTGAAATGTTTGATACACATTTCATGTTTACTGGGAACCGATTGAGATTTCGTAATAGCTTTTGCATTTCAATATTATTCTTCAAAATTCAAATACTAGATTTAAATATTCTGAATTCCCGTAACTATGAAATTCCAACTTAGTATCTGACAACGCGTTACAATGATGTTTACAAAACTACCAGTTCACCTGTCCCGTGAATTCCAATAACGATATAAATATATCGTTATGGTTCTGCTCAACAAATAAAACCAATACGTATATTCTTTATACAATGATAGAATCCTTCTAACCTCACAACATTTATATAGGTAGTATGATATGTCTAATTAAATATTAGGTAAATCCACATCAGGGTCTCCCTATCCATGAAATTTCCAAAATAATTCCCAATCACATTCATTTTTGCGGAGTTCTAGGGAAGTGAAAATCATTTACAAAGATATCATGATCATGATCGATTGCGTAGCTTGTCGGTCAAGGAATTACAAGGTAAAAATAAAATCAGACATCGGTAATCAATGAAATTTCTAGATTTGAAGACCATAAAAAACTCAAAACTGAATCTTTCGAAATTCACAAGTATATAAGTATTTAATCATTCATGTTTCTCCTCTTTTTGTGGTAAGAGGGATTTTATTTATTATTATTGCATGCAGAATTTGAACCTGTGAGATAAGGCTCTTTTAGCATTTCCCTAGCTGAAATTTGATACTGAGAATACAGGTATACGTACCTGAGTGAGGGCACCCAAGGATCTGCAGTAATGAATAAAAGGGTCTGGATTTCTATGAGTTCATAACAATATTGCAATTGCATTCACTGATAAATTTCTGAAGAGAATAATTGGTTATTTTATGAATGTACCCAAACGTAGATTTCGCAAAATAGTTTTCTTCCTCGTTCATTTTTATGGAAATTACGGCTCTATTTCTAACAGATGGAAACAGGGAAAGAAAACTGGCATGAAGTTTATCCATTGGGAAGTAATAATCAATAATAATAAGCATTGAAGAAGTAGAGAAGAGAGCCGAGCGCTGAACTCCCTTAATAATAACCCCTTTCCAGCAGGCTGCAACCAGCAACGCAGCAACCGTCAAGACGCCTCGGAGGCGCGCCACTCGTTCCACTGTTCCAACCCCTTGCCTCTGATGCACCGTCGAAATTTACGGGGCTTCATGCACTCTAAAATGTGAAACGCCAGACTTGTCTCATTTTGCGGCTCTGTATGTCGTCTCGTGATAGTGCGGGCTACAGGGTTGCCAGATGAGATGGAGCAGAAATTGAGAAATTCAATGACGAAAAATCGTGAGAAACCGTGGGATCACAAATTGCTCGAAAACACCATAATAAACTGAGCTGTTGAATAATAGTTTCAAGTTACCCATTTATTGAAAACCGCTATAAGACAATATTTAATTCAACATTAGTTCAAAAATGTCATAAGTATATACAAATAAGCAATTGTTCTGGAAAAAGTATTCTGTAACTAATAATGCCATGTTGCAATAGGATAAGATCATTGACATAATTTTCAAGTGTGTTCAAGACTTCATCAGTCATTTCTATAAGTAGAAATGTGAGTTTCGATTTCAAAGGATTCTTTCATTTTCACGACTTCTTTAGAATAAACATAGAATGCTTTTAAATTATTATTAAGAACTTCAATATTTTCATTCATTTTACGAAAAGAACTGTTGAAATTAGAAATAGTTGAAGATAAAATTGAAATTTGCTGTTGCATTAAGACTTCAGTTTGTTTATTATTATTAATAAGTTCTTTTATAGAATCTGAGTGAAATTCAGCATCACTTGCATCAGGTGTACCGATTAACCATTTGATTGCAGTGCCAACTCCATTTAAAATGCCTCGTTTCTTTCTTTGAGAAGATATTTGATGAGAAATTGTTTTATATAATTGATAAATAAAATTCATTTTAGTTTTAACATAATCCAACTGATTTTTACAATCATTTGAGATGTGATCAGCCATAGCGAGATTACATATATTAATTGAACCCGTGTAATAGAGAGAAATTCGATCGACTTGAAATTTGATATGAGTTAAGTTGTGATATGTTAGAATTGTAAATCGATTATTAGAAACTTGTGCTTTCCCTAAATAATGAAATAAAAGGCCGGAAGAAGAATCGATAGGAGATATTCTATACTTGTTTTGATGTGCCTGGAGTGGGGCTAGGAATATGAATACAAGGAGGAGAAAAACCGTCATCTCCATTTTCATCTGAAATAACATAAGGTTTTAGTTCATTGAAATGATAAGTTTTGAGTTTATTTTTACTAATTCTTGAAGATGCTGTTTGATTATCATGAATTCGCTCAATTTTATAAGGTCCTTTGTAGTTCGGATTCAGCTTTTTATTTTTTGCTTTTGAATGATTATCGAATAATAATACTAGATCTCCTTGATTAAAAACATAAGTTCGATTGTGTGATTTGTAGTAATATTCCTTGGATTTATTTTTTGATTTTATTAGGCTTTCATGAGCTGTTTCACGTAAAATTCTCAATTTAGTAGTGATATCAGTTGCAAGTTCCGAATAATTGGCTAGAGGTTTAGGTTTATTAATTTGAGAAGGAATTCTTGCACGTTGTCCGAAAACTAATTCATAAGGGGTTTTTGGGTTGATTTGAGAATTGATATATTATAAGTAAAAGTAGCGAAATTTAGAAATTCGTCCCAGTTATTAGTGTCCTTGTTTATATAGCATTTGAAATAATCCTTAAGAGTGAGATGAGTTCTTTCTAATGATCCTTGAGTTTGTGGATGATATGCAGTAGACTGTGTATGCTTAATTGACATTAATTTGTTGATTTCTTTGAAGATATTAGAGAAAAATTCTACTCCTTGATCAGTGAGGATTCTGTCAGGAAATCCGAATTGTGTACAAAATTTAAGAAAATAGATTGCTACTGTCTTAGCATCATGAGTATTAAGAGAATATGCTTGAATAAATTTAGCAAGATCGTCTTGAATTGTTGAAATGAATTGATTATTATTTTTGGTTTCAGGAAGTGGAACTACAATATCTAAAGCAATTTGTTCGCAAAATTTAGTGGAAGTAGTTGTTATGACCATTGGACTTTTATTATGTTTAAAATCAGTTTTTGACTGTTGACAGATTCTACATTTTTTGATATATGTTCTAATTTGATTTTTCATGTTTTTCCAAGAGTATAATTGTTTGATTTTCTCATATGTGCGTTCGAAGCCTTGATGACCCCCTAAAGGTGAATCATGGTTTTCAAAAAGAATTTCTTCAATTAAGTTCTCGTCATGTATGAATATACGTTCTTCAGACAAAATTTCATAATCGAAATCACGGAATGGGAAATATAAAAGACTATAATAAGTTTCTTCACGAATGATTGAATTTTGTTTGGATAAAGCGATGTTCGGAATAACGAATTTCTGAACACCATTATGTTTCAAAAGACATCGAAGATTCAATAATGTTTGGAATAAATTTTCATAAAGTACTGATTCGTCATAGAATTCTTTCAGAAAGAAAATGTAAAGGGATTGTTGAGGTAGTCTTTTTACAACTATATCGGAAATCTTCGAGTTGGTAGGAAAATCTGGAAAATTTGATTTTATATAGTCTAGAAATTGATTAGAATCAGAAAGATCACATGACAAAGGTATTATAAAGTTCTTTATTTGTGAAATAGGAATGTAGGTTAATTTTGGTTTTGGACTTTGAATTTGTTTATGATGAAAATCCTTGAAATTGTCGAAAGTTAGTTCTTCTTCGTTAATTGAATGGATAATTTTGGTTGAATTTTGATTTGGAAAATTATAAATTGATATTTTTATATTGGAATCGGAGAAAGTATATTGAATCATTTTGAAGATTTTAGGCCAATATAATTTATCTAGTCCACAAGCAATTCGTGGTAAAGCCAAATAAGTATCTTTATTACGGATGCATAATTTTTTGAGATTTAGAAGCGACATGAACACTGTTTCATAGGAAGGTTTTTGATGATAGAGTTCTTTAGTTATGAGGTAGTAAATGTTTCGATTTTTGTGTCGAATTTTTGCAACTTGTCCAACTGATTCATTTTGAGATAGTAAATTTTTGATTTGTCCGAATTTATTTTTGAAAGAAAAAGCAATTCCTTGTCCCATATGGAAATCTTCAGAAACACAATGACCTAGAGAATATTTTTCAGGTGAATTGAATAAATCATCGTTAATTTCCGAAATATTGGATGGATGTTTAATTTTGTTTTGTTCATATAGTTTAAGAAAGTCACCGAAGGAATTTTGATTGATTGAATTTATATTTTCAGGAATGATTCTACTCAAAGCATCAGCGTTTTGATTTAATTTTCCTTTTTTATAAACAATTTCGTAATCGTAATCCATTAATTTCAATCTCCATCGCAATAAACGACTTGAAGGTTCTTTGCAATTTTTGAGCCAAACTAAAGGTTTATGATCTGTGCAAATAATACATTTTTGTCCATAAAGGTACGGTCTAAAATGTTTACATGCTTCTACAATAGCCAGAAGTTTTTTTTCTGTAGTGGAGTAATTTCGTTCTGCTTTATTAAGTGTTTTAGAAAAATAGCTGATTGGAAGATCTTTTCCTTTTGGTCCCTGAGATAGAATAGCACCGATTGCGTCATTTGAGGCATCAGTAGTTAATATAAAAGTTTCTGAAAAATTTGGAAATTGAAGGATTGGTTCCTTTGAGAGTAATTCTTTAAATTGTTCGAAAGATTTTTGACATTTGTTAGTCCATTCAAATTTTTGATTTTTCTTCAATAAATTGGTTAAAGGTTTTGCGATAGCTGAAAAATTTTCAATGAATTTTCGATAGTAACCGATAAGTCCTAAAAATGATTTGATTTCTTTAGCAGATTTGGGTATTGGAATGCTTTTGATAGTTTAAAGTTTCTTTGGATCTGGTTGTACTCTAGATGCAGAGATATGATGTCCTAAATAAGAAATTTCTTTACATAAAAATTCACATTTGTCCGGTTGTAATTGTAAATTATGACGTCGCAATTGTTCAAACACGGTTTCTAATTTTTGATTGTGGTCTTCTAAAGACGAACCATATACTACAACATCATCTAAATAGCAAAAACACATGCTTCTCTGAAGTCCAGATAAAACAATATTCATTAATCGTGCCAAAGGACTTGGGCTGTTTTTAAGTCCCATAGGCATTCTATTAAATTCGAAAAGTCCTGAAGGAGTTGCAATAGCAGTTTTATATTTATCATTTTCTTCTAATTCAATTTGGTAAAAGCCTGAAGAAAGATCTAAAGTAGAAAAAGAAGTAGCATTGCCCAATTGGTCCAAAATGTTTTCAATATTTGGAAGTGTATAAGAATCACCGCCTGCAGTATCGTCGGGTGGATTGAGTAGCTCGATGATGATGTTGCCGGTCCCAAGCCCGGATAAAGGAGGAGGGTTGTAGCAGCAGGCTGGCTCCCTGCTATACGTAAAAACTCAACTTGCTAAAAAGCCTAAACATCGCCTCGGAAACACGGACGGATCTACCGGTAAACGACAAAAGCAGAAAAAATGGATAATGAGTATGGGAACATGGAATGTACAAGGGATAAAACACAAAATCGACATGGTTGTATCAGAGGTGGAAAAACTTGGAATGGATGTTGTTGCTCTTACTGAGACAAAGAAGAAAGGCAGCGGTACTGAACGAATTGGTGAATACATTCATATATACAGCGGGGTACCAAAAGAAGAACGAGCCAAGAGAGGAGTGTCCATTCTAATAAAGGCAACACTAAAGAATAAAATAACCAACTACGAGATGATCAATGAGAACATATTGACGGTAAACATCAGGACCCATCAGCACGATCTTACTCTTCTGGCAATATATGCCCCCTCGGACGATGAATCTATTGCTGTTAAAGAGTCATTTTTCGACATCCTCAGTGAAGTTGTTAACAAACTTGGGAATTCAAGAGAAATAGTTATGATGGGCGACTTCAACAGCCGAACAGGACGAGTAACCAACAGTAATATTGTGGGTCCATTTGGAGAAGAACAGATAAACGATAACGGTTATAGACTCATACAATTATGTGAAACCAACAACTTGAAGATCACCAATGGCTTTTTCCAGCATAAAAATATACATCGATACACCTGGGTACAACCTACACGTGATTTGAAATCGATAATCGATTACTTCATCATCAATCAAAATTCAAACATACAGGTAAATGATGTAAGAGCACTAAGAGGAGCTTTTGGTGGCGGATCGGATCATTTTTTGGTACGAGCGAAAGCTCTCTTTCCACCAAGGTATCAGTTAAAGAGTTCACAGAATGAAACTATTGGCTTACAAAAACTGTCACATACCGAATTTAATCTTGATAGCTTTACGCACGACAGTACAGTCGTATTATACCAACAAAGACTAGATAATAAGCTGGCAGCAGACATTCAAGAACTGACATTCCGAGAAACCTATGATGATATCATTTCAAGTATACACGAAGCTGCTGAAGAATCGTTAGGAACAAGGAAACAATATGAAAGTAATAATTTATGGTGGAACGAGGAAATAGCAGTTTCAGTAAAACAAAAGAAAGACTTATATCTGAAATGGTTGACCACAAAAAACCCAGACGATCTTGATAGTTACAGAATAGCAAAACGTGAAGCAAGGACATTGGTGCAAAAGGGAAAAAATCAACTTTGGGATATGAAATGTAATGATGTCAATGCTTACATTGGAGGACGGAAAAATGCGGAAGCTTGGAGATTTATAAAGTCGGTTCGAACATCACATAAAGAAAAAGCCCCAGTGCAGATAATAAAATCTGAAGCCTGGGTGAATCGCTACAGAAAACTGCTGACCGAAGACAGACAGGAATATTTATGCAGATCAGCCCCTGAAGAAGTATTTATACAGGGTGAAAAGATTGAAATCACTGAGGATATGGTTAAAAAAGCCATAAAAGGTTTGAAGAATGGGAGAGCTTGTGGACCTGAAGGCGTATACACTGAACTTTTGAAAAATGGAACAGGAAAGCTAATCAGTAGGATAACATACTTATTCAATTTATGCATTAATGGGCATCCCGTACCTGAGGAATGGAAATCTGCCTATATAACATCAATCCATAAGAAAGGTGATAGAAAACGATGCGAAAACTACAGAGGAATATCCGTAACAAGCACATTCAGTAGACTGTATGGAAGGGTATTGAGAGATCTTATAGAGGAGGAGATTAAGGATGAGGAAGATGAAGAACAAAGCGGATTTCGTGCTGGAAGAACATGTAACGACAATATATTCTGCCTCAAACAGATAATTGAGAAAAAAACAGGAACTAGCAGAGAAGTACATATAACATTTGTAGATTTACACCAAGCATATGATACAATTCCAACAGAGAAACTTTGGGAAGTACTAAAAAGCACGAACATCAACCACACTCTCATTGCAGCTCTGCAGAATCTGTACAATGGAATAAAATCATGCATAAAAATAGGGAAATATATAACTGAAGGATTCAATGTCACTAAAGGTTTGAGACAGGGTTGTTGTATATCACAAACATTGTTCAAAATATATGTGTCAGCGGCATTGAAACAATGGAAACGGAAAGTTCACGGCATGGGAATTGAACTTGATAACATTACCCTCTATACTTTGCAGTTTGCCGATGATCAGGCAGTAATTTCCAATGATAGGGAAGATATGGAATATATGGTGCGTAAGCTAATTGAAGAGTATGAAATTTGGGGTTTGAAGGTCAACATTCAAAAAACCAAATATCTTTGTGTCGGAGGAGAAGCAGGTGATCTAACGATGAATGATGGAAGAATAATAACACATTGCCAGGACTACAACTATCTGGGGGTGATTTTTGACTCGTCTGGAACGGATAACCATGAAATAGAGAGAAGAATAACGACAGCAAAAAAAGCAATATCCTGTCTGAATGGCATATTGTGGAACAAAAATATAACAAAGAAGAGGAAGTTCAACTTATATGAGACCTTGGTGAAATCCAGTCTACTGTATGGGTCTGAGAACTGGAGACTTACGGACAAATACAAAAGAAAATTGGAAGCGGTTGAAATGGACGCAATAAGAAGAACACTCAGGATTTCAAGGAGGGAAAGAATCAGAAATGAAACCATCAAAGGAATGATGGGTATTGAGGGAACCGTTATGGATGACATTGAAAAAAGACAGCTTATATGGTACGGCCACATACAACGCATGTCAGAAACGAGACTCCCAAAGCAAGTAATGAACTGGCAGCCCGCAGAACGCAGAAAAAGAGGAAGACCGAAGACCAGTTGGAAACAAGGCATTGTCAAAGCTATGAGTACAAGAAACTTACAAGATATGGACTGGGAGGATAGAAGAAGATGGAGGCAAGGCGTCGGACAACGTCGAAAGACGTTCTGAACCGGCATATATATATATAAGAATCACCAATTGTAATTTCATTTAACTTTCGAAAATCACAAACGAGTCTCCATTTTTGTTTTCCAGAAGCGTCCATCTTTTTAGGAACTATCCAAATAGGTGAATTCCATGGAGAATTCTAAGGTCGTAAAATATTTTGATCTAACATTTTTTGTATTTGAAGGATGGCTTCTTTTTCATGAATTTTGGGTAACCGATAAATTTTGGAAAAGATTTGAGTATTTGCTGATGTTGGAATACTATGCTTCATAGTTGATGTACAATTTAGATTATCGCCAGGTAGAAAGAATAAATCAGAATAGTTTTCACAGATTTTTATGAGAGATGATTTTTCTTCAGAATTCAAATGATATAATCGAAGATTTTCTTTCAATAGTTTATAACGTTTAGTTATTTCAAATTTAGAAAAAGTGTTGGGGTTAGAATCAGTAAAATGCACAAATTTTTCTGGTTGAATTTTTTCTAATTTAAGAGAAGGTTCATCAATTGTAACAGGTTCAGAATTCAGATTCAAAATAGGTATTTTCGCTTTAGAATTCTGATTATTGACTAGAATATTAGGAATAAAAACATTCGGAGAAAGTTCGGTTTTTTCAATGAGTCCGTGAGATAGATTATTAGAAATATTGACTTCAACAATATATTGCGAACGAGAAGGAATGGTAATTTTATCAGCAGGAAATATATTATTGAATTTTATAACGCGATTGTTCATCGAAACTGATTTGTCTGCATAATTGATTACTGCATGGTGCTCCTCAAAGAAATCTGAGCCAAGTAGTCCATCATAATGAGACTGAATTTTATTAGCACTGATAACGTTAAATTTGTGCTTGATATTTAATGAGTCCAACGATAAGTTAACAATAGTGGTCCCTAAGGTTTCAATTGGCATATTCGGATTGATACCGTTTATAAGAATAAGCTCACCTATGTTGATATAAATTTCCTCAGGATTAAATGCTGAATGTTTAACGATAGAGCACGCAGCTCCAGTGTCGATTAAAAAGGTCATATGAGATTTTAATGCATTTTTTTACTTCGAATGTAAGAGTATACAACTGACTTGAAGGAACGATATTTTGAATGAATGACTGGAATGGAATGCCTGTAAAATTGATTAATCGGTTTCCTGGGCACTCATCAGGTCCGATAGTCTTGAGTTTAAATGATTGATTTTTGAATTGTTCCTATTGCGCTCAAAACAATCATTAGTAAGATGTCCGGGTTTTTTACAATAATTGCAAATTTTGAAAGAAGGTGCATTCGGATTTAGATTTTTATTATTCGATTGATTTGTATAGGAGTATTAGATGTTGATGGCTGATTTGGATTTATGTTCGGTTTATTATTAAAAAGCTAAAATTTCTTGGATTAGGATTGTTAAAATTTCTTGAAGTATTAAAGTTGGTATTTCCTCGATTAAAAGTTTGACGAAAATTATTTTGATGAAAATTATTTTGATTTAAATGTGAACCTCTTTGAAAATTATTATGTCTTTGAATCGATTTTGATTTAGTATAATTAAGAAGCTTTTCTTCCTGTAAAGCGATTGAATACGCTTCATTCAGATCACTGATATTGCGAGCTCTCAGCATTTGACTAATTTCTGGTTTACAATGTATAATGAATCTACGAAGTGCAGTTTGTTGAATGGCTTTCTTAAGTCCGGGAATTTCTTTATCAGAATATGTCTTCAAAATTTCTGCCTGAATACATTCGTTTTTAATTTTTTCTAAACGTTTGAAGAAATCAGTAATTGATTCTGAAAAATTTTGTCTAATAGTTTCAAGTTCTTCGTGGATTTGAACTAAATGTTTTGTTTGGCCATAAAATTGTTTCAAAACTTGTTTTAAATCATACCAAGATTCGATTTCGGATAATTCTAATTCATTGATAACTTCAGTAGATAATTGAGAAACTACATACAAGAAAAGAGTTGGTGTTTGTTGAGGGCTAGCAAGTTGAAATGCGGAATTTGTGTTCTGTCTGAAGGTATTGAGTTCAGTCCGATTTCCAGAAAGAGGCTTTATGAATTTGAATAAAAGTGCTGTTGGAAGGGTTAAATCATCACCGTCTTCCGATATATTATCATTTGTAGTATGAACAGACATTTAAAAAGGATTTATATGAGGAATAATATGAGAACAAGTATTTGGAATTCGATAAATTAGTAAATTGACTTACTTGATGTCTGTTGATTGATTAAAGATGAAAAAACTGTGCGTAGACCCCGATGGTCCGGTGAATCTTCAGACTCAGTTACACAGTGGGTTGCTTCTGCGTTGACACCTTATGGTCCGGTGAATCGACTGATCCAGTTACACAGATGGTCAAAAATGCTCCTCACACCTAGGATGCGTCACAAGTTGGAGAAATTTCAGCTTTTTGTAGAAATTTTTTCCAATTTTGATGTGGCTATCCCACCGCTCTGTCACCAAATTTTGTGTTGTATTCCTTGAATTACACCACAATGGAAGGAAAGAATAGCAGTATCGCTGTCATCAGGGCAGCTTTATAAAGGAAAGCTCCGTAAAACTTGTATGAGATGCGAGGGTGATTATAGATGTAGAAGGATGAGGGTTGATCCAAGAATTGGTTGATCCAAATGTGGATTTGAAAAGATGAGGGTTCACTTTGATTTGGAACACTTTAATTCACTTTGGTTATTAAAAGGCACTATAGCACTTGATTTAGAGGATTAACTTGGAATAATAACGATTAAATGAGAAAGCACTTATTTATTGTTGAATATCACAATGGATACGAAAAGAATACGAAATGACGATGTTAATTGTCGGGAGGACCGAAATGAACTGTCGGGAGGATCAGACTGAACTGAACTGACGGTGGTGTGCTGCTTCTTTTATATTATTTTGATAAACGCTGAGGTCAGCAGAAATGATTAATGAATAGGCTCATTTTTCAGAGGTTGCCAACACCTCCCCCCTAAAAAGATTTTTGATTAAATTTTTTAAGAAAAGAGCAAAAATCTAGAAGCAACAGATCACCTTACATAATAATATAATATTGAGTTTTGGAGCTGGTTCATCGGTTTACATAAGAATGAAAATAGATACAATTATAAAAATATCAAAATATAGAAATACATTAAAAATGATAATTTGAAGTTCTGAATCATCAAAATATTCTGAATAGTAGAAAAGTAGGAAACATGGCATGTTTTCCAAAATAGATTAGATTAGGATATTAAATATGAAAATTGCTGATTCTTATGAAACAATTAAGAGAATATAATTCAAATATGTTAAGAATATGAAAAATATGAGAATTGAATATTTTCAAAAGTTCAAAACCGAATGATTAATTCGAAAAGGGTTAGAATTGAAAATTTACAAAGGATTAATTTTGATTCCTTGGAGTCTCTTGGATCTTCTAATTGAGTGGGACCCGGTGCTGGTGGTTTCTTCAGAAGGACGTGAAGCAGAAGACTTGGGGAAGTTGAGACGCTCTAGTTCTACATCATAGTAAAGCGGAATGGGTTGTTCTACTGGCGTTGTGCAACATTGATTGAAGATCTGGAAACATGGACTGCCTTCTATAGCTCTAGGGCTTTTGGTATAGCAAAGATATCTTCTTAGAAGTTGGAAAAAACCACACCATTTTAAAAGGTTGTAACTAATGATGAGGATGATCAAGCCAAGTATGATGGAAAGGATCGTTTGTAACCATGAAGAATGTTGGACTATGAAGGGTTTGTTCAATTGTTGTTGAAGTTGCTAATCGAATTCACTCAATTTATGTTGAGCATATTTTAACTCATGCAGGTTGATATGTGTGAACTTGAGTGGTTCCAAATGGATGGCATTCAATGTGATGTTCTTCTTCAATTTTTCACAACAGTCATCGTCGATTATACTTGTAGAAGGAATTTCGTAGCTTGAATTTGTTGACATCAGAACAGAATTGGTTTCAAGATTGCTTTGGTTTGTGAAGGCTTTGCAATTTGGATTGAGTTCTAAGGTTCCCAGTTGTTTGATAACTTTGTGTCTTAAAGGATATTCGTCACAGGTAATTGTTACTTGGGTTGGAGTAGAGACAGAATATAACCATTGATTACTGTCAATTTCGTGCCAGATTTCAGCGTCAGCAATTAGATTTCTAGTTTTACATGAATTTGGAATTGATTTTGTTACGCCAGATATTAATTGAACTTCACACACAGCATCGGTTTTTCTTAGTGTAGGCATCTTCTTGCATATCCACTCTTTTGGATGGTATTCTTCACAATTTGCCAAATTATCGACCATCAAATAGCTGGTTCTCATATGGGAGATGAGGAGGAAAGGTTTTGATGGTTCAATGTAGGAAAATAAAGTATTGTCATCTTTGTGTGGAGTAGGTAATGATAACAAATGATAAAGATCAAGACTTTCAAAAGATGGAAGAGGTATTTCAAAAGCAATTATTAACATGTTGTTTATAATGAATGAATTTAAATTCATGATTTTGTAATAAAGATAAACATTTTCAATAGTTGGAGGAATTGGAAGAGTGAATTTTGAAGATATAATTGATAATTCATGAAGCAATTGTTCTGGAAAAAGTATTCTGTAACTAATAATGCCATGTTGCAATAGGATAAGATCATTGACATAATTTTCAAGTGTGTTCAAGACTTCATCAGTCATTTCTATAAGTAATAATAAATGATTAGAAATGTGAGTTTCGATTTCAAAGGATTCTTTCATTTTCACGACTTCTTTAGAATAAACATAGAATGCTTTTAAATTATTATTAAGAACTTCAATATTTTCATTCATTTTACGAAAAGAACTGTTGAAATTAGAAATAGTTGAAGATAAAATTGAAATTTGCTGTTGCATTAAGACTTCAGTTTGTTTATTATTATTAATAAGTTCTTTTATAGAATCTGAGTGAAATTCAGCATCACTTGCATCAGGTGTACCGATTAACCATTTGATTGCAGTGCCAACTCCATTTAAAATGCCTCGTTTCTTTCTTTGAGAAGATATTTGATGAGAAATTGTTTTATATAATTGATTAATAAAATTCATTTTAGTTTTAATATAATCCAACTGATTTTTACAATCATTTGAGATGTGATCAGCCATAGCGAGATTACATATATTAATTGAACCCGTGTCTCTAAAGAGAAATTCGATCGACTTGAAATTTGATATGAGTTAAGTTGTGATATGTTAGAATTGTAAATCGATAATTAGAAACTTGTGCTTTCCCTAAATAATGAAATAAAAGGCCGGAAGAAGAATCGATAGGAGATATTCTATACTTGTTTTGATGTGCCTGGAGTGGGGCTAGGAATATGAATACAAGGAGGAGAAAAACCGTCATCTACATTTTCATCTGAAATAACATAAGGTTTTAGTTCATTGAAATGATAAGTTTTGAGTTTATTTTTACTAATTCTTAAAGATGCTGTTTGATTATCATGAATTTGCTCAATTTTATAAGGTCCTTTGTAGTTCGGATTCAGCTTTTTATTTTTTGCTTTTGAATGATTATCGAATAATAATACTAGATCTCCTTGATTAAAAACATAAGTTCGATTGTGTGATTTGTCGTAATATTCCTTGGATTTATTTTTTGATTTTATTAGGCTTTCATGAGCTGTTTCACGTAAAATTCTCAATTTAGTAGTGATATCAGTTGCAAGTTCCGAATAATTGGCTAGAGGTTTAGGTTTAAAATTTAAGAAAATAGATTGCTACTGTCTTAGCTAAATGAGTATTAAGAGAATATGCTTGAATAAATTTAGCAAGATCGTCTTGCATTGTTGAAATGAATCGATTATTATTTTTGGTTTCAGGAAGTGGACCTACAATATCTAAAGCAATTTGTTCGCAAAATTTAGTGGAAGTAGTTGTTATGACCATTGGACTTTTATTATGTTTAAAATCAGTTTTTGACTGTTGACAGATTCTACATTTTTTGATATATGTTCTAATTTGATTTTTCATGTTTTTCCAAGAGTATAATAGTTTGATTTTCTCATATGTGCGTTCGAAGCCTTGATGACCCCCTAAAGGTGAATCATGGTTTTCAAAAAGAATTTCTTCAATTAAGTTCTCGTCATGTATGAATATACGTTCTTCAGACAAAATTTCATAATCGAAATCACGGAATAGGAAATATAAAAGACTATAATAAGTTTCTTCACGAATGATTGAATTTTGTTTGGATAAAGCGATGTTTGGAATAACGAATTTCTGAACACCATTATGTTTCAAAAGACATCGAAGATTCAATAATGTTTGGAATAAATTTTCATAAAGTACTGATTCGTCATAGAATTCTTTCAGAAAGAAAATGTAAAGGGATTGTTGAGGTAGTCTTTTAACAACTATATCGGAAATCTTCGAGTTGGTAGGAAAATCTGGAAAATTTGATTTTATATAGTCTAGAAATTGATTAGAATCAGAAAGATCACATGACAAAGGTATTATAAAGTTCTTTATTTGTGAAATAGGAATGTAAGTTAATTTTCGTTTTGGACTTTGAATTTGTTTTTGATGAAAATCCTTGAAATTGTCGAAAGTTAGTTCTTCTTCGTTAATTGAATGGATAATTTTGGTTGAATTTTGATTTGGAAAATTATAAATTGATATTTTGATATTGGAATCGGAGAAAGTATTATATATTGAATCATTTCGAAGATTTTAGGCCAATATGATTTATCTAGTCCACAAGCAATTCGTGGTAAAGCCAAATAAGTATCTTTATTACGGATGCATAATTTTTTGAGATTTAGAAGCGACATGAACACTGTTTCATAGGAAGGTTTTTGATGATAGAGTTCTTTAGTTATGAGGTAGTAAATGTTTCGATTTTTGTGTCGAATTTTTGCAACTTGTCCAACTGATTCATTTTGAGATAGTAAATTTTTGATTTGTCCGAATTTATTTTTGAAAGAAAAAGCAATTCCTTGTCCCATATGGAAATCTTCAGAAACACAATGACCTAGAGAATATTTTTCAGGTGAATTGAATAAATCATCGTTAATTTCCGAAATATTGGATGTTTGTTTAATTTTGTTTTGTTCATATAGTTTAAGAAAGTCACCGAAGGAATTTTGATTGATTGAATTTATATTTTCAGGAATGATTCTACTCAAAGCATCAGCGTTTTGATTTAATTTTCCTTTTTTATAAACAATTTCATAATCGTAATCCATTAATTTCAATCTCCATCGCAATAAACGACTTGAAGGTTCTTTGCAATTTTTGAGCCAAACTAAAGGTTTATGATCTGTGCAAATAATAAATTTTTGTCCATAAAGGTACGGTCTAAAATGTTTACATGCTTCTACAATAGCCAGAAGTTTTTTTTCTGTAGTGGAGTAATTCCGTTCTGCTTTATTAAGTGTTTTAGAAAAATAGCTGATTGGAAGATCTTTTCCTATTGGTCCCTGAGATAGAATAGCACCGATTGCGTCATTTGAGGCATCAGTAGTTAATATAAAAGTTTCTGAAAAATTTGGAAATTGAAGGATTGGTTCCTTGGAGAGTAATTCTTTAAATTTTTCGAAAGATTTTTGACATTTGTTAGTCCATTCAAATTTTTGATTTTTCTTCAATAAATTGGTTAAAGGTTTTGCGATAGCTGAAAAATTTTCAATGAATTTTCGATAGTAACCGATAAGTCCTAAAAATGATTTGATTTCTTTAGCAGATTTGGGTATTGGAATGCTTTTGATAGTTTGAAGTTTCTTTGGATCTGGTTGTACTCTAGATGCAGAGATATGATGTCCTAAATGAGAAATTTCTTTACATAAAAATTCACATTTGTCCGGTTGTAATTGTAAATTATGACGTCGCAATTGTTCAAACACGGTTTTTAATTTTTGATTGTGGTCTTCTAAAGACGAACCATATACTACAACATCATCTAAATAGCAAAAACACATGCTTCTCTGAAGTCCAGATAAAACAATATTCATTAATCGTGCCAAACGACTTGGGCTGTTTTTAAGTCCAATAGGCATTCTATTAAATTCGAAAAGTCCTGAAGGAGTTGCAATAGCAGTTTTATATTTATTATTTTCTTCTAATTCAATTTGGTAAAAGCCTGAAGCAAGATCTAAAGAAGAAAAATAAGTAGCATTGCCCAATTGGTCCAAAATGTTTTCAATATTTGGAAGTGGATAAGTATCACCAATTGTAATTTCATTTAACTTTCGAAAATCACAAACGAGTCTCCATTTTTGTTTTCCAGAAGCGTCCATCTTTTTAGGAACTATCCAAATAGGTGAATTCCATGGAGAATTCTAAGGTCGTAAAATATTTTGATCTAACATTTTTTGTATTTGAAGGTTGGCTTCTTTTTCATGAATTTTGGGTAACCGATAAATTTTGGAAAAGATTTGAGTATTTGTTGATGTTGGAATACTATGCTTCATAGTTGATGTACAATTTAGATTATCGCCAGGTAGAAAGAATAAATCAGAATAGTTTTCACAGATTTTTATGAGAGATGATTTTTCTTCAGAATTCAAATGATATAATCGAAGATTTTCTTTCAATAGTTTATAACGTTTAGTTATTTCAAATTTAGAAAAAGTGTTGGGGTTAGAATCAGTAAAATGCACAAATTTTTCTGGTTGAATTTTTTCTAATTTAAGAGAAGGTTCATCAATTGTAACAGGTTCAGAATTCAGATTCAAAATAGGTATTTTCGCTTCAGAATTCTGATTATTGACTAGAATATTAGGAATAAAACATTCGGAGAAAGTTCGGTTTTTTCAATGAGTCCGTGAGATGGATTATTAGAAATATTGACTTCAACAATATATTGCGAACGAGAAGGAATGGTAATTTTATCAGCAGGAAATATATTATTGAATTTTATAACGCGATTGTTCATCGAAACTGATTTGTCTGCATAATTGATTACTGCATGGTGCTCCTCAAAAAAATCTGAGCCAAGTAGTCCATCATAATGAGACTGAATTTTATTAGCACTGATAACGTTAAATTTGTGCTTGATATTTAATGAGTCCAACGATAAGTTAACAATAGTGGTCCCTAAGGTTTCAATTGGCATATTCGGATTGATACCGTTTATAAGAATAAGCTCACCTATGTTGATATAAATTTTCTCAGGATTAAATGCTGAATGTTTAACGATAGAGCACGCAGCTCCAGTGTCGATTAAAAAGATCATATGAGATTTTAATGCATTTTTTTACTTCGAATGTAAGAGTATACAACTGACTTGAAGGAACGATATTTTGAATGAATGACTGGAATGGAATGCCTGTAAAATTGATTAATCGGTTTCCTGGGCACTCATCAGGTCCGATAGTCTTGAGTTTAAATGATTGATTTTTGAATTGTTTCTATTGCGCTCAAAACAATCATTAGTAAGATGTCCGGGTTTTTTACAATAATTGCAAATTTTGAAAGAAGGTGCATTCGGATTTAGATTTTTATTATTCGATTGATTTGTATAGGAGTATTAGATGTTGATGGCTGATTTGGATTTATGTTCGGTTTATTATTAAAAAGCTATAATTTCTTGGATTATGATTGTTAAAATTTCTTGAAGTATTAAAGTTGGTATTTCCTCGATTAAAAGTTTGACGAAAATTATTTTGATGAGAATTATTCTGATTTAAATGTGAACCTCTTTGAAAATTATCATGTCTTTGAATCGATTTTTATTTAGAATAATTAAGAAGCTTTTCTTCCTGTAAAGCGATTGAATACGCTTCATTCAGATCACTGATATTGCGAGCTCTCAGCATTTGACTAATTTCTGGTTTAAAAAGTATAATGAATCTACGAAGTGCAGTTTGTTGAATGGCTTTCTTAAGTCCGGGAATTTCTTTATCAGAATATGTCTTCAAAATTTCTGCCTGAATACATTCGTTTTTAATTTTTTCTAAACGTTTGAAGAAATCAGTAATTGATTCTGAAAAATTTTGTCTAATAGTTTCAAGTTCTTCGTGGATATGAACTAAATGTTTTGTTTGGCCATAAAATTGTTTTAAAACTTGTTTTAAATCATACCAAGATTCGATTTCGGATAATTCTAATTCATTGATAACTTCAGTAGATAATTGAGAAACTACATACAAGAAAAGAGTTGGTGTTTGTTGAGGGCTAGCAAGTTGAAATGCGGAATTTGTGTTCTGTCTGAAGGTATTGAGTTCAGTCCGATTTCCAGAAAGAGGCTTTATGAATTTGAATAAAAGTGCTGTTGGAAGGGTTAAATCATCACTGTCTTCCGATATATTATCATTTGTAGTATGAACAGACATTTAAAAAGGATTTATATGAGGAATAATATGAGAACAAGTATTTGGAATTCGATAAATTAGTAAATTGACTTACTTGATGTCTGTTGATTGATTAAAGATGAAAAAACTGTGCGTAGACCCCGATGGTCTGGTGAATCTTCAGACTCAGTTACACAGTGGGTTGCTTCTGCGTTGACACCCTATGGTCCGGTGAATCGACTGATCCAGTTACACAGATGGTCAAAAATGCTCCTCACACCTAGGATGCGTCACAAGTTGGAGAAATTTCAGCTTTTTGTAGAAATTTTTTCCAATTCTGATGTGGCTATCCCACCGCTCTGTCACCAAATTTTGTGTTGTATTCCTTGAATTACACCACAATGGAAGGAAAGAATAGCAGTATCGCTGTCATCAGGGCAGCTTTATAAAGGAAAGCTCCGTAAAACTTGTATGAGATGCGAGGGTGATTATAGATGTAAAAGGATGAGGGTTGATCCAAGAATTGGTTGATCCAAATGTGGATTTGAAAATATGAGGGTTCACTTTGATTTGGAACACTTTAATTCACTTTGGTTATTAAAAGGCACTATAGCACTTGATTTAGAGGATTAACTTGGAATAATAACGATTAAATGAGAAAGTACTTATTTATTGTTGAATATCACAATGGATACGAAAAGAATACGAAATGACGATGTTAATTGTCGGGAGGACGAAATGAACTGTCGGGAGGATCAGACTGAACTGAACTGACGGTGGTGTGCTGCTTCTTTTATATTATTTTGATAAACGCTGAGGTCAGCAGAAATGATTAATGAATGGGCTCATTGTTCAGGGGTTGCCAACACCTCCCCCCTAAAAAGATTTTTGATTAAATTTTTTAAGAAAAGAGCAAAAATCTAGAAGCAACAGATCACCTTACATAATAATAGAAAGTATTGAGTTTTGGAGCTGGTTCATCGGTTTACATAAGAATGAAAATAGATACAATTATAAAAATATCAAAATATAGAAATACATTAAAAATGATAATTTGAAGTTCTGAATCATCAAGATATTCTGAATAGTAGAAGAGTAGGAAACATGGCATGTTTTCCAAAATAGATTAGAGTTGGATATTAAATATGAAAATTGCTGATTCTTATGAAACAATCAAGAGAATATAATTCAAATATGTTAAGAATATGAAAAATATGAGAATTGAATATTTTTAAAAGTTCAAAACCGAATGATTAATTCGAAAAGGGTTAGAATTGAAAATTTACAAAGGATTAATTTTGATTCCTTGGAGTCTCTTGGATCTTCTAATTGAGTGGGACCCGGTGCTGGTGGTTTCTTCAGAAGGACGTGAAGCAGAAGACTTGGGGAAGTTGAGACGCTCTAGTTCTACATCATAGTAAAGCGGAATGGGTTGTTCTACTGGCGTTGTGCAACATTGATTGAAGATCTGGAAACATGGACTGCCTTCTATAGCTCTAGGGCTTTTGGTATAGCAAAGATATCTTCTTAGAAGTTGGAAAAAACCACACCATTTTAAAAGGTTGTAACTAATGATGAGGATGATCAAGCCAAGTATGATGGAAAGGATCGTTTGTAACCATGAAGAATGTTGGACTATGATGGGTTTGTTCAATTGTTGTTGAAGTTGCTAATCGAATTCACTCAATTTATGTTGAGCATATTTTAACTCATGCAGGTTGATATGTGTGAACTTGAGTGGTTCCAAATGGATGGCATTCAATGTGATGTTCTTCTTCAATTTTTCACAACAGTCATCGTCGATTATACTTGTAGAAGGAATTTCGTAGCTTGAATTTGTTGACATCAGAACAGAATTGGTTTCAAGATTGCTTTGGTTTGTGAAGGCTTTGCAATTTGGATTGAGTTCTAAGGTTCCCAGTTGTTTGATAACTTTGTGTCTTAAAGGATATTCGTCACAGGTAATTGTTACTTGGGTTGGAGTAGAGACAGAATATAACCATTGATTACTGTCAATTTCGTGCCAGATTTCAGCGTCAGCAATTAGATTTCTAGTTTTACATGAATTTGAAATTGATTTTGTTACGCCAGATATTAATTGAACTTCACACACAGCATCGGTTTTTCTTAGTGTAGGCATCTTCTTGCATATCCACTCTTTTGGATGGTATTCTTCACAATTTGCCAAATTATCGACCATCAAATAGCTGGTTCTCATATGGGAGATGAGGAGGAAAGGTTTTGATGGTTCAATGTAGGAAAATAAAGTATTGTCATCTTTGTGTGGAGTAGGTAATGATAACAAATGATAAAGATCAATACTTTCAAAAGATGGAAGAGGTATTTCAAAAGCAATTATTAACATGTTGTTTATAATGAATGAATTTAAATTCATGATTTTGTAATAAAGATAAACATTTTCAATAGTTGGAGGAATTGGAAGAGTGAATTTTGAAGATATAATTGATAATTCATGAAGCAATTGTTCTGGAAAAAGTATTCTGTAACTAATAATGCCATGTTGCAATAGGATAAGATCATTGACATAATTTTCAAGTGTGTTCAAGACTTCATCAGTCATTTCTATAAGTAATAATAAATGATTAGAAATGTGAGTTTCGATTTCAAAGGATTCTTTCATTTTCACGACTTCTTTAGAATAAACATAGAATGCTTTTAAATTATTATTAAGAACTTCAATATTTTCATTCATTTTACGAAAAGAACTGTTGAAATTAGAAATAGTTGAAGATAAAATTGAAATTTGCTGTTGCATTAAGACTTCAGTTTGTTTATTATTATTAATAAGTTCTTTTATAGAATCTGAGTGAAATTCAGCATCACTTGCATCAGGTGTACCGATTAACCATTTGATTGCAGTGCCAACTCCATTTAAAATGCCTCGTTTCTTTCTTTGAGAAGATATTTGATGAGAAATTGTTTTAAATAATTGATTAATAAAATTCATTTTAGTTTTAACATAATCCAACTGATTTTTACAATCATTTGAGATGTGATCAGCCATAGCGAGATTACATATATTAATTGAACCCGTGTAATAGAGAGAAATTCGATCGACTTGAAATTTGATATGAGTTAAGTTGTGATATGTTAGAATTGTAAATCGATTATTAGAAACTTGTGCTTTCCCTAAATAATGAAATAAAAGGCCGGAAGAAGAATCGATAGGAGATATTCTATACTTGTTTTGATGTGCCTGGAGTGGGGCTAGGAATATGAATACAAGGAGGAGAAAAACCGTCATCTCCATTTTCATCTGAAATAACATAAGGTTTTAGTTCATTGAAATGATAAGTTTTGAGTTTATTTTTACTAATTCTTGAAGATGCTGTTTGATTATCATGAATTCGCTCAATTTTATAAGGTCCTTTGTAGTTCGGATTCAGCTTTTTATTTTTTGCTTTTGAATGATTATCGAATAATAATACTAGATCTCCTTGATTAAAAACATAAGTTCGATTGTGTGATTTGTAGTAATATTCCTTGGATTTATTTTTTGATTTTATTAGGCTTTCATGAGCTGTTTCACGTAAAATTCTCAATTTAGTAGTGATATCAGTTGCAAGTTCCGAATAATTGGCTAGAGGTTTAGGTTTATTAATTTGAGAAGGAATTCTTGCACGTTGTCCGAAAACTAATTCATAAGGGGTTTTTGGGTTGATTTGAGAATTGATATATTATAAGTAAAAGTAGCGAAATTTAGAAATTCGTCCCAGTTATTAGTGTCCTTGTTTATATAGCATTTGAAATAATCCTTAAGAGTGAGATGAGTTCTTTCTAATGATCCTTGAGTTTGTGGATGATATGCAGTAGACTGTGTATGCTTAATTGACATTAATTTGTTGATTTCTTTGAAGATATTAGAGAAAAATTCTACTCCTTGATCAGTGAGGATTCTGTCAGGAAATTCGAATTGTGTACAAAATTTAAGAAAATAGATTGCTACTGTCTTAGCATCATGAGTATTAAGAGAATATGCTTGAATAAATTTAGCAAGATCGTCTTGAATTGTTGAAATGAATTGATTATTATTTTTGGTTTCAGGAAGTGGAACTACAATATCTAAAGCAATTTGTTCGCAAAATTTAGTGGAAGTAGTTGTTATGACCATTGGACTTTTATTATGTTTAAAATCAGTTTTTGACTGTTGACAGATTCTACATTTTTTGATATATGTTCTAATTTGATTTTTCATGTTTTTCCAAGAGTATAATTGTTTGATTTTCTCATATGTGCGTTCGAAGCCTTGATGACCCCCTAAAGGTGAATCATGGTTTTCAAAAAGAATTTCTTCAATTAAGTTCTCGTCATGTATGAATATACGTTCTTCAGACAAAATTTCATAATCGAAATCACGGAATGGGAAATATAAAAGACTATAATAAGTTTCTTCACGAATGATTGAATTTTGTTTGGATAAAGCGATGTTCGGAATAACGAATTTCTGAACACCATTATGTTTCAAAAGACATCGAAGATTCAATAATGTTTGGAATAAATTTTCATAAAGTACTGATTCGTCATAGAATTCTTTCAGAAAGAAAATGTAAAGGGATTGTTGAGGTAGTCTTTTTACAACTATATCGGAAATCTTCGAGTTGGTAGGAAAATCTGGAAAATTTGATTTTATATAGTCTAGAAATTGATTAGAATCAGAAAGATCACATGACAAAGGTATTATAAAGTTCTTTATTTGTGAAATAGGAATGTAGGTTAATTTTGGTTTTGGACTTTGAATTTGTTTATGATGAAAATCCTTGAAATTGTCGAAAGTTAGTTCTTCTTCGTTAATTGAATGGATAATTTTGGTTGAATTTTGATTTGGAAAATTATAAATTGATATTTTTATATTGGAATCGGAGAAAGTATATTGAATCATTTTGAAGATTTTAGGCCAATATAATTTATCTAGTCCACAAGCAATTCGTGGTAAAGCCAAATAAGTATCTTTATTACGGATGCATAATTTTTTGAGATTAAGAAGCGACATGAACACTGTTTCATAGGAAGGTTTTTGATGATAGAGTTCTTTAGTTATGAGGTAGTAAATGTTTCGATTTTTGTGTCGAATTTTTGCAACTTGTCCAACTGATTCATTTTGAGATAGTAAATTTTTGATTTGTCCGAATTTATTTTTGAAAGAAAAAGCAATTCCTTGTCCCATATGGAAATCTTCAGAAACACAATGACCTAGAGAATATTTTTCAGGTGAATTGAATAAATCATCGTTAATTTCCGAAATATTGGATGGATGTTTAATTTTGTTTTGTTCATATAGTTTAAGAAAGTCACCGAAGGAATTTTGATTGATTGAATTTATATTTTCAGGAATGATTCTACTCAAAGCATCAGCGTTTTGATTTAATTTTCCTTTTTTATAAACAATTTCGTAATCGTAATCCATTAATTTCAATCTCCATCGCAATAAACGACTTGAAGGTTCTTTGCAATTTTTGAGCCAAACTAAAGGTTTATGATCTGTGCAATTAATACATTTTTGTCCATAAAGGTACGGTCTAAAATGTTTACATGCTTCTACAATAGCCAGAAGTTTTTTTTCTGTAGTGGAGTAATTTCGTTCTGCTTTATTAAGTGTTTTAGAAAAATAGCTGATTGGAAGATCTTTTCCTTTTGGTCCCTGAGATAGAATAGCACCGATTGCGTCATTTGAGGCATCAGTAGTTAATATAAAAGTTTCTGAAAAATTTGGAAATTGAAGGATTGGTTCCTTTGAGAGTAATTCTTTAAATTGTTCGAAAGATTTTTGACATTTGTTAGTCCATTCAAATTTTTGATTTTTCTTCAATAAATTGGTTAAAGGTTTTGCGATAGCTGAAAAATTTTCAATGAATTTTCGATAGTAACCGATAAGTCCTAAAAATGATTTGATTTCTTTAGCAGATTTGGGTATTGGAATGCTTTTGATAGTTTAAAGTTTCTTTGGATCTGGTTGTACTCTAGATGCAGAGATATGATGTCCTAAATAAGAAATTTCTTTACATAAAAATTCACATTTGTCCGGTTGTAATTGTAAATTATGACGTCGCAATTGTTCAAACACGGTTTCTAATTTTTGATTGTGGTCTTCTAAAGACGAACCATATACTACAACATCATCTAAATAGCAAAAACACATGCTTCTCTGAAGTCCAGATAAAACAATATTCATTAATCGTGCCAAAGGACTTGGGCTGTTTTTAAGTCCCATAGGCATTCTATTAAATTCGAAAAGTCCTGAAGGAGTTGCAATAGCAGTTTAATATTTATCATTTTCTTCTTATTCAATTTGGTAAAAGCCTGAAGAAAGATCTAAAGTAGAAAAAGAAGTAGCATTGCCCAATTGGTCCAAAATATTTTCAATATTTGGAAGTGTATAAGAATCACCGCCTGCAGTATCGTCGGGTGGATTGAGTAGCTCGATGATGATGTTGCCGGTCCCAAGCCCGGATAAAGGAGGAGGGTTGTAGCAGCAGGCTGGCTCCCTGCTATACGTAAAAACTCAACTTGCTAAAAAGCCTAAACATCGCCTCGGAAACACGGACGGATCTACCGGTAAACGACAAAAGCAGAAAAAATGGATAATGAGTATGGGAACATGGAATGTACAAGGGATAAAACACAAAATCGACATGGTTGTATCAGAGGTGGAAAAACTTGGAATGGATGTTGTTGCTCTTACTGAGACAAAGAAGAAAGGCAGCGGTACTGAACGAATTGGTAAATACATTCATATATACAGCGGGGTACCAAAAGAAGAACGAGCCAAGAGAGGAGTGTCCATTCTAATAAAGGCAACACTAAAGAATAAAATAACCAACTACGAGATGATCAATGAGAACATATTGACGGTAAACATCAGGACCCATCAGCACGATCTTACTCTTCTGGCAATATATGCCCCCTCGGACGATGAATCTATTGCTGTTAAAGAGTCATTTTTCGACATCCTCAGTGAAGTTGTTAACAAACTTGGGAATTCAAGAGAAATAGTTATGATGGGCGACTTCAACAGCCGAACAGGACGAGTAACCAACAGTAATATTGTGGGTCCATTTGGAGAAGAACAGATAAACGATAACGGTTATAGACTCATACAATTATGTGAAACCAACAACTTGAAGATCACCAATGGCTTTTTCCAGCATAAAAATATACATCGATACACCTGGGTACAACCTACACGTGATTTGAAATCGATAATCGATTACTTCATCATCAATCAAAATTCAAACATACAGGTAAATGATGTAAGAGCACTAAGAGGAGCTTTTGGTGGCGGATCGGATCATTTTTTGGTACGAGCGAAAGTTCTCTTTCCACCAAGGTATCAGTTAAAGAGTTCACAGAATGAAACTATTGGCTTACAAAAACTGTCACATACCGAATTTAATCTTGATAGCTTTACGCACGATAGTACAGTCGTATTATACCAACAAAGACTAGATAATAAGCTGGCAGCAGACATTCAAGAACTGACATTCCGAGAAACCTATGATGATATCATTTCAAGTATACACGAAGCTGCTGAAGAATCGTTAGGAACAAGGAAACAATATGAAAGTAATAATTTATGGTGGAACGAGGAAATAGCAGTTTCAGTAAAACAAAAGAAAGACTTATATCTGAAATGGTTGACCACAAAAAACCCAGACGATCTTGATAGTTACAGAATAGCAAAACGTGAAGCAAGGACATTGGTGCAAAAGGGAAAAAATCAACTTTGGGATATGAAATGTAATGATGTCAATGCTTACATTGGAGGACGGAAAAATGCGGAAGCTTGGAGATTTATAAAGTCGGTTCGAACATCACATAAAGAAAAAGCCCCAGTGCAGATAATAAAATCTGAAGCCTGGGTGAATCGCTACAGAAAACTGCTGACCGAAGACAGACAGGAATATTTATGCAGATCAGCCCCTGAAGAAGTATCTATACAGGGTGAAAAGATTGAAATCACTGAGGATATGGTTAAAAAAGCCATAAAAGGTTTGAAGAATGGGAGAGCTTGTGGACCTGAAGGCGTATACACTGAACTTTTGAAAAATGGAACAGGAAAGCTAATCAGTAGGATAACATACTTATTCAATTTATGCATTAATGGGCATCCCGTACCTGAGGAATGGAAATCTGCCTATATAACATCAATCCATAAGAAAGGTGATAGAAAACGATGCGAAAACTACAGAGGAATATCCGTAACAAGCACATTCAGTAGACTGTATGGAAGGGTATTGAGAGATCTTATAGAGGAGGAGATTAAGGATGAGGAAGATGAAGAACAAAGCGGATTTCGTGCTGGAAGAACATGTAACGACAATATATTCTGCCTCAAACAGATAATTGAGAAAAAAACAGGAACTAGCAGAGAAGTACATATAACATTTGTAGATTTACACCAAGCATATGATACAATTCCAACAGAGAAACTTTGGGAAGTACTAAAAAGCACGAACATCAACCACACTCTCATTGCAGCTCTGCAGAATCTGTACAATGGAATAAAATCATGCATAAAAATAGGGAAATATATAACTGAAGGATTCAATGTCACTAAAGGTTTGAGACAGGGTTGTTGTATATCACAAACATTGTTCAAAATATATGTGTCAGCGGCATTGAAACAATGGAAACGGAAAGTTCACGGCATGGGAATTGAACTTGATAACATTACCCTCTATACTTTGCAGTTTGCCGATGATCAGGCAGTAATTTCCAATGATAGGGAAGATATGGAATATATGGTGCGTAAGCTAATTGAAGAGTATGAAATTTGGGGTTTGAAGGTCAACATTCAAAAAACCAAATATCTTTGTGTCGGAGGAGAAGCAGGTGATCTAACGATGAATGATGGAAGAATAATAACACATTGCCAGGACTACAACTATCTGGGGGTGATTTTTGACTCGTCTGGAACGGATAACCATGAAATAGAGAGAAGAATAACGACAGCAAAAAAAGCAATATCCTGTCTGAATGGCATATTGTGGAACAAAAATATAACAAAGAAGAGGAAGTTCAACTTATATGAGACCTTGGTGAAATCCAGTCTACTGTATGGGTCTGAGAACTGGAGACTTACGGACAAATACAAAAGAAAATTGGAAGCGGTTGAAATGGACGCAATAAGAAGAACACTCAGGATTTCAAGGAGGGAAAGAATCAGAAATGAAACCATCAAAGGAATGATGGGTATTGAGGGAACCGTTATGGATGACATTGAAAAAAGACAGCTTATATGGTACGGCCACATACAACGCATGTCAGAAACGAGACTCCCAAAGCAAGTAATGAACTGGCAGCCCGCAGAACGCAGAAAAAGAGGAAGACCGAAGACCAGTTGGAAACAAGGCATTGTCAAAGCTATGAGTACAAGAAACTTACAAGATATGGACTGGGAGGATAGAAGAAGATGGAGGCAAGGCGTCGGACAACGTCGAAAGACGTTCTGAACCGGCATATATATATATAAGAATCACCAATTGTAATTTCTTTTAACTTTCGAAAATCACAAACGAGTCTCCATTTTTGTTTTCCAGAAGCGTCCATCTTTTTAGGAACTATCCAAATAGGTGAATTCCATGGAGAATTCTAAGGTCGTAAAATATTTTGATCTAACATTTTTTGTATTTGAAGGTTGGCTTCTTTTTCATGAATTTTGGGTAACCGATAAATTTTGGAAAAGATTTGAGTATTTGTTGATGTTGGAATACTATGCTTCATAGTTGATGTACAATTTAGATTATCGCCAGGTAGAAAGAATAAATCAGAATAGTTTTCACAGATTTTTATGAGAGATGATTTTTCTTCAGAATTCAAATGATATAATCGAAGATTTTCTTTCAATAGTTTATAACGTTTAGTTATTTCAAATTTAGAAAAAGTGTTGGGGTTAGAATCAGTAAAATGCACAAATTTTTCTGGTTGAATTTTTTCTAATTTAAGAGAAGGTTCATCAATTGTAACAGGTTCAGAATTCAGATTCAAAATAGGTATTTTCGCTTTAGAATTCTGATTATTGACTAGAATATTAGGAATAAAAACATTCGGAGAAAGTTCGGTTTTTTCAATGAGTCCGTGAGATAGATTATTAGAAATATTGACTTCAACAATATATTGCGAACGAGAAGGAATGGTAATTTTATCAGCAGGAAATATATTATTGAATTTTATAACGCGATTGTTCATCGAAACTGATTTGTCTGCATAATTGATTACTGCATGGTGCTCCTCAAAGAAATCTGAGCCAAGTAGTCCATCATAATGAGACTGAATTTTATTAGCACTGATAACGTTAAATTTGTGCTTGATATTTAATGAGTCCAACGATAAGTTAACAATAGTGGTCCCTAAGGTTTCAATTGGCATATTCGGATTGATACCGTTTATAAGAATAAGCTCACCTATGTTGATATAAATTTTCTCAGGATTAAATGCTGAATGTTTAACGATAGAGCACGCAGCTCCAGTGTCGATTAAAAAGGTCATATGAGATTTTAATGCATTTTTTTACTTCGAATGTAAGAGTATACAACTGACTTGAAGGAACGATATTTTGAATGAAGTACTGGAATGGAATGCCTGTAAAATTGATTAATCGGTTTCCTGGGCACTCATCAGGTCCGATAGTCTTGAGTTTAAATGATTGATTTTTGAATTGTTCCTATTGCGCTCAAAACAATCATTAGTAAGATGTCCGGGTTTTTTACAATAATTGCAAATTTTGAAAGAAGGTGCATTCGGATTTAGATTTTTATTATTCGATTGATTTGTATAGGAGTATTAGATGTTGATGGCTGATTTGGATTTATGTTCGGTTTATTATTAAAAAGCTAAAATTTCTTGGATTAGGATTGTTAAAATTTCTTGAAGTATTAAAGTTGGTATTTCCTCGATTAAAAGTTTGACGAAAATTATTTTGATGAAAATTATTTTGATTTAAATGTGAACCTCTTTGAAAATTATTATGTCTTTGAATCGATTTTGATTTAGTATAATTAAGAAGCTTTTCTTCCTGTAAAGCGATTGAATACGCTTCATTCAGATCACTGATATTGCGAGCTCTCAGCATTTGACTAATTTCTGGTTTACAATGTATAATGAATCTACGAAGTGCAGTTTGTTGAATGGCTTTCTTAAGTCCGGGAATTTCTTTATCAGAATATGTCTTCAAAATTTCTGCCTGAATACATTCGTTTTTAATTTTTTCTAAACGTTTGAAGAAATCAGTAATTGATTCTGAAAAATTTTGTCTAATAGTTTCAAGTTCTTCGTGGATTTGAACTAAATGTTTTGTTTGGCCATAAAATTGTTTCAAAACTTGTTTTAAATCATACCAAGATTCGATTTCGGATAATTCTAATTCATTGATAACTTCAGTAGATAATTGAGAAACTACATACAAGAAAAGAGTTGGTGTTTGTTGAGGGCTAGCAAGTTGAAATGCGGAATTTGTGTTCTGTCTGAAGGTATTGAGTTCAGTCCGATTTCCAGAAAGAGGCTTTATGAATTTGAATAAAAGTGCTGTTGGAAGGGTTAAATCATCACCGTCTTCCGATATATTATCATTTGTAGTATGAACAGACATTTAAAAAGGATTTATATGAGGAATAATATGAGAACAAGTATTTGGAATTCGATAAATTAGTAAATTGACTTACTTGATGTCTGTTGATTGATTAAAGATGAAAAAACTGTGCGTAGACCCCGATGATCCGGTGAATCTTCAGACTCAGTTACACAGTGGGTTGCTTCTGCGTTGACACCTTATGGTCCGGTGAATCGACTGATCCAGTTACACAGATGGTCAAAAATGCTCCTCACACCTAGGATGCGTCACAAGTTGGAGAAATTTCAGCTTTTTGTAGAAATTTTTTCCAATTTTGATGTGGCTATCCCACCGCTCTGTCACCAAATTTTGTGTTGTATTCCTTGAATTACACCACAATGGAAGGAAAGAATAGCAGTATCGCTGTCATCAGGGCAGCTTTATAAAGGAAAGCTCCGTAAAACTTGTATGAGATGCGAGGGTGATTATAGATGTAGAAGGATGAGGGTTGATCCAAGAATTGGTTGATCCAAATGTGGATTTGAAAAGATGAGGGTTCACTTTGATTTGGAACACTTTAATTCACTTTGGTTATTAAAAGGCACTATAGCACTTGATTTAGAGGATTAACTTGGAATAATAACGATTAAATGAGAAAGCACTTATTTATTGTTGAATATCACAATGGATACGAAAAGAATACGAAATGACGATGTTAATTGTCGGGAGGACCGAAATGAACTGTCGGGAGGATCAGACTGAACTGAACTGACGGTGGTGTGCTGCTTCTTTTATATTATTTTGATAAACGCTGAGGTCAGCAGAAATGATTAATGAATAGGCTCATTTTTCAGAGGTTGCCAACACCTCCCCCCTAAAAAGATTTTTGATTAAATTTTTTAAGAAAAGAGCAAAAATCTAGAAGCAACAGATCACCTTACATAATAATATAATATTGAGTTTTGGAGCTGGTTCATCGGTTTACATAAGAATGAAAATAGATACAATTATAAAAATATCAAAATATAGAAATACATTAAAAATGATAATTTGAAGTTCTGAATCATCAAAATATTCTGAATAGTAGAAAAGTAGGAAACATGGCATGTTTTCCAAAATAGATTAGATTAGGATATTAAATATGAAAATTGCTGATTCTTATGAAACAATTAAGAGAATATAATTCAAATATGTTAAGAATATGAAAAATATGAGAATTGAATATTTTCAAAAATTCAAAACCGAATGATTAATTCGAAAAGGGTTAGAATTGAAAATTTACAAAGGATTAATTTTGATTCCTTGGAGTCTCTTGGATCTTCTAATTGAGTGGGACCCGGTGCTGGTGGTTTCTTCAGAAGGACGTGAAGCAGAAGACTTGGGGAAGTTGAGACGCTCTAGTTCTACATCATAGTAAAGCGGAATGGGTTGTTCTACTGGCGTTGTGCAACATTGATTGAAGATCTGGAAACATGGACTGCCTTCTATAGCTCTAGGGCTTTTGGTATAGCAAAGATATCTTCTTAGAAGTTGGAAAAAACCACACCATTTTAAAAGGTTGTAACTAATGATGAGGATGATCAAGCCAAGTATGATGGAAAGGATCGTTTGTAACCATGAAGAATGTTGGACTATGAAGGGTTGGTTCAATTGTTGTTGAAGTTGCTAATCGAATTCACTCAATTTATGTTGAGCATATTTTAACTCATGCAGGTTGATATGTGTGAACTTGAGTGGTTCCAAATGGATGGCATTCAATGTGATGTTCTTCTTCAATTTTTCACAACAGTCATCGTCGATTATACTTGTAAAAGGAATTTCGTAGCTTGAATTTGTTGACATCAGAACAGAATTGGTTTCAAGATTGCTTTGGTTTGTGAAGGCTTTGCAATTTGGATTGAGTTCTAAGGTTCCCAGTTGTTTGATAACTTTGTGTCTTAAAGGATATTCGTCACAGGTAATTGTTACTTGGGTTGGAGTAGAGACAGAATATAACCATTGATTACTGTCAATTTCGTGCCAGATTTCAGCGTCAGCAATTAGATTTCTAGTTTTACATGAATTTGGAATTGATTTTGTTACGCCAGATATTAATTGAACTTCACACACAGCATCGGTTTTTCTTAGTGTAGGCATCTTCTTGCATATCCACTCTTTTGGATGGTATTCTTCACAATTTGCCAAATTATCGACCATCAAATAGCTGGTTCTCATATGGGAGATGAGGAGGAAAGGTTTTGATGGTTCAATGTAGGAAAATAAAGTATTGTCATCTTTGTGTGGAGTAGGTAATGATAACAAATGATAAAGATCAAGACTTTCAAAAGATGGAAGAGGTATTTCAAAAGCAATTATTAACATGTTGTTTATAATGAATGAATTTAAATTCATGATTTTGTAATAAAGATAAACATTTTCAATAGTTGGAGGAATTGGAAGAGTGAATTTTGAAGATATAATTGATAATTCATGAAGCAATTGTTCTGGAAAAAGTATTCTGTAACTAATAATGCCATGTTGCAATAGGATAAGATCATTGACATAATTTTCAAGTGTGTTCAAGACTTCATCAGTCATTTCTATAAGTAATAATAAATGATTAGAAATGTGAGTTTCGATTTCAAAGGATTCTTTCATTTTCACGACTTCTTTAGAATAAACATAGAATGCTTTTAAATTATTATTAAGAACTTCAATATTTTCATTCATTTTACGAAAAGAACTGTTGAAATTAGAAATAGTTGAAGATAAAATTGAAATTTGCTGTTGCATTAAGACTTCAGTTTGTTTATTATTATTAATAAGTTCTTTTATAGAATCTGAGTGAAATTCAGCATCACTTGCATCAGGTGTACCGATTAACCATTTGATTGCAGTGCCAACTCCATTTAAAATGCCTCGTTTCTTTCTTTGAGAAGATATTTGATGAGAAATTGTTTTATATAATTGATTAATAAAATTCATTTTAGTTTTAACATAATCCAACTGATTTTTACAATCATTTGAGATGTGATCAGCCATAGCGAGATTACATATATTAATTGAACCCGTGTAATAGAGAGAAATTCGATCGACTTGAAATTTGATATGAGTTAAGTTGTGATATGTTAGAATTGTAAATCGATAATTAGAAACTTGTGCTTTCCCTATATAATGAAATAAAAGGCCGGAAGAAGAATCGATAGGAGATATTCTATACTTGTTTTGATGTGCCTGGAGTGGGGCTAGGAATATGAATACAAGGAGGAGAAAAACCGTCATCTCCATTTTCATCTGAAATAACATAAGGTTTTAGTTCATTGAAATGATAAGTTTTGAGTTTATTTTTACTAATTCTTAAAGATGCTGTTTGATTATCATGAATTTGCTCAATTTTATAAGGTCCTTTGTAGTTCGGATTCAGCTTTTTATTTTTTGCTTTTGAATGATTATCGAATAATAATACTAGATCTCCTTGATTAAAAACATAAGTTCGATTGTGTGATTTGTCGTAATATTCCTTGGATTTATTTTTTGATTTTATTAGGCTTTCATGAGCTGTTTCACGTAAAATTCTCAATTTAGTAGTGATATCAGTTGCAAGTTCCGAATAATTGGCTAGAGGTTTAGGTTTAAAATTTAAGAAAATAGATTGCTACTGTCTTAGCATCATGAGTATTAAGAGAATATGCTTGAATAAATTTAGCAAGATCGTCTTGCATTGTTGAAATGAATCGATTATTATTTTTGGTTTCAGGAAGTGGACCTACAATATCTAAAGCAATTTGTTCGCAAAATTTAGTGGAAGTAGTTGTTATGACCATTGGACTTTTATTATGTTTAAAATCAGTTTTTGACTGTTGACAGATTCTACATTTTTTGATATATGTTCTAATTTGATTTTTCATGTTTTTCCAAGAGTATAATAGTTTGATTTTCTCATATGTGCGTTCGAAGCCTTGATGACCCCCTAAAGGTGAATCATGGTTTTCAAAAAGAATTTCTTCAATTAAGTTCTCGTCATGTATGAATATACGTTCTTCAGACAAAATTTCATAATCGAAATCACGGAATAGGAAATATAAAAGACTATAATAAGTTTCTTCACGAATGATTGAATTTTGTTTGGATAAAGCGATGTTTGGAATAACGAATTTCTGAACACCATTATGTTTCAAAAGACATCGAAGATTCAATAATGTTTGGAATAAATTTTCATAAAGTACTGATTCGTCATAGAATTCTTTCAGAAAGAAAATGTAAAGGGATTGTTGAGGTAGTCTTTTAACAACTATATCGGAAATCTTCGAGTTGGTAGGAAAATCTGGAAAATTTGATTTTATATAGTCTAGAAATTGATTAGAATCAGAAAGATCACATGACAAAGGTATTATAAAGTTCTTTATTTGTGAAATAGGAATGTAAGTTAATTTTCGTTTTGGACTTTGAATTTGTTTTTGATGAAAATCCTTGAAATTGTCGAAAGTTAGTTCTTCTTCGTTAATTGAATGGATAATTTTGGTTGAATTTTGATTTGGAAAATTATAAATTGATATTTTGATATTGGAATCGGAGAAAGTATTATATATTGAATCATTTCGAAGATTTTAGGCCAATATGATTTATCTAGTCCACAAGCAATTCGTGGTAAAGCCAAATAAGTATCTTTATTACGGATGCATAATTTTTTGAGATTTAGAAGCGACATGAACACTGTTTCATAGGAAGGTTTTTGATGATAGAGTTCTTTAGTTATGAGGTAGTAAATGTTTCGATTTTTGTGTCGAATTTTTGCAACTTGTCCAACTGATTCATTTTGAGATAGTAAATTTTTGATTTGTCCGAATTTATTTTTGAAAGAAAAAGCAATTCCTTGTCCCATATGGAAATCTTCAGAAACACAATGACCTAGAGAATATTTTTCAGGTGAATTGAATAAATCATCGTTAATTTCCGAAATATTGGATGGTTGTTTAATTTTGTTTTGTTCATATAGTTTAAGAAAGTCACCGAAGGAATTTTGATTGATTGAATTTATATTTTCAGGAATGATTCTACTCAAAGCATCAGCGTTTTGATTTAATTTTCCTTTTTTATAAACAATTTCATAATCGTAATCCATTAATTTCAATCTCCATCGCAATAAACGACTTGAAGGTTCTTTGCAATTTTTGAGCCAAACTAAAGGTTTATGATCTGTGCAAATAATAAATTTTTGTCCATAAAGGTACGGTCTAAAATGTTTACATGCTTCTACAATAGCCAGAAGTTTTTTTTCTGTAGTGGAGTAATTTCGTTCTGCTTTATTAAGTGTTTTAGAAAAATAGCTGATTGGAAGATCTTTTCCTATTGGTCCCTGAGATAGAATAGCACCGATTGCGTCATTTGAGGCATCAGTAGTTAATATAAAAGTTTCTGAAAAATTTGGAAATTGAAGGATTGGTTCCTTGGAGAGTAATTCTTTAAATTTTTCGAAAGATTTTTGACATTTGTTAGTCCATTCAAATTTTTGATTTTTCTTCAATAAATTGGTTAAAGGTTTTGCGATAGCTGAAAAATTTTCAATGAATTTTCGATAGTAACCGATAAGTCCTAAAAATGATTTGATTTCTTTAGCAGATTTGGGTATTGGAATGCTTTTGATAGTTTGAAGTTTCTTTGGATCTGGTTGTACTCTAGATGCAGAGATATGATGTCCTAAATGAGAAATTTCTTTACATAAAAATTCACATTTGTCCGGTTGTAATTGTAAATTATGACGTCGCAATTGTTCAAACACGGTTTTTAATTTTTGATTGTGGTCTTCTAAAGACGAACCATATACTACAACATCATCTAAATAGCAAAAACACATGCTTCTCTGAAGTCCAGATAAAACAATATTCATTAATCGTGCCAAACGACTTGGGCTGTTTTTAAGTCCCATAGGCATTCTATTAAATTCGAAAAGTCCTGAAGGAGTTGCAATAGCAGTTTTATATTTATTATTTTCTTCTAATTCAATTTGGTAAAAGCCTGAAGCAAGATCTAAAGAAGAAAAATAAGTAGCATTGCCCAATTGGTCCAAAATGTTTTCAATATTTGGAAGTGGATAAGAATTACCAATTGTAATTTCATTTAACTTTCGAAAATCACAAACGAGTCTCCATTTTTGTTTTCCAGAAGCGTCCATCCTTTTAGGAACTATCCAAATAGGTGAATTCCATGGAGAATTCTAAGGTCGTAAAATATTTTGATCTAACATTTTTTGTATTTGAAGGTTGGCTTCTTTTTCATGAATTTTGGGTAACCGATAAATTTTGGAAAAGATTTGAGTATTTGTTGATGTTGGAATACTATGCTTCACAGTTGATGTACAATTTAGATTATCGCCAGGTAGAAAGAATAAATCAGAATAGTTTTCACAGATTTTTATGAGAGATGATTTTTCTTCAGAATTCAAATGATATAATCGAAGATTTTCTTTCAATAGTTTATAACGTTTAGTTATTTCAAATTTAGAAAAAGTGTTGGGGTTAGAATCAGTAAAATGCACAAATTTTTCTGGTTGAATTTTTTCTAATTTAAGAGAAGGTTCATCAATTGTAACAGGTTCAGAATTCAGATTCAAAATAGGTATTTTCGCTTCAGAATTCTGATTATTGACTAGAATATTAGGAATAAAAACATTCGGAGAAAGTTCGGTTTTTTCAATGAGTCCGTGAGATGGATTATTAGAAATATTGACTTCAACAATATATTGCGAACGAGAAGGAATGGTAATTTTATCAGCAGGAAATATATTATTGAATTTTATAACGCGATTGTTCATCGAAACTGATTTGTCTGCATAATTGATTACTGCATGGTGCTCCTCAAAAAAATCTGAGCCAAGTAGTCCATCATAATGAGACTGAATTTTATTAGCACTGATAACGTTAAATTTGTGCTTGATATTTAATGAGTCCAACGATAAGTTAACAATAGTGGTCCCTAAGGTTTCAATTGGCATATTCGGATTGATACCGTTTATAAGAATAAGCTCACCTATGTTGATATAAATTTTCTCAGGATTAAATGCTGAATGTTTAACGATAGAGCACGCAGCTCCAGTGTCGATTAAAAAGATCATATGAGATTTTAATGCATTTTTTTACTTCGAATGTAAGAGTATACAACTGACTTGAAGGAACGATATTTTGAATGAATGACTGGAATGGAATGCCTGTAAAATTGATTAATCGGTTTCCTGGGCACTCATCAGGTCCGATAGTCTTGAGTTTAAATGATTGATTTTTGAATTGTTTCTATTGCGCTCAAAACAATCATTAGTAAGATGTCCGGGTTTTTTACAATAATTGCAAATTTTGAAAGAAGGTGCATTCGGATTTAGATTTTTATTATTCGATTGATTTGTATAGGAGTATTAGATGTTGATGGCTGATTTGGATTTATGTTCGGTTTATTATTAAAAAGCTATAATTTCTTGGATTATGATTGTTAAAATTTCTTGAAGTATTAAAGTTGGTATTTCCTCGATTAAAAGTTTGACGAAAATTATTTTGATGAGAATTATTCTGATTTAAATGTGAACCTCTTTGAAAATTATCATGTCTTTGAATCGATTTTTATTTAGTATAATTAAGAAGCTTTTCTTCCTGTAAAGCGATTGAATACGCTTCATTCAGATCACTGATATTGCGAGCTCTCAGCATTTGACTAATTTCTGGTTTAAAAAGTATAATGAATCTACGAAGTGCAGTTTGTTGAATGGCTTTCTTAAGTCCGGGAATTTCTTTATCAGAATATGTCTTCAAAATTTCTGCCTGAATACATTCGTTTTTAATTTTTTCTAAACGTTTGAAGAAATCAGTAATTGATTCTGAAAAATTTTGTCTAATAGTTTCAAGTTCTTCGTGGATTTGAACTAAATGTTTTGTTTGGCCATAAAATTGTTTCAAAACTTGTTTTAAATCATACCAAGATTCGATTTCGGATAATTCTAATTCATTGATAACTTCAGTAGATAATTGAGAAACTACATACAAGAAAAGAGTTGGTGTTTGTTGAGGGCTAGCAAGTTGAAATGCGGAATTTGTGTTCTGTCTGAAGGTATTGAGTTCAGTCCGATTTCCAGAAAGAGGCTTTATGAATTTGAATAAAAGTGCTGTTGGAAGGGTTAAATCATCACTGTCTTCCGATATATTATCATTTGTAGTATGAACAGACATTTAAAAAGGATTTATATGAGGAATAATATGAGAACAAATATTTGGAATTCGATAAATTAGTAAATTGACTTACTTGATGTCTGTTGATTGATTAAAGATGAAAAAACTGTGCGTAGACCCCGATGGTCTGGTGAATCTTCAGACTCAGTTACACAGTGGGTTGCTTCTGCGTTGACACCCTATGGTCCGGTGAATCGACTGATCCAGTTACACAGATGGTCAAAAATGCTCCTCACACCTAGGATGCGTCACAAGTTGGAGAAATTTCAGCTTTTTGTAGAAATTTTTTCCAATTCTGATGTGGCTATCCCACCGCTCTGTCACCAAATTTTGTGTTGTATTCCTTGAATTACACCACAATGGAAGGAAAGAATAGCAGTATCGCTGTCATCAGGGCAGCTTTATAAAGGAAAGCTCCGTAAAACTTGTATGAGATGCGAGGGTGATTATAGATGTAGAAGGATGAGGGTTGATCCAAGAATTGGTTGATCCAAATGTGGATTTGAAAATATGAGGGTTCACTTTGATTTGGAACACTTTAATTCACTTTGGTTATTAAAAGGCACTATAGCACTTGATTTAGAGGATTAACTTGGAATAATAACGATTAAATGAGAAAGTACTTATTTATTGTTGAATATCACAATGGATACGAAAAGAATACGAAATGACGATGTTAATTGTCGGGAGGACGAAATGAACTGTCGGGAGGATCAGACTGAACTGAACTGACGGTGGTGTGCTGCTTCTTTTATATTATTTTGATAAACGCTGAGGTCAGCAGAAATGATTAATGAATGGGCTCATTGTTCAGGGGTTGCCAACACCTCCCCCCTAAAAAGATTTTTGATTAAATTTTTTAAGAAAAGAGCAAAAATCTAGAAGCAACAGATCACCTTACATAATAATAGAAAGTATTGAGTTTTGGAGCTGGTTCATCGGTTTACATAAGAATGAAAATAGATACAATTATAAAAATATCAAAATATAGAAATACATTAAAAATGATAATTTGAAGTTCTGAATCATCAAGATATTCTGAATAGTAGAAGAGTAGGAAACATGGCATGTTTTCCAAAATAGATTAGAGTTGGATATTAAATATGAAAATTGCTGATTCTTATGAAACAATCAAGAGAATATAATTCAAATATGTTAAGAATATGAAAAATATGAGAATTGAATATTTTTAAAAGTTCAAAACCGAATGATTAATTCGAAAAGGGTTAGAATTGAAAATTTACAAAGGATTAATTTTGATTCCTTGGAGTCTCTTGGATCTTCTAATTGAGTGGGACCCGGTGCTGGTGGTTTCTTCAGAAGGACGTGAAGCAGAAGACTTGGGGAAGTTGAGACGCTCTAGTTCTACATCATAGTAAAGCGGAATGGGTTGTTCTACTGGCGTTGTGCAACATTGATTGAAGATCTGGAAACATGGACTGCCTTCTATAGCTCTAGGGCTTTTGGTATAGCAAAGATATCTTCTTAGAAGTTGGAAAAAACCACACCATTTTAAAAGGTTGTAACTAATGATGAGGATGATCAAGCCAAGTATGATGGAAAGGATCGTTTGTAACCATGAAGAATGTTGGACTATGATGGGTTTGTTCAATTGTTGTTGAAGTTGCTAATCGAATTCACTCAATTTATGTTGAGCATATTTTAACTCATGCAGGTTGATATGTGTGAACTTGAGTGGTTCCAAATGGATGGCATTCAATGTGATGTTCTTCTTCAATTTTTCACAACAGTCATCGTCGATTATACTTGTAGAAGGAATTTCGTAGCTTGAATTTGTTGACATCAGAACAGAATTGGTTTCAAGATTGCTTTGGTTTGTGAAGGCTTTGCAATTTGGATTGAGTTCTAAGGTTCCCAGTTGTTTGATAACTTTGTGTCTTAAAGGATATTCGTCACAGGTAATTGTTACTTGGGTTGGAGTAGAGACAGAATATAACCATTGATTACTGTCAATTTCGTGCCAGATTTCAGCGTCAGCAATTAGATTTCTAGTTTTACATGAATTTGAAATTGATTTTGTTACGCCAGATATTAATTGAACTTCACACACAGCATCGGTTTTTCTTAGTGTAGGCATCTTCTTGCATATCCACTCTTTTGGATGGTATTCTTCACAATTTGCCAAATTATCGACCATCAAATAGCTGGTTCTCATATGGGAGATGAGGAGGAAAGGTTTTGATGGTTCAATGTAGGAAAATAAAGTATTGTCATCTTTGTGTGGAGTAGGTAATGATAACAAATGATAAAGATCAATACTTTCAAAAGATGGAAGAGGTATTTCAAAAGCAATTATTAACATGTTGTTTATAATGAATGAATTTAAATTCATGATTTTGTAATAAAGATAAACATTTTCAATAGTTGGAGGAATTGGAAGAGTGAATTTTGAAGATATAATTGATAATTCATGAAGCAATTGTTCTGGAAAAAGTATTCTGTAACTAATAATGCCATGTTGCAATAGGATAAGATCATTGACATAATTTTCAAGTGTGTTCAAGACTTCATCAGTCATTTCTATAAGTAATAATAAATGATTAGAAATGTGAGTTTCGATTTCAAAGGATTCTTTCATTTTCACGACTTCTTTAGAATAAACATAGAATGCTTTTAAATTATTATTAAGAACTTCAATATTTTCATTCATTTTACGAAAAGAACTGTTGAAATTAGAAATAGTTGAAGATAAAATTGAAATTTGCTGTTGCATTAAGACTTCAGTTTGTTTATTATTATTAATAAGTTCTTTTATAGAATCTGAGTGAAATTCAGCATCACTTGCATCAGGTGTACCGATTAACCATTTGATTGCAGTGCCAACTCCATTTAAAATGCCTCGTTTCTTTCTTTGAGAAGATATTTGATGAGAAATTGTTTTAAATAATTGATTAATAAAATTCATTTTAGTTTTAACATAATCCAACTGATTTTTACAATCATTTGAGATGTGATCAGCCATAGCGAGATTACATATATTAATTTAACCCGTGTAATAGAGAGAAATTCGATCGACTTGAAATTTGATATGAGTTAAGTTGTGATATGTTAGAATTGTAAATCGATTATTAGAAACTTGTGCTTTCCCTAAATAATGAAATAAAAGGCCGGAAGAAGAATCGATAGGAGATATTCTATACTTGTTTTGATGTGCCTGGAGTGGGGCTAGGAATATGAATACAAGGAGGAGAAAAACCGTCATCTCCATTTTCATCTGAAATAACATAAGGTTTTAGTTCATTGAAATGATAAGTTTTGAGTTTATTTTTACTAATTCTTGAAGATGCTGTTTGATTATCATGAATTCGCTCAATTTTATAAGGTCCTTTGTAGTTCGGATTCAGCTTTTTATTTTTTGCTTTTGAATGATTATCGAATAATAATACTAGATCTCCTTGATTAAAAACATAAGTTCGATTGTGTGATTTGTAGTAATATTCCTTGGATTTATTTTTTGATTTTATTAGGCTTTCATGAGCTGTTTCACGTAAAATTCTCAATTTAGTAGTGATATCAGTTGCAAGTTCCGAATAATTGGCTAGAGGTTTAGGTTTATTAATTTGAGAAGGAATTCTTGCACGTTGTCCGAAAACTAATTCATAAGGGGTTTTTGGGTTGATTTGAGAATTGATATATTATAAGTAAAAGTAGCGAAATTTAGAAATTCGTCCCAGTTATTAGTGTCCTTGTTTATATAGCATTTGAAATAATCCTTAAGAGTGAGATGAGTTCTTTCTAATGATCCTTGAGTTTGTGGATGATATGCAGTAGACTGTGTATGCTTAATTGACATTAATTTGTTGATTTCTTTGAAGATATTAGAGAAAAATTCTACTCCTTGATCAGTGAGGATTCTGTCAGGAAATCCGAATTGTGTACAAAATTTAAGAAAATAGATTGCTACTGTCTTAGCATCATGAGTATTAAGAGAATATGCTTGAATAAATTTAGCAAGATCGTCTTGAATTGTTGAAATGAATTGATTATTATTTTTGGTTTCAGGAAGTGGAACTACAATATCTAAAGCAATTTGTTCGCAAAATTTAGTGGAAGTAGTTGTTATGACCATTGGACTTTTATTATGTTTAAAATCAGTTTTTGACTGTTGACAGATTCTACATTTTTTGATATATGTTCTAATTTGATTTTTCATGTTTTTCCAAGAGTATAATTGTTTGATTTTCTCATATGTGCGTTCGAAGCCTTGATGACCCCCTAAAGGTGAATCATGGTTTTCAAAAAGAATTTCTTCAATTAAGTTCTCGTCATGTATGAATATACGTTCTTCAGACAAAATTTCATGATCGAAATCACGGAATGGGAAATATAAAAGACTATAATAAGTTTCTTCACGAATGATTGAATTTTGTTTGGATAAAGCGATGTTCGGAATAACGAATTTCTGAACACCATTATGTTTCAAAAGACATCGAAGATTCAATAATGTTTGGAATAAATTTTCATAAAGTACTGATTCGTCATAGAATTCTTTCAGAAAGAAAATGTAAAGGGATTGTTGAGGTAGTCTTTTTACAACTATATCGGAAATCTTCGAGTTGGTAGGAAAATCTGGAAAATTTGATTTTATATAGTCTAGAAATTGATTAGAATCAGAAAGATCACATGACAAAGGTATTATAAAGTTCTTTATTTGTGAAATAGGAATGTAGGTTAATTTTGGTTTTGGACTTTGAATTTGTTTATGATGAAAATCCTTGAAATTGTCGAAAGTTAGTTCTTCTTCGTTAATTGAATGGATAATTTTGGTTGAATTTTGATTTGGAAAATTATAAATTGATATTTTTATATTGGAATCGGAGAAAGTATATTGAATCATTTTGAAGATTTTAGGCCAATATAATTTATCTAGTCCACAAGCAATTCGTGGTTAAGCCAAATAAGTATCTTTATTACGGATGCATAATTTTTTGAGATTAAGAAGCGACATGAACACTGTTTCATAGGAAGGTTTTTGATGATAGAGTTCTTTAGTTATGAGGTAGTAAATGTTTCGATTTTTGTGTCGAATTTTTGCAACTTGTCCAACTGATTCATTTTGAGATAGTAAATTTTTGATTTGTCCGAATTTATTTTTGAAAGAAAAAGCAATTCCTTGTCCCATATGGAAATCTTCAGAAACACAATGACCTAGAGAATATTTTTCAGGTGAATTGAATAAATCATCGTTAATTTCCGAAATATTGGATGGATGTTTAATTTTGTTTTGTTCATATAGTTTAAGAAAGTCACCGAAGGAATTTTGATTGATTGAATTTATATTTTCAGGAATGATTCTACTCAAAGCATCAGCGTTTTGATTTAATTTTCCTTTTTTATAAACAATTTCGTAATCGTAATCCATTAATTTCAATCTCCATCGCAATAAACGACTTGAAGGTTCTTTGCAATTTTTGAGCCAAACTAAAGGTTTATGATCTGTGCAAATAATACATTTTTGTCCATAAAGGTACGGTCTAAAATGTTTACATGCTTCTACAATAGCCAGAAGTTTTTTTTCTGTAGTGGAGTAATTTCGTTCTGCTTTATTAAGTGTTTTAGAAAAATAGCTGATTGGAAGATCTTTTCCTTTTGGTCCCTGAGATAGAATAGCACCGATTGCGTCATTTGAGGCATCAGTAGTTAATATAAAAGTTTCTGTAAAATTTGGAAATTGAAGGATTGGTTCCTTTGAGAGTAATTCTTTAAATTGTTCGAAAGATTTTTGACATTTGTTAGTCCATTCAAATTTTTGATTTTTCTTCAATAAATTGGTTAAAGGTTTTGCGATAGCTGAAAAATTTTCAATGAATTTTCGATAGTAACCGATAAGTCCTAAAAATGATTTGATTTCTTTAGCAGATTTGGGTATTGGAATGCTTTTGATAGTTTAAAGTTTCTTTAGATCTGGTTGTACTCTAGATGCAGAGATATGATGTCCTAAATAAGAAATTTCTTTACATAAAAATTCACATTTGTCCGGTTGTAATTGTAAATTATGACGTCGCAATTGTTCAAACACGGTTTCTAATTTTTGATTGTGGTCTTCTAAAGACGAACCATATACTACAACATCATCTAAATAGCAAAAACACATGCTTCTCTGAAGTCCAGATAAAACAATATTCATTAATCGTGCCAAAGGACTTGGGCTGTTTTTAAGTCCCATAGGCATTCTATTAAATTCGAAAAGTCCTGAAGGAGTTGCAATAGCAGTTTTATATTTATCATTTTCTTCTAATTCAATTTGGTAAAAGCCTGAAGAAAGATCTAAAGTAGAAAAAGAAGTAGCATTGCCCAATTGGTCCAAAATGTTTTCAATATTTGGAAGTGTATAAGAATCACCGCCTGCAGTATCGTCGGGTGGATTGAGTAGCTCGATGATGATGTTGCCGGTCCCAAGCCCGGATAAAGGAGGAGGGTTGTAGCAGCAGGCTGGCTCCCTGCTATACGTAAAAACTCAACTTGCTAAAAAGCCTAAACATCGCCTCGGAAACACGGACGGATCTACCGGTAAACGACAAAAGCAGAAAAAATGGATAATGAGTATGGGAACATGGAATGTACAAGGGATAAAACACAAAATCGACATGGTTGTATCAGAGGTGGAAAAACTTGGAATGGATGTTGTTGCTCTTACTGAGACAAAGAAGAAAGGCAGCGGTACTGAACGAATTGGTAAATACATTCATATATACAGCGGGGTACCAAAAGAAGAACGAGCCAAGAGAGGAGTGTCCATTCTAATAAAGGCAACACTAAAGAATAAAATAACCAACTACGAGATGATCAATGAGAACATATTGACGGTAAACATCAGGACCCATCAGCACGATCTTACTCTTCTGGCAATATATGCCCCCTCGGACGATGAATCTATTGCTGTTAAAGAGTCATTTTTCGACATCCTCAGTGAAGTTGTTAACAAACTTGGGAATTCAAGAGAAATAGTTATGATGGGCGACTTCAACAGCCGAACAGGACGAGTAACCAACAGTAATATTGTGGGTCCATTTGGAGAAGAACAGATAAATGATAACGGTTATAGACTCATACAATTATGTGAAACCAACAACTTGAAGATCACCAATGGCTTTTTCCAGCATAAAAATATACATCGATACACCTGGGTACAACCTACACGTGATTTGAAATCGATAATCGATTACTTCATCATCAATCAAAATTCAAACATACAGGTAAATGATGTAAGAGCACTAAGAGGAGCTTTTGGTGGCGGATCGGATCATTTTTTGGTACGAGCGAAAGTTCTCTTTCCACCAAGGTATCAGTTAAAGAGTTCACAGAATGAAACTATTGGCTTACAAAAACTGTCACATACCGAATTTAATCTTGATAGCTTTACGCACGACAGTACAGTCGTATTATACCAACAAAGACTAGATAATAAGCTGGCAGCAGACATTCAAGAACTGACATTCCGAGAAACCTATGATGATATCATTTCAAGTATACACGAAGCTGCTGAAGAATCGTTAGGAACAAGGAAACAATATGAAAGTAATAATTTATGGTGGAACGAGGAAATAGCAGTTTCAGTAAAACAAAAGAAAGACTTATATCTGAAATGGTTGACCACAAAAAACCCAGACGATCTTGATAGTTACAGAATAGCAAAACGTGAAGCAAGGACATTGGTGCAAAAGGGAAAAAATCAACTTTGGGATATGAAATGTAATGATGTCAATGCTTACATTGGAGGACGGAAAAATGCGGAAGCTTGGAGATTTATAAAGTCGGTTCGAACATCACATAAAGAAAAAGCCCCAGTGCAGATAATAAAATCTGAAGCCTGGGTGAATCGCTACAGAAAACTGCTGACCGAAGACAGACAGGAATATTTATGCAGATCAGCCCCTGAAGAAGTATCTATACAGGGTGAAAAGATTGAAATCACTGAGGATATGGTTAAAAAAGCCATAAAAGGTTTGAAGAATGGGAGAGCTTGTGGACCTGAAGGCGTATACACTGAACTTTTGAAAAATGGAACAGGAAAGCTAATCAGTAGGATAACATACTTATTCAATTTATGCATTAATGGGCATCCCGTACCTGAGGAATGGAAATCTGCCTATATAACATCAATCCATAAGAAAGTTGATAGAAAACGATGCGAAAACTACAGAGGAATATCCGTAACAAGCACATTCAGTAGACTGTATGGAAGGGTATTGAGAGATCTTATAGAGGAGGAGATTAAGGATGAGGAAGATGAAGAACAAAGCGGATTTCGTGCTGGAAGAACATGTAACGACAATATATTCTGCCTCAAACAGATAATTGAGAAAAAAACAGGAACTAGCAGAGAAGTACATATAACATTTGTAGATTTACACCAAGCATATGATACAATTCCAACAGAGAAACTTTGGGAAGTACTAAAAAGCACGAACATCAACCACACTCTCATTGCAGCTCTGCAGAATCTGTACAATGGAATAAAATCATGCATAAAAATAGGGAAATATATAACTGAAGGATTCAATGTCACTAAAGGTTTGAGACAGGGTTGTTGTATATCACAAACATTGTTCAAAATATATGTGTCAGCGGCATTGAAACAATGGAAACGGAAAGTTCACGGCATGGGAATTGAACTTGATAACATTACCCTCTATACTTTGCAGTTTGCCGATGATCAGGCAGTAATTTCCAATGATAGGGAAGATATGGAATATATGGTGCGTAAGCTAATTGAAGAGTATGAAATTTGGGGTTTGAAGGTCAACATTCAAAAAACCAAATATCTTTGTGTCGGAGGAGAAGCAGGTGATCTAACGATGAATGATGGAAGAATAATAACACATTGCCAGGACTACAACTATCTGGGGGTGATTTTTGACTCGTCTGGAACGGATAACCATGAAATAGAGAGAAGAATAACGACAGCAAAAAAAGCAGTATCCTGTCTGAATGGCATATTGTGGAACAAAAATATAACAAAGAAGAGGAAGTTCAACTTATATGAGACCTTGGTGAAATCCAGTCTACTGTATGGGTCTGAGAACTGGAGACTTACGGACAAATACAAAAGAAAATTGGAAGCGGTTGAAATGGACGCAATAAGAAGAACACTCAGGATTTCAAGGAGGGAAAGAATCAGAAATGAAACCATCAAAGGAATGATGGGTATTGAGGGAACCGTTATGGATGACATTGAAAAAAGACAGCTTATATGGTACGGCCACATACAACGCATGTCAGAAACGAGACTCCCAAAGCAAGTAATGAACTGGCAGCCCGCAGAACGCAGAAAAAGAGGAAGACCGAAGACCAGTTGGAAACAAGGCATTGTCAAAGCTATGAGTACAAGAAACTTACAAGATATGGACTGGGAGGATAGAAGAAGATGGAGGCAAGGCGTCGGACAACGTCGAAAGACGTTCTGAACCGGCATATATATATATAAGAATCACCAATTGTAATTTCATTTAACTTTCGAAAATCACAAACGAGTCTCCATTTTTGTTTTCCAGAAGCGTCCATCTTTTTAGGAACTATCCAAATAGGTGAATTCCATGGAGAATTCTAAGGTCGTAAAATATTTTGATCTAACATTTTTTGTATTTGAAGGTTGGCTTCTTTTTCATGAATTTTGGGTAACCGATAAATTTTGGAAAAGATTTGAGTATTTGTTGATGTTGGAATACTATGCTTCATAGTTGATGTACAATTTAGATTATCGCCAGGTAGAAAGAATAAATCAGAATAGTTTTCACAGATTTTTATGAGAGATGATTTTTCTTCAGAATTCAAATGATATAATCGAAGATTTTCTTTCAATAGTTTATAACGTTTAGTTATTTCAAATTTAGAAAAAGTGTTGGGGTTAGAATCAGTAAAATGCACAAATTTTTCTGGTTGAATTTTTTCTAATTTAAGAGAAGGTTCATCAATTGTAACAGGTTCAGAATTCAGATTCAAAATAGGTATTTTCGCTTTAGAATTCTGATTATTGACTAGAATATTAGGAATAAAAACATTCGGAGAAAGTTCGGTTTTTTCAATGAGTCCGTGAGATAGATTATTAGAAATATTGACTTCAACAATATATTGCGAACGAGAAGGAATGGTAATTTTATCAGCAGGAAATATATTATTGAATTTTATAACGCGATTGTTCATCGAAACTGATTTGTCTGCATAATTGATTACTGCATGGTGCTCCTCAAAGAAATCTGAGCCAAGTAGTCCATCATAATGAGACTGAATTTTATTAGCACTGATAACGTTAAATTTGTGCTTGATATTTAATGAGTCCAACGATAAGTTAACAATAGTGGTCCCTAAGGTTTCAATTGGCATATTCGGATTGATACCGTTTATAAGAATAAGCTCACCTATGTTGATATAAATTTTCTCAGGATTAAATGCTGAATGTTTAACGATAGAGCACGCAGCTCCAGTGTCAATTAAAAAGGTCATATGAGATTTTAATGCATTTTTTTACTTCGAATGTAAGAGTATACAACTGACTTGAAGGAACGATATTTTGAATGAATGACTGGAATGGAATGCCTGTAAAATTGATTAATCGGTTTCCTGGGCACTCATCAGGTCCGATAGTCTTGAGTTTAAATGATTGATTTTTGAATTGTTCCTATTGCGCTCAAAACAATCATTAGTAAGATGTCCGGGTTTTTTACAATAATTGCAAATTTTGAAAGAAGGTGCATTCGGATTTAGATTTTTATTATTCGATTGATTTGTATAGGAGTATTAGATGTTGATGGCTGATTTGGATTTATGTTCGGTTTATTATTAAAAAGCTAAAATTTCTTGGATTAGGATTGTTAAAATTTCTTGAAGTATTAAAGTTGGTATTTCCTCGATTAAAAGTTTGACGAAAATTATTTTGATGAAAATTATTTTGATTTAAATGTGAACCTCTTTGAAAATTATTATGTCTTTGAATCGATTTTGATTTAGTATAATTAAGAAGCTTTTCTTCCTGTAAAGCGATTGAATACGCTTCATTCAGATCACTGATATTGCGAGCTCTCAGCATTTGACTAATTTCTGGTTTACAATGTATAATGAATCTACGAAGTGCAGTTTGTTGAATGGCTTTCTTAAGTCCGGGAATTTCTTTATCAGAATATGTCTTCAAAATTTCTGCCTGAATACATTCGTTTTTAATTTTTTCTAAACGTTTGAAGAAATCAGTAATTGATTCTGAAAAATTTTGTCTAATAGTTTCAAGTTCTTCGTGGATTTGAACTAAATGTTTTGTTTGGCCATAAAATTGTTTCAAAACTTGTTTTAAATCATACCAAGATTCGATTTCGGATAATTCTAATTCATTGATAACTTCAGTAGATAATTGAGAAACTACATACAAGAAAAGAGTTGGTGTTTGTTGAGGGCTAGCAAGTTGAAATGCGGAATTTGTGTTCTGTCTGAAGGTATTGAGTTCAGTCCGATTTCCAGAAAGAGGCTTTATGAATTTGAATAAAAGTGCTGTTGGAAGGGTTAAATCATCACCGTCTTCCGATATATTATCATTTGTAGTATGAACAGACATTTAAAAAGGATTTATATGAGGAATAATATGAGAACAAGTATTTGGAATTCGATAAATTAGTAAATTGACTTACTTGATGTCTGTTGATTGATTAAAGATGAAAAAACTGTGCGTAGACCCCGATGGTCCGGTGAATCTTCAGACTCAGTTACACAGTGGGTTGCTTCTGCGTTGACACCTTATGGTCCGGTGAATCGACTGATCCAGTTACACAGATGGTCAAAAATGCTCCTCACACCTAGGATGCGTCACAAGTTGGAGAAATTTCAGCTTTTTGTAGAAATTTTTTCCAATTTTGATGTGGCTATCCCACCGCTCTGTCACCAAATTTTGTGTTGTATTCCTTGAATTACACCACAATGGAAGGAAAGAATAGCAGTATCGCTGTCATCAGGGCAGCTTTATAAAGGAAAGCTCCGTAAAACTTGTATGAGATGCGAGGGTGATTATAGATGTAGAAGGATGAGGGTTGATCCAAGAATTGGTTGATCCAAATGTGGATTTGAAAAGATGAGGGTTCACTTTGATTTGGAACACTTTAATTCACTTTGGTTATTAAAAGGCACTATAGCACTTGATTTAGAGGATTAACTTGGAATAATAACGATTAAATGAGAAAGCACTTATTTATTGTTGAATATCACAATGGATACGAAAAGAATACGAAATGACGATGTTAATTGTCGGGAGGACCGAAATGAACTGTCGGGAGGATCAGACTGAACTGAACTGACGGTGGTGTGCTGCTTCTTTTATATTATTTTGATAAACGCTGAGGTCAGCAGAAATGATTAATGAATAGGCTCATTTTTCAGAGGTTGCCAACACCTCCCCCCTAAAAAGATTTTTGATTAAATTTTTTAAGAAAAGAGCAAAAATCTAGAAGCAACAGATCACCTTACATAATAATATAATATTGAGTTTTGGAGCTGGTTCATCGGTTTACATAAGAATGAAATAGATACAATTATAAAAATATCAAAATATAGAAATACATTAAAAATGATAATTTGAAGTTCTGAATCATCAAAATATTCTGAATAGTAGAAAAGTAGGAAACATGGCATGTTTTCCAAAATAGATTAGATTAGGATATTAAATATGAAAATTGCTGATTCTTATGAAACAATTAAGAGAATATAATTCAAATATGTTAAGAATATGAAAAATATGAGAATTGAATATTTTCAAAAGTTCAAAACCGAATGATTAATTCGAAAAGGGTTAGAATTGAAAATTTACAAAGGATTAATTTTGATTCCTTGGAGTCTCTTGGATCTTCTAATTGAGTGGGACCCGGTGCTGGTGGTTTCTTCAGAAGGACGTGAAGCAGAAGACTTGGGGAAGTTGAGACGCTCTAGTTCTACATCATAGTAAAGCGGAATGGGTTGTTCTACTGGCGTTGTGCAACATTGATTGAAGATCTGGAAACATGGACTGCCTTCTATAGCTCTAGGGCTTTTGGTATAGCAAAGATATCTTCTTAGAAGTTGGAAAAAACCACACCATTTTAAAAGGTTGTAACTAATGATGAGGATGATCAAGCCAAGTATGATGGAAAGGATCGTTTGTAACCATGAAGAATGTTGGACTATGAAGGGTTTGTTCAATTGTTGTTGAAGTTGCTAATCGAATTCACTCAATTTATGTTGAGCATATTTTAACTCATGCAGGTTGATATGTGTGAACTTGAGTGGTTCCAAATGGATGGCATTCAATGTGATGTTCTTCTTCAATTTTTCACAACAGTCATCGTCGATTATACTTGTAGAAGGAATTTCGTAGCTTGAATTTGTTGACATCAGAACAGAATTGGTTTCAAGATTGCTTTGGTTTGTGAAGGCTTTGCAATTTGGATTGAGTTCTAAGGTTCCCAGTTGTTTGATAACTTTGTGTCTTAAAGGATATTCGTCACAGGTAATTGTTACTTGGGTTGGAGTAGAGACAGAATATAACCATTGATTACTGTCAATTTCGTGCCAGATTTCAGCGTCAGCAATTAGATTTCTAGTTTTACATGAATTTGAAATTGATTTTGTTACGCCAGATATTAATTGAACTTCACACACAGCATCGGTTTTTCTTAGTGTAGGCATCTTCTTGCATATCCACTCTTTTGGATGGTATTCTTCACAATTTGCCAAATTATCGACCATCAAATAGCTGGTTCTCATATGGGAGATGAGGAGGAAAGGTTTTGATGGTTCAATGTAGGAAAATAAAGTATTGTCATCTTTGTGTGGAGTAGGTAATGATAACAAATGATAAAGATCAAGACTTTCAAAAGATGGAAGAGGTATTTCAAAAGCAATTATTAACATGTTGTTTATAATGAATGAATTTAAATTCATGATTTTGTAATAAAGATAAACATTTTCAATAGTTGGAGGAATTGGAAGAGTGAATTTTGAAGATATAATTGATAATTCATGAAGCAATTGTTCTGGAAAAAGTATTCTGTAACTAATAATGCCATGTTGCAATAGGATAAGATCATTGACATAATTTTCAAGTGTGTTCAAGACTTCATCAGTCATTTCTATAAGTAATAATAAATGATTAGAAATGTGAGTTTCGATTTCAAAGGATTCTTTCATTTTCACGACTTCTTTAGAATAAACATAGAATGCTTTTAAATTATTATTAAGAACTTCAATATTTTCATTCATTTTACGAAAAGAACTGTTGAAATTAGAAATAGTTGAAGATAAAATTGAAATTTGCTGTTGCATTAAGACTTCAGTTTGTTTATTATTATTAATAAGTTCTTTTATAGAATCTGAGTGAAATTCAGCATCACTTGCATCAGGTGTACCGATTAACCATTTGATTGCAGTGCCAACTCCATTTAAAATGCCTCGTTTCTTTCTTTGAGAAGATATTTGATGAGAAATTGTTTTATATAATTGATTAATAAAATTCATTTTAGTTTTAACATAATCCAACTGATTTTTACAATCATTTGAGATGTGATCAGCCATAGCGAGATTACATATATTAATTGAACCCGTGTAATAGAGAGAAATTCGATCGACTTGAAATTTGATATGAGTTAAGTTGTGATATGTTAGAATTGTAAATCGATAATTAGAAACTTGTGCTTTCCCTAAATAATGAAATAAAAGGCCGGAAGAAGAATCGATAGGAGATATTCTATACTTGTTTTGATGTGCCTGGAGTGGGGCTAGGAATATGAATACAAGGAGGAGAAAAACCGTCATCTCCATTTTCATCTGAAATAACATAAGGTTTTAGTTCATTGAAATGATAAGTTTTGAGTTTATTTTTACTAATTCTTAAAGATGCTGTTTGATTATCATGAATTTGCTCAATTTTATAAGGTCCTTTGTAGTTCGGATTCAGCTTTTTATTTTTTGCTTTTGAATGATTATCGAATAATAATACTAGATCTCCTTGATTAAAAACATAAGTTCGATTGTGTGATTTGTCGTAATATTCCTTGGATTTATTTTTTGATTTTATTAGGCTTTCATGAGCTGTTTCACGTAAAATTCTCAATTTAGTAGTGATATCAGTTGCAAGTTCCGAATAATTGGCTAGAGGTTTAGGTTTAAAATTTAAGAAAATAGATTGCTACTGTCTTAGCATCATGAGTATTAAGAGAATATGCTTGAATAAATTTAGCAAGATCGTCTTGCATTGTTGAAATGAATCGATTATTATTTTTGGTTTCAGGAAGTGGACCTACAATATCTAAAGCAATTTGTTCGCAAAATTTAGTGGAAGTAGTTGTTATGACCATTGGACTTTTATTATGTTTAAAATCAGTTTTTGACTGTTGACAGATTCTACATTTTTTGATATATGTTCTAATTTGATTTTTCATGTTTTTCCAAGAGTATAATTGTTTGATTTTCTCATATGTGCGTTCGAAGCCTTGATGACCCCCTAAAGGTGAATCATGGTTTTCAAAAAGAATTTCTTCAATTAAGTTCTCGTCATGTATGAATATACGTTCTTCAGACAAAATTTCATGATCGAAATCACGGAATGGGAAATATAAAAGACTATAATAAGTTTCTTCACGAATGATTGAATTTTGTTTGGATAAAGCGATGTTTGGAATAACGAATTTCTGAACACCATTATGTTTCAAAAGACATCGAAGATTCAATAATGTTTGAAATAAATTTTCATAAAGTACTGATTCGTCATAGAATTCTTTCAGAAAGAAAATGTAAAGGGATTGTTGAGGTAGTCTTTTAACAACTATATCGGAAATCTTCGAGTTGGTAGGAAAATCTGGAAAATTTGATTTTATATAGTCTAGAAATTGATTAGAATCAGAAAGATCACATGACAAAGGTATTATAAAGTTCTTTATTTGTGAAATAGGAATGTAAGTTAATTTTCGTTTTGGACTTTGAATTTGTTTTTGATGAAAATCCTTGAAATTGTCGAAAGTTAGTTCTTCTTCGTTAATTGAATGGATAATTTTGGTTGAATTTTGATTTGGAAAATTATAAATTGATATTTTGATATTGGAATCGGAGAAAGTATTATATATTGAATCATTTCGAAGATTTTAGGCCAATATGATTTATCTAGTCCACAAGCAATTCGTGGTAAAGCCAAATAAGTATCTTTATTACGGATGCATAATTTTTTGAGATTTAGAAGCGACATGAACACTGTTTCATAGGAAGGTTTTTGATGATAGAGTTCTTTAGTTATGAGGTAGTAAATGTTTCGATTTTGTGTCGAATTTTTGCAACTTGTCCAACTGATTCATTTTGAGATAGTAAATTTTTGATTTGTCCGAATTTATTTTTGAAAGAAAAAGCAATTCCTTGTCCCATATGGAAATCTTCAGAAACACAATGACCTAGAGAATATTTTTCAGGTGAATTGAATAAATCATCGTTAATTTCCGAAATATTGGATGGTTGTTCAATTTTGTTTTGTTCATATAGTTTAAGAAAGTCACCGAAGGAATTTTGATTGATTGAATTTATATTTTCAGGAATGATTCTACTCAAAGCATCAGCGTTTTGATTTAATTTTCCTTTTTTATAAACAATTTCATAATCGTAATCCATTAATTTCAATCTCCATCGCAATAAACGACTTGAAGGTTCTTTGCAATTTTTGAGCCAAACTAAAGGTTTATGATCTGTGCAAATAATAAATTTTTGTCCATAAAGGTACGGTCTAAAATGTTTACATGCTTCTACAATAGCCAGAAGTTTTTTTTCTGTAGTGGAGTAATTTCGTTCTGCTTTATTAAGTGTTTTAGAAAAATAGCTGATTGGAAGATCTTTTCCTATTGGTCCCTGAGATAGAATAGCACCGATTGCGTCATTTGAGGCATCAGTAGTTAATATAAAAGTTTCTGAAAAATTTGGAAATTGAAGGATTGGTTCCTTGGAGAGTAATTCTTTAAATTTTTCGAAAGATTTTTGACATTTGTTAGTCCATTCAAATTTTTGATTTTTCTTCAATAAATTGGTTAAAGGTTTTGCGATAGCTGAAAAATTTTCAATGAATTTTCGATAGTAACCGATAAGTCCTAAAAATGATTTGATTTCTTCAGCAGACTTGGGTATTGGAATGCTTTTGATAGTTTGAAGTTTTTTTGGATCTGGTTGTACTCTAGATGCAGAGATATGATGTCCTAAATAAGAAATTTCTTTACATAAAAATTCACATTTGTCCGGTTGTAATTGTAAATTATGACGTCGCAATTGTTCAAACACGGTTTCTAATTTTTGATTGTGGTCTTCTAAAGACGAACCATATACTACAACATCATCTAAATAGCAAAAACACATGCTTCTCTGAAGTCCAGATAAAACAATATTCATTAATCGTGCCAAACGACTTGGGCTGTTTTTAAGTCCCACAGGCATTCTATTCTTCAGAAGGACGTGAAGCAGAAGACTTGGGGAAGTTGAGACGCTCTAGTTCTACATCATAGTAAAGCGGAATGGGTTGTTCTACTGGCGTTGTGCAACATTGATTGAAGATCTGGAAACATGGACTGCCTTCTATAGCTCTAGGGCTTTTGGTATAGCAAAGATATCTTCTTAGAAGTTGGAAAAAACCACACCATTTTAAAAGGTTGTAACTAATGATGAGGATGATCAAGCCAAGTATGATGGAAAGGATCGTTTGTAACCATGAAGAATGTTGGACTATGAAGGGTTTGTTCAATTGTTGTTGAAGTTGCTAATCGAATTCACTCAATTTATGTTGAGCATATTTTAACTCATGCAGGTTGATATGTGTGAACTTGAGTGGTTCCAAATGGATGGCATTCAATGTGATGTTCTTCTTCAATTTTTCACAACAGTCATCGTCGATTATACTTGTAGAAGGAATTTCGTAGCTTGAATTTGTTGACATCAGAACAGAATTGGTTTCAAGATTGCTTTGGTTTGTGAAGGCTTTGCAATTTGGATTGAGTTCTAAGGTTCCCAGTTGTTTGATAACTTTGTGTCTTAAAGGAAATGAATTTTCGATAGTAACCGATAAGTCCTAAAAATGATTTGATTTCTTTAGCAGACTTGGGTATTGGAATGCTTTTGATAGTTTGAAGTTTTTTTGGATCTGGTTGTACTCTAGATGCAGAGATATGATGTCCTAAATAAGAAATTTCTTTACATAAAAATTCACATTTGTCCGGTTGTAATTGTAAATTATGACGTCGCAATTGTTCAAACACGGTTTCTAATTTTTGATTGTGGTCTTCTAAAGACGAACCATATACTACAACATCATCTAAATAGCAAAAACACATGCTTCTCTGAAGTCCAGATAAAACAATATTCATTAATCGTGCCAAACGACTTGGGCTGTTTTTAAGTCCCACAGGCATTCTATTAAATTCGAGAAGTCCTGAAGGAGTTGCAATAGCAGTTTTATATTTATTATTTTCTTCTAATTCAATTTGGTAAAAGCCTGAAGCAAGATCTAAAGTAGAAAAATAAGTAGCATTGCCCAATTGGTCCAAAATGTTTTCAATATTTGGAAGTGGATAAGAATCACCAATTGTAATTTCATTTAACTTTCGAAAATCACAAACGAGTCTCCATTTTTGTTTTCCAGAAGCGTCCATCTTTTTAGGAACTATCCAAATGGGTGAATTCCATGGAGAATTCTAAGGTCGTAAGATATTTTGATCTAACATTTTTTGTATTTGAAGGTTGGCTTCTTTTTCATGAATTTTGGGTAAGCGATAAATTTTGGAAAAGATTTGAGTATTTGTTGATGTTGGAATACTATGCTTCATAGTTGATGTACAATTTAGATTATCGCCAGGTAGAAAGAATAAATCAGAATAGTTTTCACAGATTTTTATGAGAGATGATTTTTCTTCAGAATTCAAATGATATAATCGAAGATTTTCTTTCAATAGTTTTTAACGTTTAGTTATTTCAAATTTAGAAAAAGTGTTGGGGTTAGAATCAGTAAAATGCACAAATTTTTCTGGTTGAATTTTTTCTAATTTAAGAGAAGGTTCATCAATTGTAACAGGTTCAGAATTCAGATTCAAAATAGGTATTTTCGCTTTAGAATTCTGATTATTGACTAGAATATTAGGAATAAAAACATTCGGAGAAAGTTCGGTTTTTTCAATGAGTCCGTGAGATAGATTATTAGAAATATTGACTTCAACAATATATTGCGAACGAGAAGGAATGGTAATTTTATCAGCAGGAAATATATTATTGAATTTTATAACGCGATTGTTCATCGAAACTGATTTGTCTGCATAATTGATTACTGCATGGTGCTCCTCAAAGAAATCTGAGCCAAGTAGTCCATCATAATGAGACTGAATTTTATTAGCACTGATAACGTTAAATTTGTGCTTTATATTTAATGAGTCCAACGATAAGTTAACAATAGTGGTCCCTAAGGTTTCAATTGGCATATTCGGATTGATACCGTTTATAAGAATAAGCTCACCTATGTTGATATAAATTTTCTCAGGATTAAATGCTGAATGTTTAACGATAGAGCACGCAGCTCCAGTGTCGATTAAATAGGTCATATGAGATTTTAATGCATTTTTTTACTTCGAATGTAAGAGTATACAACTGACTTGAAGGAACGATATTTTGAATGAATGACTGGAATGGAATGCCTGTAAAATTGATTAATCGGTTTCCTGGGCACTCATCAGGTCCGATAGTCTTGAGTTTAAATGATTGATTTTTGAATTGTTTCTATTGCGCTCAAAACAATCATTAGTAAGATGTCCGGGTTTTTTACAATAATTGCAAATTTTGAAAGAAGGTGCATTCGGATTTAGATTTTAATTATTCGATTGATTTGTATAGGAGTATTAGATGTTGATGGCTGATTTGGATTTATGTTCGGTTTATTATTAAAAAGCTATAATTTCTTGGATTAGGATTGTTAAAATTTCTTGAAGTATTAAAGTTGGTATTTCCTCGATTAAAAGTTTGACGAAAATTATTTTGATGAGAATTATTTTGATTTAAATGTGAACCTCTTTGAAAATTATTATGTCTTTGAATCGATTTTGATTAAGTATAATTAAGAAGCTTTTCTTCCTGTAAAGCGATTGAATACGCTTCATTCAGATCACTGATATTGCGAGCTCTCAGCATTTGACTAATTTCTGGTTTACAATGTATAATGAATCTACGAAGTGCAGTTTGTTGAATGGCTTTCTTAAGTCCGGGAATTTCTTTATCAGAATATGTCTTCAAAATTTCTGCCTGAATACATTCGTTTTTTATTTTTTCTAAACGTTTGAAGAAATCAGTAATTGATTCTGAAAAATTTTGTCTAATAGTTTCAAGTTCTTCGTGGATTTGAACTAAATGTTTTGTTTGGCCATAAAATTGTTTCAAAACTTGTTTTAAATCATACCAAGATTCGATTTCGGATAATTCTAATTCATTGATAACTTCAGTAGATAATTGAGAAACTACATACAAGAAAAGAGTTGGTGTTTGTTGAGGGCTAGCAAGTTGAAATGCGGAATTTGCGTTCTGTCTGAAGGTATTGAGTTCAGTCCGATTTCCAGAAAAAGGCTTTATGAATTTGAATAAAAGTGCTGTTGGAAGGGTTAAATCATCACCGTCTTCCGATATATTATCATTTGTAGTATGTACAGACATTTAAAAAGGATTTATATGAGGAATAATATGAGAACAAGTATTTGGAATTCGATAAATTAGTAAATTGACTCACTTGATGTCTGTTGATTGATTAAAGATGAAAAAACTGTGCGTCGACCCCGATGGTCCGGTGAATCTTCAGACTCAGTTACACAGTGGGTTGCTTCTGCGTTGACACCTTATGGTCCGGTGAATCGACTGATCCAGTTACACAGATGGTCAAAAATGCTCCTCACACCTAGGATGCGTCACAAGTTGGAGAAATTTCAGCTTTTTGTAGAAATTTTTTCCAATTTTGATGTGGCTATCCCACCGCTCTGTCACCAAATTTTGTGTGTTATTCCTTGAATTACACCACAATGGGAGGAAAGAATAGCAGTATCGCTGTCATCAGGGCAGCTTTATAAAGGAAAGCTCCGTAAAACTTGTATGAGATGCGAGGGTGATTATAGATGTAGAAGGATGAGGGTTGATCGAAGAATTGGTTGATCCAAATGTGGATTTGAAAAGATGAGGGTTCACTTTGATTTTGAACCCTTTAATTCACTTTGGTTATTAAAAGGCACTATAGCACTTAATTTAGAGGATTAACTTGGAATAATAACGATTAAATGAGAACGCACTTATTTATTGTTGAATATCACAATGGATACGAAAAGAATACGAAATCACGATGTTAATTGTCTGGAGGACCGAAATGAACTGTCGGGAGGATCAGACTGAACTGAACTGACGGTGGTGTGCTGCTTCTTTTATATTATTTTGATAAACGCTGAGCTCAGCAGAAATGATTAATGAATGAGCTCATTGTTCGGGGGTTGCCAACAATGTACTCATTCTAGAGGAATCAGAAAGGAACGAGAGAGAGTCACCCAATAATATATAATATTTATAATGTTTGATATCGCCGGTATTTCGGTAAATTCTAGTTTTTTTCTATTAAAGTCATGTTCCTAGTGCAATTTTTCTGTTATTCAGTTAAATTTGCTATGAACCACATTCCGTAATATGCTCAACATGAACTAGGTTAACCCGACTCCTAAGACAGCCAGTATATTTCAGGAATCAGGCTCACCTCCGAAAAGCGTTTATTTTTTAAGTAATCGCATTGAAATTCTAATGATGCATACTATAGACTGTCTTTCATCGACTGAGGGTAAATAGAAAATTTTATTTTTTTTCGCTTCAACCGGAAATGGCCGAACGATCTTATCAAAGATGGTTGTGTATATTTTTATATATTTGAATTCCATGCTGAGTTTTTGGTGAAATGTCGTTAAAAATTAAATAATTTGAATATTTTTTTGTAAAGTAATCATTATCTGGATACAGAAGAAATTGCAGAATTTTTTCTACCGTAAAGCATAGATGTCGAATATGCAAAAATATATACATCACATCATATAAGAAAATCAAAATTATTCGGCAATTTTCCTATAAACTGGAAGTCGTAGACCCTCTTTTTTCACATCTGTCGATGGTTAATAATTAAGTATCAATGTGCAAAGTTTCATTTCACTCTCTTAAAAAATAATTATTTTTTCGGCAGTGAGTCTTATTCCTGTGAGTCTCGTTATACAGCCGAGCTTCAGCTGCATTGTTGCTGCTTAGAAACTTCATATCGAAGTAGCACAGTTGATGCATTATTACTACATACAAACTGCATTACAACGAGGCATAGCTCCTCCACAACTGCTGTATAGTGGCTGTACTTCGAATGCAGTTTGAGCTGTACAGTTTCGATGCAATTCCGCGGGACATATACGGTCCGTTTCGATACAGTTACTGCACCACCATCGCTGCACTTCAAGTGCAGCAACGCTGTACAGTTTTTGTACTCTTGCTGCGTTTTAGTGTTTGCTGGGTGGGAGGCGATACTCTGGAGGCAACACTCTGGGACCCTCCGGCTTCATGGCTATCAACGTCAGAATACAATAAAATCTGTTAGCTTCACACACTTCATAATTCAGATACCCCATTTCATAGGTTTTATGTTTTCAATATTCAATTTATCATTCAACCAATTTTTCGCGTTTACCTTGAATGAGACTTGGAATAATTTTCGCGTTCATTCAGACCTGCAACTAATCGCTTCTATAGAACATTTCTACGCTAACACCCAATACCTTGGATAGCTAGACGACTAATATCCTTGCCTCGCAGCAGGGAATCTTGGGTTCGAATCCCATCGAAGAATTTTTTAAATATTTCGGACTTGGACAAAAATTTCACATACTGCGGACTTAAAAAAATTTCAAATATTGGAACTCAAAATAAATTTCGGACTTGGAAAAAATTTCAGAGGTTTCGGACTTGGAAAAATTTCGAAAAAGGAACAATTTCTCCAAAATGGACCTTAGAATTCCTTATGGGAATTTACATGTGTTTGGCCTAGTATTTGGTTTGAATGCCTGTTGCTAATCTACTTACGGTAATATCCCCAGTGAAAAATATGGATCAGCAAGGATTTCCGAAAAATCACACGAATAAACTACCCTCAATAGGGGGTGGATCTGAATGTTGTTTATGGTGGCACAAAGAGTATGCTACGTTCAGTCATAATACATTGTTTCAATAGAATATCTATACGGGAAATTTCCGATCAGCAAGGATTCGTGAAAAATCACAGAAATAAAGTACCCTTAAACAGGGGCGGATCTGAATTTTTTTCGCGGTGGCACCAAGCGTATGCTACGTTCAGTCATAATACGTTGTTTCAATAAAATATCTCCACTGAAAATTTTCGGTCAGCAAAGTATTCCTAGAAATTACGAGGATAAACTACCCTTAAACGAGTCGGACCTGAAATGTTTGTATGGTGGCACACAGGGTATCCGATTTGCATTTATTTTACTTTGTTTCAATGAAATATCTCTACTAGAAAATATCGATCAGCAAGGATTTCCGAAAAATCACAAGAATAAACTACCCTTTGTAGGGAGTGGATCTGAATATTTTGTATGGTGGCACAAAGAGTATGCTACGGTTAGTCATAATACATCGTTTTAATAAAATATCTCCACGAAAAATGTCCGATCAGCAAGGATTCCTGAAAAATCACAAGAATAAACTACCCTTAAACGGCATCTGAATTTTCTTTATGGTGGCACAAAAAGTATGCTACATTCAATCATAATGTAGCGTTTCAATAAAATATTTCGACTGGAAACCTCCGGTCAGCAAATTATTTTGAAAAATTACAAGAATAAACTACCCCCAAATTGGGGTGGATTTAAATTTTGAATATGGTGGCAGGAAGGTGATCCTCGATAGATCTTTGGTTTGCAATATTAGTCTCATATTCGTACTAGAAGGCTGAAAGTAACGGTATAATTCTATTTCAGTCAGCAAAGTATTTTTACCCGTCTCTAATTATAACTTCACGATAGATTAGTGGTGTAAGGATCAAAGATGCAGGAACAACGATACTCTGTCAGTTCGCCGACGTTTCGGAAAAATTTATTTCCATCCTCAGGGCTCTACAAAATTTATGGAAAACATGATACGTGAACGCAGGTCATCGCTTTGATTTTGAAGACGTCCGAATACTAAATAGGGAGCCATACTTGAGTAATCGTTTAGTTTTTGAAATGTTACAAATAAGCGTTCATGACTCGGTAAACTCTATAGCTGATATTCAACAACTCAGCCGATTTTATTTTTCTTTATTGAAAACAAGCAGAAAATTACGAAATTAACGATTAAAATAAGATGAAATTTCTAGTCCCTCTCAACTTCACTCTACTTGGTCTTCAATGCATCACATACATGCGTTTACGTTTTTTATCCTAATCTGTTTCGAGTCTGCCGTTCCTTTGATTTCACCTCCGTCTGTCGGCGTACTGTCTGCATATCGGGTGCATTGTTTGTCCTCGCTTTTTAATCAGTTATGATTTCTTTTTACAAGAAATATTGGAGAATTGATTTGGTTCTTAACAAAATGATTTTGGGAAGATACACTTGTTCAGTCTGTAAGTACTCTATCTATGTATGTATATATATCTGTATATTTATATGTATGTTAACTTTACTTTAATCCTAAGCTGTCTTTTGAATTGTGTAACTTTTTCTTAGTATGTCAAAATTATTCCCAAGCCACCTTTTCTGAGATATTTTTCTAGTCAATAACTTAAAGTATTGCTCGTTTTTCCTTTATTATTGTGAACAACTTCATCAATGTTACCAATCATGTTTTCCATAAATTTTGTAGAGCCCTGAGGATGGAAATAAATTTTTCCGAAACGTCGGCGAACTGACAGAGTATCGTTGTTCCTGCATCTTTGATCCTTACACTACTAATCTATCGTGAAGTAAAATTCTTTGGATCACCACTTCAGATTTTCTAATTAGAACGATCAAAATAGTGATTGGTCAATCATTGAAGTTCATTGTTCCGATCAATTTCTGACATTGTCCCAATGTAAAATACATCATAGTAATGTCCATACGGTTAATCACCTGAGGTGATTGATATCAGACTCAGTATTATTTTCTGTGCAGCTCATTGGATGGGTTGTAGGTAGAGATATGAAAAAAAAACAAACATTATTGGTATATGTCCTAATTATCAATTTTTACTTTTTTCGATACCTTACTCTCGGAAAAATTTTTATGTTTTTTATAATGGCCTGAACTTAAGGTTTTTCGCTACTTTAACAACCCTTTACTACTTTAGTGCTAACAAACTGCCGCTTCAATTGACGAACGGCGGCACCTATTCATTCAAATTTTTTGGTGTACATTGGTTCACCTACATGCTTTGTCGTGACGCCGAAATTGAAGGAGAATATTCGGTATTTTTCCGTCAATAACAATTTGAAAATAGAAATATTTATTAACCCAAATATAGCCTAGATGAGAATTTTCATTTCAAAAAAATAGACGTCAGTCGATGGCTATCAATCTGAATCTATGGTTGGTTGGAATTGCACTTTAGGATATATTTAGGAATACAACAGCCCACGAAATATCCAGTCACTATTATATGTAAATATATATCGCATCATTTGAATAACACAAATGACAAGACTAATTATTGGAAAATATAGTATAAGTATTGATTCAGTCTTTAATTGGTAGAAATTCATTTTGAACAAATAATAAACATCAATTTCAACAGAAACCTAGTTCTAATGTATTTCAACAATTGTTTCATCACACTGTGTTGGAATACATAAAAACTATATATTGAAATTGAAGTTACTCTTTCATTTGAAATGATACTATATTTTGATTTTACGAAAAACAAATTTTAACATTCAAACCATGCGAGTCCTTGAAGATATTCATTTTCGCGTCCTGTGTAATCAGACGAGCATTTTGAAATGCAACCTACCCCGAGAGTTTCAAAGTCGATAGGATTCTCCGTACGCCTGTAATAGTGCATACTGTTGGCCGTCGGACGGAAAGCCGGCCGACGGTGAGTCCAGCCTAGTCATTTGAGGCCATTCTCGGGAAAAAAATTCGAAAATTAAAGATATTTGGACATAACGGTAGAACGCTGTTCCCTAGTTTCGTTCGTATACTAAAATTAAGCTTTTCACCAAACTCCCTGAAGATTCAATTCACAGCATTGTTGCCAAATGACCGGTTTTCATTTTAGAGGGGATTTCTTCATCTGGCTATTCTTATTCGAGCTAAAAATATAAACTTCGGGAATTTTTGGGGTTTTTATGTCTGAAACAACTCTCCTATCTCAGGAAAGTCTCCAACATGAATAAACTACGGTTTTCGAAATTTTCTTCATTCAGCGAATTTTCGGTTTTTTGAGAATTCTAGCAACGATTGATAAAGTGTTCTAAGATTCATAATACATCTCAAAAATATTGAGGACAGAACAACATAATTGTCTCTTCCCTTATCTCCAGTGAATTTCGGCTCGTTTTCGTAGTTTATTACTCTTTTGACCCACATTCGAAATTATACCGAATTCCCAAGAAAACTTATGAATTGCATGTAAATTCTTTCAAATGAATATTAAGGTTGTTCGATACTTTGCCCCAAAACTCGAATTCCGCTAGATGGCACTACTCGAATATTCGAAGGAATATTTGTCTGGTACATAAACACTCGCCTGCTCGGGATTTATAACCCCTAACAAAACTCGTCATGGAACGGGAAGAGTTTTTAGTTTTCACCAATATTGTCTCTTCGAATATATTTTGGCAGATCATATTTCGACCTAAGCGAAATCTTCGTTCCTATGCCTAGTTTCAGGAGAACTAGGCCTATTTGAAATTTGAAAACTGGGAATATGAGATTTGTACGATATTTGTTATTGAGCTGAGATAATTTTGCGACTAATTCTCGTCTGATTACACAGGACGCGAGAACGAATATCTTCAAGGACTTTCATGGTTTGAATGTTAAGATTTGTTTTTCGTAAAATCGAAATATGGCATCATTTCAAATACATAATTGACTTCAATTTCAATATGTAGTTTCAATGTATTCCAACACAGTGTTATTAAACAATTGTTGAAATACATTAGAACTAGGTATTTGTTGAAATTGAAGTTTATTATTTGTTCAAAATGAATTTCTACCAATTAAAGACCGAATCAATACTTATACTATATTTTCCGAAAATTAGTCCTGTCATTTGTTTTATTCGAATGATGCGATATATATTTACATAATAGTGACTAAATATTTCGTGGGCTGTTGTACTCTGTATTGTCCAGGAATTCTCTATTTCAATTCAATTACATAGTTCACTTTCCTCACATTAGGGATAAATTCAACCTGTCAACTGTAAAAAATTACATATAATGATATCAATTGTAACGTCAATTTCTAATCAATTAATTTGGTTTTCCGACACTCGTTCCTCTGGGAATCCTTCCCTCTAGGATTTCAGGTATAAGGCAATTCAAATAAAAATTATTCAATTTGGGAAACATTTCATTATCCCATAATGGAACACCCTTTCAATGTTGAAATCATCATCGCTGTAAATTACGAAATTTCAATATTCCCTTTTACATAAGCTTAGCTGTCCCTGTATTTGGAAACAATAATTGTGATTTCGTTTCAAACTGAAGAAATAAGGATTTCAATTTTATCGAAATCTCCAAAAAAAAAGTTACTCACATGATTCCGTCTTCAACTACACTATAGCAATTAGGTTTGCCATTGTCTGTAAGCTTTTGTGTTTTGAATGGAATATCCATAACAGCGATTTTTTCCAATTCCTATTGACATATTGCCCCATACAACTGCTTTAGTTATTTCATTTTCCTCATATTCAGGATCAGTGTACAAAGTTGTGACTTCTTCACAATTATCACAAACGAAATGTAGTCGTGAAATCAATCCAAATCTTGTTTCTTTTACGAACTTCATGATTCCCATTGTACATCTGTCCCCATGTCTACAAATTTTTTGATATTTGTCGAAAACGTGACCTAAGTTTACGATGCGTCTACCGTTCAACAGATCTCGCATTGATTTATACGAATGGTCAACTTCTCTTTCTAATTCAGTGGCTAAAATTCCTTCTTTATAACTTTCTTAGGACATATTGAATGAACAAATCACGAACAACTTTGCAGGTATAATACGAATTCATGTGAGTAAAATGCCAGGCAACAACTCCCAGAGTTTTACTATCTTTCAAACCGAGAAGGGGTATATCCATGATGTAAAAAACATGGTGTGCTCATCTGAAAAATGAGTGACGTCAGCTAGCAGAAATACAAAGAGTTGTATATTCTGTGCTTTTAATTTTCATGTTAATTCAAAGCACAGAATATACAACTCTTTGTATTTTCTGCTAGCTGACGTCACTCACTTTTCAGATGAGCACACCATGCTTTTTACATCCCAAAGTGCAACTCCAACCAACCATAAACCCGAAATCCTGTAAATCATAAAACTGTCCATCATCTGTAGCCATAACCGAAAACTCAAGATTTTATTGGCTCTTCTATAAGGTAATGGGTGTTAACCCTTGGGAGGCGGGTAAAATAAAAAAAATGATATAATTTTCTGCTACTTCTTGGGCTAGTAAAGGAAATTTCTGAAATATTTTTGAGAAAATTCAACGTTCAGATTGATAGCCATCGACTGACGTCTTTTTTTCTGAAATGAAAATTCTCATCAGAGCTAAATTTGTGTTGATAAATATTTTCATTTTCAAATTGCTATTGACCGAAAAATAGCGAATATTTTCCTACAAATTGGACGTCACGACAAAGCATGTAGGTGACCCAATGTACACAAAAAAATTTGAATGAATAGGAACTGCCGTTCATCAATTGAAGCGACAGTTTATCTATAATACTAAACGCGTTACAGGCAACACCGCCGAAACCACTGCAGGAGATCAAGAAAAACTTTTGCTATGAAAGGGTTATGTTCGTGAGAGTTTTTCTGATATTTCCGGGGAGTCTTGGCGTGATATCTGAACGTGATAAGAAAGAGGAAATTTCGAATTTTCCCGTACTGTTGATCTTTCATCGCGGAAAAATCGAGAGATACTTTTAAAAAATTCCCGAAAAATAACTAAAATATCGATATTTCCCAAAGGTGCAAAACCACAGGAAAGCATTTGGTCGCTGGGTTCAAGCTAGGTAGAGTTTTTTGGTACGAACAGAAAGACGAAAGACGAAATTGTGGCGTAGCGGGCCCCTTTTTTTGATTCCCACTTTCGTATTCTTGCAGGAATGATGGAAAAAAGTGACATTTCTAAGAAAATTCGGTAAAAATTCGCCATTTCATATTCTTCTGTGGACTCGGCCGAGATCGGCTATCTCCGCCGTCTTCGGGCTCGCTTTGGAGGTAGAATTTCTTGCGACAGTGAATATATTGCAACGTCGAACTTCGAATTTCTGTCGATTTCGCGGAAAACTTAGGCATCGTAGGCTTTGACCGTCGGCAAAGATCGGGTATACCGAACCGGCGTTATGTTTATGTCAATTGTCATTAACATCAATTCTAATTTGCCGTCAAAATAGCATCCTATATGGAAGATACATCGAAATTGACGAAAATAAAGTTGGTAACGAATTGAAATGCATTTAGAAGTATCAATCATGGTCAATACTGCCTAATTCCAACTCCAACAATGAGTTATCGGTATAATTTTAGCAAGTTATTATAACCTTATGCTACATTCACGAGAGGAAACAGTAAGTATTACCTACAATTGAAGATACTTTAACTTATCACAAGTTTTTCCAACCTGAATATCATGAGGAAATATTTATTTTCAGATGAGTCAGATATTTTAAATGAACTGGACATTGGAAAGTTTCTGTATCATTGAAGTCATAAAGTGAAGAATGTTTAGAATGGGTTCAAGACTTCGATAAGAATCAGAATGCTAATCCAGAATTCGTCGAAAAAACATTACATTGCCATACATATTTGAAATGGTAGAGATTAACTCGACTTCAAAGGTATACATTATTATGTTATTTTCCGTTAGCAGATGCATCAAGTATGAAATTTTTGCAGATTTGAGATATGTGAGGTCGTGTTGTTGAAGTGAAATGCCATCCAAGCATTAAGCATATACAAAGGAAGAAAGCCTTTAAAGGACTGTAGAATGTTTTATAAATCTCTCAAAAATATCACTATCGTCCCGCTGAGAATTTAATATATGTTGAACCATTTGAGTTTTATGTTGAGTATTCGAATGGTGATATGGATAATATCTAATATTCTGATAAATTGGAAACTTGATCATGGCAAATTTATGTATCACATTCCTAGGTTTAATCAAGCATACTTTGTAGAAGATGGACTATCATTATGAAAAAAAAGGGAGCTCAATAGATTTTGAGAAGTGAAAATTGCAGAAAAACTATGTAATCTATAGATGGTTTCAATAATATACAGCTGGTGTGGGACAAGACTGTATGATACTGTACCCCTGATATATTTATTCATAATTGTGAATGAAACAGGAATATTCAAGGGATTCTTACTATTCACAAGAGGTTAATCTTCAAAAATCACAAGTCGATGTAACCTTTGATGTCAATTGATAATAGAAATGATAGAAAAGTGTGAGTAAGAATTATCAAGAAACGTATGAAATTTTATATTCACAAGAGGGAGTTAAGGTTGAGCCTCAGTATATGTTCCGTAATACTCATGTATCCCTTCCATATTGCTGCATCAAAATTTGGTTGGCAAAAATGGCGTGGGGATGGAACATAACCGGGAAGGATACATCAATTAATTTACACCTTATAATATTTTTCCTAGACAAAATGGGAAGGTTACTGAATGTATAGTGAGAATCAAGCTTTTTTAAGTTGAAATTCATAACCACCTACAAGTAACTACTAATTTTTCTTTATATGGGTATAATGTATGCATTATATGAAATGAGATGAAATATTCTGAAGTGAAATTTATCTATTCTGCAAGGTAATCTTGATAATTTTGTGTATTTCACAGGATATCTGCCATTTTCTGAAACTATTTTGAGAAAAATTACAAATGAAGTTGCACCAACAACATCAAGATAGAAGATGGTATATAGAGGCTTATGCAGATATTGTTTGAAAACAATGTGAAACTTCTTGAATCGTAATATGCAACATACCTGATGAAGGCTATCAACTGATGAATTCTTCACATAAACCCCTGACACACTTCTCTAATGAACAAGTTTACTTGAACTCATTCATTCAATTATCTTTTCTTGGAATTTTTTTGTATCACCCAATGTATTCTATTGAACTATACTTTATTATCGTTATCAATAATCGATAAATAAAAAATTACTTCAATATGTAGTTTTGCATTTGTCCTGTTTGGAAAACATGATATCTTGGTTACTCAATCATATTTTAATATGTCAATTATGATTTGGTCATCTCCATTAATGAAACAGAAAATTTAAATGTTCATAATACCGTAATTCCTTTACAAAATGAATATTACTTCATGCTTTGGTGATTCTCGGTCGAAGAGGGATGTACTAGAAATATTGAAATTCAGTAAATTTGAGACATTGGAAATTCCTATAAAATGAACATGCATATGTTTAGTGAATATTAAATTGGAATAGTGAAAATTTTCGGATTTTATCCAAGAAATTTTTTTAACGTTGCACAATGTTGAAATATGAATTTTTCATGCGATTTCATATCTATTCAGTATTATTGGTGTCGTCTTGAGAAATTGAATTTTCATTTTACAGTCAATTTTATGTTTGCATGTGGAGCCACGGTTAGGGTCTATCCTCGAACTGAATTTTGACTAAATCGTGTCTGTATTTTTGTGAATATTGAGATGATGGAATTTCAAATGCGTTCATCTACTGAACCGTTTGGCAGATTTTGTTCATTCCGAACTTAACATTCGAATTCAAGCTTTAAACCTGCCCTGAAAATTTCGAGTGTCTAAGTTATTCCTTTGCAAAGTTATCGTGTTTACAGACGGCCGAAGGCCGGCTGTAAACGCGATAACTTTGCAAAGGAATGACTTAGACAGTCGAAATTTTCCGGGTAGGTTTAAAGTTTGAATTCGAAGGTTAAGTTCGGAATGAACAAAATCCGCCAAACGGTTCAGTAGATGAACGCATTTGAAATTTCATCATTTCAATATTCACAAAAATACATACACGATTTGGTAAAAATTCAGTTCGAGGATAGACGATAACTGTGATCGAATCTTACATTAGCGACTGATTGTTTGTAAATTTATAAACAGTATGCTTCGTTTTTAATAATTCAGTCAACTATTCAATTAATCTACTCAAAAAGGCAAATCTACCCGCTAGGTAGATCTGGGCGCTTCCTACGTAGGTATCGTTTAAGTAGATCTACAGTAAAGGTTGATCTATCGCTAGGTAGATCTGGGCGCGTACTAGTCTATAATACTAAACGCGTTACAGGCAACACCGCTGAAACCACTGCAGGAGATCAAGAAAAACTTTTGCTAAGAAAGGGTTATGTTCGTGAGAGTTTTTCTGATATTTCCGGGGAGTCTTGGTGTGATATCTGAACGTGATTAGAAAGAGGAAATTTCGAACTTTCCCGTACTTTTGATCTTTCATCGCGGAAAAATCGAGAGATACTTTTAAAAAATTCCCGAAAAATAACGAAAATATCGATATCTCCCAAAGGTGCAAAACCACAGGAAAGCATTTGGTCGCTGGGTTCAAGCTAGGTAGAGTTTTTTGGTACGAACAGAAAGACGAAAGACGAAATTGTGGCGTAGCGGGCCTCTTTTTTTGATTCCCACTTTCGTATTCTTGCAGGAATGATGGAAAAAAGTGACATTTCTAATAAAATCCGGTAAAAATTGTCCATTTCATATTCTTCTGTGGACTCGGCCGAGATCGGCTATCTCCGCCGCCTTCGGGCTCGCTTTGGAGGTAGAATTTCTTGCGACAGTGAATATATGGCAACGTCGAACCTCGAATTTCTGTCGATTTCGCCGAAAACTTAAGCATCGTAGGCTTTGACCGTCGGCAAAGATCGGGTACTTCCGTCAATATTTTCCAGCCGAACCAGCGTTATGTTTATGTCAATTGTCATTAACTTCAATTGTAATTTGCCGTCAAAATAGCATCCTATGTGGAAGCTACATTGAAATTGACGAAAATAAAGTTAGTAACGAATGGAAATGCATTTAGAAGTATCAATCATGGTCAATACTGCCTAATTCCAACTCTAACAATGACTTTTTCAAGAAAAAGTCGAGTTATCGGTATAATTTTAGCAAGTTATTATAACCTTATGCTACATTCACGAGAGGAAACAGTAAGTATTACCTACAATTGAAGATTCTTTAACTTATCACAGGTTTTTCCAACCTGAATATCATGAGGAAATATTTATTTTCAGGTGAGTCAGATATTTTAAATGAACTGGACATTGGAAAGTTTCTGTATCATTGAAGTCATAAAGTGAAGTATGTTTAGAATGGGTTCAAGGCTACGATAAGAATCAGAATGCTAATCCAGAATTCGTCGAAAAAACATCACATTGCCATATATATTTGAAATGTTGGAGATTAACTCGACTTCAAAGGTATAAATTATTATGTTATTTTCCTTAAGCAAATGCATCAAGTATGATATTTTTGCAGTTTTGAGATATGTGAGGTCATGTTGTTGAAGTGTTATGCCATCCAAGTATTAAGCATATACAAAGGAAGAAAGCCTTTAAAGGACTGTAGAATGTTTTATGAATCTCTCAAAAATCTCACTATCCTCCCCCTGAGAATTCATGTATGTTGAACCATTTAAGTTTTATGGTGAGTGGTGATATGGATCATATCTAATGTTCTGATAAATTGGAAACTTGATCATGGCAAATTTATGTATCACATTCCTAGGTTTAATCAAGCATACTTTGTAGAAGATGGACTATCATCATTATGAAAAAAAAAGGGAACTCAATAGATTTTGAGAAGTGGAAATTGCAGAAATACTATGTAATCTATAGATGCTTTCAATAATATACAGCTGGTGTAGGACAAGACTGTATGATACTGTACCCCTGGTATATTTATTCATAATTGTGAATGAAACAGGAATATTCAATAGATTCTTACTATTCGCAAGAGGTTGATCTTCAAAAATCACAAGTCGATGTAACATTTGATGTCAATTGATAATAGAAATGATAGTGAGTAAGAAGATCACATTATCAAGAAACGTATGAAATTTTATATACACAATAGGCAGGTAAGGTTGAGCCTCAGTATATGTTCCGTAACACTCATGTATCCCTTCCATATTGCTACATCAAAATTTGGTTGGCAAAAATGGCATGGGGATGGAACATAACCGGGAAGGATACATCAATTAATTTACACCTTATAATATTTTTCCTAGACAAAATGAGAAGGTTACTGAATGTATAGTGAGAATCAAGCTTTTTTAAGTTGAAATTCATAACCACCTACAAGTAACTACTAATTTTTCTGTATATGGGTATAATTTCTAATGTATGCGTTATATGAAATGAGATGAAATATTCTGAAGTGAAATTTATCTATTCTGCAAGATAATCTTGATAATTTTGTGTATTTCACAGCATATCTGCCATTTTCTGAAACTATTTTGAGAAAAATCACAAATGAAGTTGCACCAACAACATCTAGATAGAAGATGGTATATAGAGGCTTATGAAGATATAGTTTGAAAACGATGTAAAACTTCTTGAATCGTAATATGCAACATACCTGATGAAGGCTATCAACTGATGAATTCTTCACATAAACCCCTGACACACTTCTCTAATGAACAAGTTTACTTGAACTCATTCATTCAATTACCTTTTCTTGGAATTTTTTTGTATCACCCAATGTATTCTATTGAACAATACTTTATTATCATTATCAATAATCGATAAATAAAAAATTACGTCAATATGCAGTTTTGGATTTGTCCTGTTTGAAAAACATGATATTTTGGTTACTCAATCATATTTTAATATGTCAATTATGAATTGGTCATCTCCATTAATGAAACAGAAAATTTAAATGTTCATAATACTGTAATTCCTTTACAAAATGAATATTACTTCATGCTTTGGTGATTCTCGGTCGAAGAGTGATGTACTAGAAATATTGAAATTCAGTGAATTTGAGACATTGGAAATTCCTGTGAAATGGACATGCATATGTTTAGTGAATATTGAATTGGAAAAGCGAAAATTTTCGGATTTTATCCAAGAATTTTTTTTTAACGTTGTACAATGTTGAAATATGAATTTTTCATGCGATGATATATCTATTTAGTATTATTGGTGTCGTCCTGAGAAATTGAAATTTCGTTTTATAGTCAATTTTATGTTTACATGTGGAGCCACGGTTAGGGTCTATCCTCGAACTGAATTTTTACTAAATCGTGTCTGTATTTTTGTGAATATTGAGATGATGGAATTTCAAATGCATTCATCTACTGAACCGTTTGGCAGATTTTGTTCATTCCGAACTTAACCTTCGAATTCAAGCTTTAAACCTGCACTCGAAATTTTCCGGGTAGGTTTAAAGTTTGAATTCGAAGGTTAAGTTCGGAATGAACAAAATCCGCCAAACGGTTCAGTAGATGAACGCATTTGAAATTTCATCATCTCAATATTCACAAAAATACATACACGATTTGGTCAAATTACAGTTCGAGGATAGACGATAACTGTGATCGAATTTTACATTAGCTACTGATTTTTTGTAAATTTATAAACAGTGTACTTCGTTTTTAATAATTCAGTCAACTATTCAATTAATCTACTCAAAAAGGCAAATCTACCCGCTAGGTAGATATGGGCGCTTCCTACGTAGGTATCGTTTAAGTAGATCTACAGTAAAGATTGATCTATCGCTAGGTAGATCTGGGCGCATACTAGTTAGTACTAAAATAGTAGATGGACGTTAAAGTAGTGAACAACCTTGATAACTGTTTGAGTATATATTGTGTTATTGTGTTGTATTCGTGAAAAATGCTGGATTATCATTACCTGAAACTACAACAATTTCGAAGGTTAGAGTTGTATATGTTAGCCACATTCAAGTTTCAAATTGAAATCCTGGTGGGTTTTGATGTTGCGAATTCCAAATGTTCTCCTCTATAAAAACGCGTAGGTACTCAGGATTCAATCAGGTTGTGAGAGATGAAAGAAAAATGAATTGGCTAAAAATCGCGAGATTAAATTTTTTTTCGAGCCTTAAGTCTTTCCACATGGAATGAACAGAATGGGAAAGTGATGACACCATAATTGAAGATTCGAAATTCAATACCGTGAATTTATTTGCTCTGGATTTAAGCGAAATTTTTTCGAAAATAATCGATTGATTCCAAGAACAAATTTTTTTTGGAAGAATTTCAAAAAACTTCTTTTCCAGTTTACTGACAGCACGATATCAACAAAACTTTGCTCAAAGTTGCGCGTCATAATAGCTTCAACTAACTGCTAACTTTCACTCCACTCGTTTCAGTAGTTCCTCCTGATATATCAGGAATTAATTTCAAAATTTTAAATGGATATAACTCCGAAACCTTTGCGCCGATTTCGACCATTTACGACCCACCCTGAAAGTTTCATTTCGCTAGGTTGCTCCGTCTGACAGTTATCGTGTTCTCGGCCGGCCAGATGGACAGAATAGATTTTGATTCCGGATTCGTCATCAGTGAATCCAATCTAGTCGTTTGGGACCATTTAAGGGAAAATATTCGAACATAATAGACATCTGAACAAAACGATAGCCCATGCTGTTTTCCAGAATATAAGCGCAAAAAGATTACAAATAGATTAATCGAGGGATTGGAAGGAATATATTCAAATTTTAATTAAGTACCTAATAACAATAATCTTAACTGGTCTCTTTCGAAATATATATATAATGTATGAGACCAGTCAATAGTCGTGTTGGGTAGGTGTCTCAACTTTGAATTGTGTGAAAAAGCTTGTAGTTACTTAGAGACACAAGCGTTGAGGAAGTAAAGACGGATCACTAGATAATGAACGTTTATTGTTTACAGGTAAAAACTATATATACAGTCTGATCGATGACATAGGTGGAAATGTTGATGATACAAGGGTACGAAGGTTACATGACTTGAGCTTCAAACACAGTAATTTTTAGTTGATTAATTTCGTAACACAGTGCAATGGTAATTAGAATTCAGGTTGTAATGTAGCAAGATTGTTATTATAATCATTTCTTTCAACCTACTTAGCTGGAGGAAATACCGGTATGCTAGGGTTATTTCGTAATTGTTGGCACGTGTAGAATTAAAATTGAAGTTTGTTAGAATTAAGATATTCTATGGAAATTAGGAAATTGATTGATAAGTAAGTAAATTTATACATGAAATCATACCTTCACAAAAACAATTAGACATTTTCTCATTCAGGTAGGTACTCATCAACACTATAATAAGATTTAAGCCTCAGCCAATAAGAGATGTGCTTTAAACTTCTTTTCTTAAACATTTTGTCACTAATGTTGGACTTGTAGATGGACAGGAGATAATTATACAACTTTAAAACCTGATACATAGCAGATGTGGCAAATTTTATTTGCTCACATGATATTTGTTTTTCATTATCAATGATGATTAATCAACACATAAAATTCATATGCAATAGTAAACCGATTTTCGATATGAATCTGATAACTACCGATTGGTTATGGATATATTATAATTATGGTGGAAGGGCGCCATTGCCAAACTTTCTAGAAATCCCCGTAACTATGAAATTCCAACTAAGTATCTGAAAACATGTAACAATGATGTTTACAGAACTACCAATTCACCACTATTAGGAATTCCAATAACGATAGAATATATCGTTATATGGTTCTACTCAACAAATTGAACCACTGTATATTTTTTTACAATGGTAGAATCCTTGTAACCTGACACTTCAACATTTATATGAGTAGTGTGATATGTCTAATTAAATATTAGGTGAATCCACATCATGGTCTCTCCTGTTCATGAAATTTCCAAAATCATTCTCAATCACATCTAAATAATTATTCAATCATGAATGACATTGGTTTCGTGCGTCGTTTGACATTTGTCATACGTTGGAGGTAAAACAAACTCACTTTCCCGCTTTGTTTATGTTATGAAATACAGCATTTTCAACAATTTCAGGATAAATTCACAAGTTGAAATGATTTATATTAATAAAATTGGTGAATAACTAGACCCGTGAGGCCAAGTTATTGTGTCGTTGTGAAATGCAACATAAATACACCGAGAGACCAAGGAATACATTCGCTTTGTTTACATTGGCGAAGAGCGATTATTTGGAGGTTTTAGTGCCGTATTTATCCTTGTCTTCTGAAGCCTAGAGTATCCACATAAGCGATAGCATTTATTATAGGTATAATTATTGAAAATGAAACAGTAAAATGTTTTGCTCATTAATTCCTGAAAATAAACAGCAGAATGAAATCCAACAAATGTATGGAATGGAAAAAACATGGGTTCCAGAGAACTTCTCAGTATCATTTCAAATAACGTTCTATGTTGCAAATTATCAAATTACTACAATATTGGTCTACAGTTGCTATGTCAGTGCTATCATAATCTTCAATTATACAGGGTGTTCTATAAGCTCTATGACAAACTTTGACAGGTGGTAGCTATGCTTATTCTGAACATTTTTTTTCTATGAACATAGGTCTGATTCGTTCTCGTTGTCAAGTTGGAAACATTTGAAAAATTTATTTCCCTGTTTTGATCAAGTAGACCGACATGAAATATCGGTTGATATGGTAATTGACGTTATTTTAATTATTCATTTTTTGGAGCACAACCTTTTTGACTTCATTGATGACTTAGAGCTAAACATTGTAGGAAATATGTGGTATCAGCACGATGGTGCACCACCACATGGGGGGAGACAAGTAGTCAGTTGGCTAAATGAACATTTCCCGAATAAATGGATAGGTCAAGGAGGGCCAATAATATGGCCATCTCGTTCACCTGATCTGAATCCCTCAGATTTTTATTTATGGGGACATATGAAGCAGCTTGTTTATCATGTTGAAATCGAATCTTATCAACAATTACTTGATAGAATTCAAGATGCAGCAAACCAAATACGAAACGACCCAAATCTGATCCCCCGAGTAACGGCATCTTTAGTTCGTCGAAGTGAAGCTTGCATTCAAGCCGAAGGTGGACATTTTGAACAATTTTTATAGTATCAAAATTTCCATTTATAATTATGATTTGAACACGAAAATATATTTTTTTAAATGCTTGTATCTTCTTAACAAAAACGAATCAGATATATGTTCATAGGGAAAAAAATGTTCAGAATAAGCACAGCTACCATCTGTCAAAGTTTGTCATAGAGCTTGTAGAACACCCTGTATATTTATTATACTAAATATATGTTACAAATAAAATAATTCATATGAAATTTTTTCCTTGGACACTGATTTCGATTTATCCTCAAAAAATTCTTTACTATCCATATAAAATGCTTTTTTATCATGCAGATGCAATATTTCGGCTTTCATAATCTTTAATAATTGACAATAAGGTCAATTCGAAACATATCACGAACAACAAAATGTAGAAGTTCCATCCTTGAGTAGTCGAGCCACATCGGAACGTGTTCGGTTGAGAACAGAGAAAGTTATCTGGTTCATTATTATTATAAAATGCATGCAATATTTTGACAAATCTATCACATAACGAATTGCCTTGATTGGCTTTATATAACATATAGAGATGTGAGTGGTAACCAATCAGGATGGGATTGTCATTCATAACTCCAGCTATTGTAGTGTCGAGAAGATATAATTCTTGAAATGTGTATAACAAACACGAAATATTTTTATCATACTTATCTCATCATGAGTAAACTTGTTAAACAGAACAAATTAATATAATTCCTTAACCAGTGTGGAAATGCCCCCAACAAACTACCATAGTTTGTTACTTTGTCAGAACAGTTTTTTCAATTTATGGCGTGAATATAGGATGTTTGCCTTCTCTGGAATAGTTCACATAGTATTCTATTTCTTCGAATACCAGATAAAACTTAGGGGAATGGGTCAAAAATGCAAATATTCAAATATAAAGTCTACACTACAATATATCTGAAAAATCGGATTCTTTCGTCTCTCGGTGTATTCATATTGTATTTCACAACGAAACAATAACTAGGCCTAGTTATTCACCAATTCTATCAATATAAATCTTTTTACTTGTGAATTTATCCTGAAATTGTTGAAAATGCTGTACTTCATGACATAAACAAAACGGGTAAGTGAGGTTGTTTTACCTCCAACGTATTGCAAATGTCAAACGACGCACGAAACCAATTATTCAAGATACATTAGAAATTCGGAGGTTAGGAAGTACAAAACAAAATAAGAGTCACTTGTCAATTTACAGAGTGCAAAGTTGGGGATGAAAAAGTCTTATTTTCATCGTCCTGATTGTCGTAAACGAAAGGAGAAATAGCAATAACCAGGAAAAAATTACGCCAATTTTTAGTTGGCTTAATCTCTCTCTGTTAGTGGAGAACTACTCTCTGAAATAAATATTTTCCGTGATATTATATTCGATTTTCATTATATTCAACTAAACATTTGAAATTCATTTTTGCAGGGTTCTGGGGTTATGAAAATCATTTACAGAGATATCCTGATCATGATGACCGATGGCGTAGCTTGTTGGCCGAGGGATTACAAGGCACAAATAAAATTAGACATATAACCAATGGAATTTCTTGATTTGATGACCATGAAAACTTAAAACTGAAACCTTCGAAATTCACAAGTATATAGGTATTAAACCATTCATGTTTTCCCTCTTTTTGTTGTAAGGAGGGTTTTATTCATTATCATTGCATGCAGAATTCGAACCTGTGAGATAAGGCTCTTTCTAAGATTCTCCTAGCTAAAATTCGATACTGAGAATACAGGTATACGTACTTGAGCGAGGGCTCCTAATGATCTAAGTAATGAATAAAACGGCTGGATTCCTATGAGTTCTTAACAATATTGGCAACTGCTTTCACTGATGAATTTCTGAAGAGAATAACTGGGCATTTTATAAATGTACCCGAGCGTAGATTTCGCAAAATAGTTTTCTTCCTCGTTCATTTTCTTGGAAATTACGGCATTATTTATAACAGATGGAAAAAAAACCGAACCGGCATGAAGTTCATTCAGTGGGTAGTAATTATCAATAATAATAAGCATAAGCATTGAAAAAGGGAGTAGAAAAGAGACGAAGATAGCTGAATGCTGAACTCCCTTAATAATAACACCTTTCCAGCTGGCTGCAACCAGCAATGCAGCAACCGTCTGGGCGTAGCACCCGAGGCGCCTCGGAGGTGCGACACTCGTGTTCAACTGTTCCAGCATAGCCGTCTTTCTAGATACGTAGAGACGGCTGTGATTCCAGTAAGCGGGAGCGTCTGACATTCGCGCTTCCTACCCCTTGCCCCTTATGCACCGCCGGAATTTGCGTGGCTTCATGCACTATCAGCTGTGATTTGTATTATTTTGCCGCTCTGAATATCGTCTCGTTCTCCTATTAGTGCGGGCTACAGGGTTGCCAGATGAGATGGAGAAAAAATCGTGTAATTCAAAGACGAAAAATCGTGAGATCACAAATGGCTCAAAATCTCCATAATAAACTGAGCTGTTGAATAATAGTTTCAAGTAACCCATTTATTGAAAACTGTTATAAGACTAAATTTAACATTAGTTAAAAAATGTTGTTATAAGTATATACAAATAAGGAACTGCTGTATATTTCTCATACAGACATTATATTTATTATATATATAGATATAAATATCAAAAAACTACGCAGCAAAAAAAACGTGAGGGACCTACGAATCTTAGGGTACAACAAGACTGCGTAAAACTGCAAACGAATAAATGAATTGTGAGCAATGCAAAAATATCTTTGAGCGACAAAAAACATCTAAGCTACAAACCCTTGAATTGTAAGCAAGGAGCAATAAAAAATTTTTGAAAAGCATTGCCGTGGAGGCAGCAGCTTTTGCGCGCATTTTCAATGTAGATGACCGCTTCGGCAACGAATTTGAACATGGGCGTATGCCTTCACGGCAGAGCTTTCCTAGATTTTATTTCAATAAATTACTGGATTTCAATTCGATCTAATCTGTATTATCGAAAATATTGAAAAAATGAGATTTTGAATGGGTATATCTACGGAATCATTCGGCGAATTTTACCCATTCACGAATTCGGCCTTCGTAATTAAGGTCCAAACCTTCTTTACAAATAATTTGTAGAGTAGGTTTGATTCCGCTGATTTACCCATTCAAAATTTTATTTCCCAATATTGCCAAAAATACAGATAAGATAGAATTGATATCCAGTACTTCATCGAAAAATTACAGCTCGAAAGTTCATACAGAATTTAATGAGGATGATATGATAATAAAATCACAGTATTTTTTTTTCAAATTGTTCTGATGACACGATCATCACGAAATTCTGCATAAAGTTGTCTTTCAGCATCTTCAAACTAGCTGCGAAGTTTTATCCGGATTGAATCAGTATTTTTCGAGTTATACCGAAAAAAGCAACCTCGAATATTGACATATATTTTCCCGATATCTCCTAAACTTATGATCGTATGGAACTGAAATTTGGTACATTGCTGTGAAATATGAAGCTCAAAGTCCGAGTGGAATTTTTTCCTAGGTATGATAAACGGTTTCCGAAGAAAAATTTTTTCGAAAAAAATTTTGAAAAAATTTTTTTTTAGGATTCAGTTATATTATGATCCTGACAAAATGCAGCTCATAATTGCGCGTCGTTGTATTCCACCTAATGGCCAAGTTTGAATTCAATCGCTCAAGTAGTTTCTGAAATAAAAAATAAATAACTTCAAAATTTCAAGTGGCTGTAACTCCGAAACTATTCGACTCATTTGGCTCATTACGAACTTAACCGCGGCATTCCAATGCGCGACCTACCTTGAAAGTTTCAAGTTGCTAGCTCACGCCGTTCGACAGTTATCGTGTCCACGGCCGGCCGGCCGGACAGAATCAATTTTGACACCGTATTCGTCATCAGTGAGTCCAATCTAGACCATTTTCTGCTCAATCATCGAAAATTACAGACATTTGGACAAAACGATAGCATGCTGTTCCCCTAGAACATGCGCGCAATAGTGGCTGGGAGGATAGACGACCGCCACTTTCGGTTGACAAATATCTCTGATGAGCTATAACAAGCGATTAAACATTATCCTTCAGAAATTCAAAATGTAACAGATACTTCTAGGATTTATAAATTATTTCGATACTTTATGATATATCAACCTATACAGGTGTAACGATGAGTATGACCCAATTTTCTGGGCAAGATATACCCCTTCAATGTATTTTCCTATATGAAAAACTCTTTTTAGGGAGAGACACGGATAAATGTAACGCACAAATTCACCTAGGCGTTTTGCTCGATAACTTTGTACTTGTAGACGACGGGGCTTCCTCTCAGAATAAGCACTTGTCATTGTCATCATTAAATTTTAAATTACTACTGGGGCGGAGTAAATTAGTCGATTAGTAATTTTATAAATAAATTTTACAGTATTTAACTGGTTTGATTCAATTTAAATACTATTGTTTATTCGAAAGTAATTTGTTCAAAAATCGTGAGAATTGTTTCCTCATTCGCGGGATAGTGAAGCCGCAACCAAAATCGTGTAATCTCACGATTAATCTGAGATCAGGCATTCCTGTGTCGGCCTGAAGCCCCAGGGAGCTATGTGAACCTGGCAATTGACCTTGGAATTTTCTCGTGAAAATTATGTGGTGGATTGTACCAGGTAGGTTCCAGATTGTACCACGAAAATTTTCGTTTTTACCCCTAACGTTTCCTTTATACGGCTTTTTGAAGTTTTGAACCCACCGGCATCAAAAAAAAAATCAAAATTTTTTCATGAAAACTTGGTGAAAGATTGTTTCAGGTAGGTACTTGATTGTATTTTTGTTGTAATCCCCATGGTTTTTTCACACATCAATTCGATATTTTTTTTCTCTTCAACTCGTGATTGGCCGATAATCCATAGAATTTTTATGTGAAAATTCTGTGGTCGATTGTACCCGGTAGGTACCCGATGGCTGCACAAAAATTTTCTTTTGCACCCCTTACGTTTCTTTTACACAGCTGTTCGAAGTTGTGTACCCAACAGAGCCCTAAAAAAAAAATTAAGTTTTTTTATGAAAACTTGGTCAAAGATTGTACCACTTTTATTTTTGCTGAAATTCCCATGGTAGGTACCCGATTGTACCACAAAAATTTTCGTTAAATTTGGAACTTGTCCAAGCTAGTAGTAATATTTATTAAGCAGAACTATATTTAAAGAAATTAACACGATTTTGTTCAATAGGAGTTATTTCAGTGTCTGTTGCTTGGTGGATCAAAACAAACCAATATCCAAGTTCAGTTGAATTTCTGGGAAAATAGGCGCCACAAAAAGTAATTCAGCGACTCTTATTGAAGTGAAGAAGTGCTGAATGCAAGCCATATTATGTGGTAAATCTATAGAATCAGTCCGAATTATGTGACTTATGTTCTGTTTGTTTACAAATAGATATGTGAGACAATAAAATAAAAAGACTTCTGCTTCAGTTCGTTTTCCATCGTTAAGGTTGATTCTTACTATACGTTCCGTAACCTCCCAGTATCCTTCCCGTAAAATATTATAAGGTGTAAATGTATTGATGTATGCACACTGTACGTTCCGTCCAATGTACATTTTTGCCTACTAAATTTTGACGTAAATTATATGGAAGGGATACTGGAAGGTTACGGAACGTATAGTGAGAATGAACCTTAATTCGGAAAAAAGCAAACAGATAGACATACGAATAATTTTATTTTCATATCACATCAGCTCAAGATACAAGCAAAATGAACAACGTCACAGCAGGTTCAACCAAAATTACCTATATAGAAATGAAAAATATTAATGTATATACATATATTGTTAGGAATTCCATGCTACCGGATTCTGCCTATGAGACAGACTCATCCCATAGCGACGATCCGCTGTCCAAGAAGTAGATTGTGCAAATTATTCATTTCTTTCTCTTCTTTTGAAGTGAACATTTAATAGACAGATAGTTCTAATCTGACCACTGTGAACCATATTAGGGCTCTTGGAATAAACACCTTCTTCCGTGGTACATCTTTTCATTTCGCTTTCATAGTGTAAAGTTGTTATTAAGAAAACAGAAAAGAACAGGATATCGCATCGCAAAACTGAAATTAGTTTCCATTTTGAATACGAACTGTAGCCGGATCGTGTTCGAGGAACTACCGTTGAAATTTAACTCTTTGTGCGATATCAAACCATCATCAACCATCCACTTCAACCAAGAGGGAATGACGAACCACTTTAGGATGCAAATCTTGGTGCAAGTCCGTCAAATCCAATACCCAAAAAACTTTCAATTTTCTCAGTTCTTTCTCAATGACAGATATCAATTCCTCTCAAGAATTGGAGATAATTGCTGAAGAGTCAGAATCATTAGAATTAGGTTAAGCTAAAAGACAAAAAACAAAACAGACTTAGACCATACCCCAGAGGAAATTTCGTTCCGTCAGAAATGAATAACCAAACTTCTTTTAACGCAAGTACTATTGACGCAATGTCCAGACAAAACCTTATTGAATTCAATTCTAGAATATTACCCTGGCCAAAATTCATTTATTTTCATAAATGAGGTTGATAACTTAATTATTCATCGTCAAGGAAGACTAAAGTCAGATTTTTAAATGTGATGAAAAGTGAGAGACGAAGCTAGTGATTTCATAGCATTCCAGAACGCATCAGACGGCCGCCGTCAATTCGACGAGCATTATTACACAGATACGGAGATCAGCGCAATGGAGACTTGCTATAGTTTCCTTTTCGACACAATACGTACAACATAAAAATGAAAATTAATCAGAATTTTAAAGCAGGCTATCGAGAAGTTACATCTATTACAACACCTTACCCTCCACATAGAGGACCAAAATAACCTATTATACAAGAAACAAGAAATTAAAAATTTGCCCTGAAAACTTCCCAGATAGAGGTTTTGGAACCCTATAGATCATACCTCAGTAATTTCGAATCTAAACTGATCGAACAATGCATAAATATATGTAAATTTTACGACAACAGAAAACAAGAATCGGAATAATGTGAATTCCTGCAAAGAACACAGGAAGTACCGAAAAAGTCAAATCATAATCGTACTCTTCCACCAGATGTACAATCAAATCACTATAATAACAAACACAGAACTCCCAACCAAAATTTAAACTCAAATTATTCAGGAAATCCGAATCACCAAAATTTCTCAATAAATCGACAAGTCTCAATAACTCCGGAAACCTAGGATTAATAAACCTATAACAAATCTACAAAGATTTTCGACAAATCGTGAAGTTTTCGGAACAAAACCAGGTTCGAGTATGTACAAACAAACTCGACACCGAGAGCTATACCTATGTCCGTGTCAACGAGAAATACTTTCAGACAGCCGAATATACCTAGGTCTGTCCCGAGAAGAACACTCCCGCCAAGTCAACAAAGACAAAACTTTATTCCCGAAGGAGTATTCAGTATTCAATCAAAAAATGAAAATCCGGAACATTGTGAATCTGAATTTTTTACTGGAAATGTTGATTCTCGAGAAAAGTGGCAAAATAATGACGAAGATGAAAATTTTCAGAAAATTGCCCCGGAATTCCAAGTAAGTATATAATAGATTTGAATTTCGTTAAAATTAAATCAAAATAACCTTAACATTATCTTCCCAATACCAGACTTGAAAATTTTAATTGACTTTGGAGAAACAAATTCAGTAATTAATAGAAAGCCCGCCTCTGAAAAATGTTCCCAATTTTATTTAAAGAAATCTATAGCGTATCAGGTTTAGGAAATACAATTAAGGCAAATGATAATCTCAATTTCCCAATTTTTTACGAACTAGGAATTTTGGAGAACATCCATTTACATGTAGTAAATTGGCATAAGAAATTCGATGCTTCATTAGAAACATCTGATCTACAAAAATTATAGGTGCAATAATGGATTTATAAAATCAAATCGCGCGAACTTACTGCTGACAATTTCGTAAAAGTACCTGTCCACAACAGAATACGGTGATGTTATATTACCCAAAATAAATTCCAACAATTTTAGACTCCTGAATACATTGCTCGTGCATAAAATGGATTTTGTTTCATACCGATTGCCCAGCCAATCGAAAACGATGTAGAAATTAATTTTTCCGAACACTGCTGAAAACTCGCGAAAAATATCAGAACCGCCCACATGAATTCTGAAGAAAATAGAGAAATTTTAAAGCTTTGTAGCAAATTCAAAAATATCTGTTATAATGAAAACTGCGATCTCTCATTCAGTAACACAGTAAAACACAAGATTAGAACCAAAGATGAGGAACCCGTTGATGTCAAGTCTTTTAGACACCCTCTGTTAATAAATAATGTTAATAAATGTAACGGTGCGCTCCAAGCGTCCACCCCTTGTCTGAAACTTTGAACTCTTCCTAATGGTTCATTCTTTTTTGCACGTATCAACAAGTCTAGACGCACATACGCATAGACAAGATTAGAGAGTCAATGGTTAGACGTCTAAAGCCCCGTACAGACACGCGAGCTAAGCGGCTTGTGAGGCAAGTTAATTGGGCTGCCTCGCAAGTGTAGACGGTTTTTTGAGCGGGAGCAGAGGCGCTAAAGTCGATCCATCGGATGTCGGTTTTTACGGCGAGGCAAAAGGATTCCTCAGGCTCAGTTTGGACGGTAAACAAGTAGCGTTGGAATGTTTTTACGATGTTGAGAGCACACAGCTGCGTTTCGTGACGCTATCCGTCTTGATGTTATTCATAGGCGTATCGTTTGTATGGAATAGTTCTAATGAAATAGAATTTTAATAAAAATGCGGATCGAGCCGTGAGATATATTTTGTGAATTGAATCGTATAGGATATTTTTCCGAATAATTCTCACTGAAAGAATAGATATAATGCATAATTCGTTACTTTTCATTCTGTCAATAATCTATAATCAGAGACAAAAAACGAACGATTCTCGCAGAGTTATACATATTGAAAATAATAATAATTACTTCGAGGTTGTTTATCAGATGAAGAATATCTTTAGGTATATAATGGTAAGCTCGTTTTTTTTGGAATGCAACTGTAATGAAATGTTTCGGCAGATTTGTCTCTAGTATTTTGATATAAGCGTATTCATCAAGGTAGTACCTACTTTGAGTCTATATTGATATTAACCCTAGATGATTCGAAATTTGTGCCGTAAAAACTTAGAGTTAACGAAATAATCAGGGAAAAGCAACTGTAGTTGCAATTTATTTTTCTGATGGTATAGAGAGTTAAATTTATTTTAGCCTTTGAAAAAAGCGTCAGGGCACTATGAAAAATGAAACAGTTGTGAGAGAGTATGGATAAGTGCATTTTGAATAATATAACTATGTAACTTTTCCATTCAGCATGAGCTTCGTGGGGCCACATCAGTTACTTTGAATAATAAAAGGGTTGAACGAATTCTGTTCTTGACTTTTCCAGTTGGTTCACAATGTGTATATATATTTCGTTGTCAAATCATTGTGAATAAGCTTATAATGTACAATATTCCTATGGAATAATTCAATCATCTATCAATTTTCCGTATTTCCAACCACATTCCATGAAAACCTAGATTCCCCAATCATGACCATTTAATAATTTTTACATTTATCATCATTCTCATTCGTCATATCAGTACACGTTGATACATATAAATTCTCGTAAAATAATAAACGTCTGTTTTACTACGCTGCTGCACGGGCTACTGGGAAGGGGCTCGCGAGCCACTGCGGCTCGACTTGGCCTCACATCTCGCTCAAGGCTGCCTCGCTGTGTCTATTTTTTCTCGAGCTGCTCATGAGCAGCTCTGCTCCCGTGTCTGTACGCGGCTTAAGAACACATCGTCTATTGTACCACTAAATGCATGTGCATAAGTCTGAAAAAAAACAAGCTTGAAGGGAAATATCGAGAAAAATAATAGTAGGCCAAGAAACGAACGGTTATATGAAGTCTGGAATGTGAATACTGAAAAAATATTCAGTAGTTAGATATATTATTGTAGATGAGGGTAGGACTTACTTTCACTTATCGAGGTCAGAAATAAACCGTATAGGAGTAAATTATGAAAACTCCAATAATCAAACTGATCTTACTGACATAGGGTCAAAATCAGTAGAAGATAAGTCTCTGAAATCTGATATTGATAAATCAGACATAAAACTGATTCCTGACATAATGTCAAAATCAGTAGGTAATAAAATATCTAAAATATGATATAGCTGAATCAGATATAAAACTGATCTTTCTGACAGTGTCAAAATCAGTAGGTATAGATAATCAAATCTTTGGAATCTGATATTGATAAATCAGATATGAAACTGATCTTTTTGACACAGTGTCAAAGTCAGTAGGTGATCAAATCTCTGGAATGCGATATCGATAAATAAGATACGAAACTGAACTTCCTGATATAGAGATCATATGTTGAATAATCTGATATTAAACAGATCTTAATATAAAGTCAAATCGATAGGTAACTATATTTCAGAAATCTGATATTGATACCTAAATCATATATAAAACTGATTTTCTGATGTATTGTAAGAATTAATAGGTAACTGAGTTCAAAGAGATCTGATATTGATGAATCAGACATGATTTGCTGATGTTTCTGCTAATTAGTTATTGAGTCTTTGAAATACCTTGTCTCGATAAATTGGATAAGAAACGTCAAATAAAAAAAAAACAAAAGAATAATTCGAAAATCTAGAAATTTCTAGTGATGAATTTGAAAGGGTATAGGTAGTATTTAGATAATGCAAAAAACGATGTTTCAACAGATTGAAAATCAAAAACAAAAATGTTTCGAAATGTAAAGCTGTAGTCGAATTGAAAGGGAATTTCAAATTCTTCGATATAAATATATCTATATTTATAACAGATGATGGTTCATTGTGTACTCTGTCTATTTTGAATAAAATTCAATGTATTGAAGAAGAATTGAAAAGGAACAGAATTTTATGGAATTGAATGAACCATAGAGAAATTTGAAAAAAAATGGTGATATTCAAAGAGTTGATAACGCGCCATTGAAAATGTGATTGCATTTTTGAAAATAAACAGAGCTCGGACATGAGTTTCTGAGCTCTGTCTAATAGACGAATTGTAGAATGTAAATGGCTATTTACTGAAAGATATAAGTTGGTAAATTCATAAATTTATAAAGCTCGTCTTTAGTTTCAGCCAAAATATTGAATAGATCATAATGAAAAATATGAAAGTCGCAAGAATCTCAAGATCTAGACTCATGACAGCATTTGAAAATCAATCTTATTTACTAAAAAATCCATGGGATATAAATGCTCGAATCGTAAATAAGAGAGTGAAAATCTAATGTATGGAAGTTCCTGAAGGAATTAGTTGTAATAATGTTGAAGATAATGAAGGAATAAACAGTGATAAAAGTTGCATAAATCCTTGTACGGATTGAATAAAACAGTAAGATGCTGGTTTGGAGAATTTGAAAACGAAAAAATGCAAATGAAAGGGTTTTGAAATTATCCCCGTAGAAGTGTGTAAATAATTTGCAGACAGATGAAACATGGTAAAAATAATTAAACTTTATATTTATGTTCTCATGAGAATAACAGCAAGTGTCGATCATTTGAACTATGTTACATTATTTTAAAATCTGAGAGTAATTTTTTTGTGATGGTCCTAAAAATATCACAGATTTTTTCAATTATCAATTCTGAAATGACAATACCGACTTTAATTTATAAATGAATTAGTTGTGTTGGTATCAGTCATAAAGTGTCGAAACATTTCGATACAAAATTTGATTTCTTTCTAGGTGATCAGTTGAGAAAAATGTAATAAAATCAAATTTTATTCCTACAGGTTGTCAACTTGCAGATGTCTCCGCAGAAACATTACTAGCAGCCAAATTCTTGGAGCTGAGCGATGGAATAGATTAAAAACTAATCGATTATATGATATTATGGTAGTTTTAAATGAAATGGTCGGGTTAGGTTTTTCTGGGTTTTCCTTAATCCCATGCAACGAATGTTGGACCATTTGTATACATGTCCCAGAAAGCACAAGGAAGGTTATTTGTTTTGAATTAATGAAATGTATTACTTAGATCTTTTCTCTTTTGAAATGAGATTAATTTTTGAGGGGGCGTGTTGGTTTTTCAAGTCCCTGTTGAATGTTCAAAAATTAAGTCGCATTAGTTTATCATCGATACGTTTATCTGTGGTTCACTCGGAAATAATAAATTCTGAGATTAGGATTGTTATAGTTGACTTCGAGCAGAAATGCCTCTTCAGAATGTTTATATTATACACGTGCATGAGCCGAGGGACCATGCAGAAAAGCTTACATTTCGTGTTTTAAGGAATGCTAGATTCTTCCTAGATTATTAGAGTTAGTGCTCATTCAACACTCCATGAGTGAAGAAACCTTCCAAGTGCAGATGTCGCCAATAAAGAAATTGCATAAGAAAGATGAACCTTTCTTTCATTTCAACATAGCCTTTCCAACAAATAAAAATATTAAAGTAGAGATGAGACAACTTGCTGACAGCAATGGAATCAAAAACACACAATCCCAAAAAAAATTATATTCGATTCAAAATATGGAAATATTTCATAAATCTGAAAGATATTGAAGAAAAAAACATATCTTAGCTATAATTCTACAAAATTTCGTTCAAAACAAAAGTCTGCAAATATATTTATATATGTGTATTGAGGCATAATTTCGTTCAATATTGTTTTATATTAAAAAAAATTGTAGTTTTTGGTTTAATCCAAAACACAACCACTAAAGCTCGCCTTTAGATTGATGATTTTTGGCATCATATTAATGTACCTAAGTGATTAGTTGATGTAAAAATACATCGATACAATGACCGATAAGCCTGAATTCAATGCCCTGGCACCATTGATATAAGGACTGCTGTTTATGGATCGATGTACTCGTGACCTGGTATTAATGTCGATGGTCATTGATACAATGTTAACGGTTATCAAATACTGGTGATGAATTTAATGCTCTTGGGGGATTGATATAATCACTCGAACATTGAACAATGACCAACAGGACGTTATATCAATGAACTCGAGCATCGGCTAAAAATTGATGTCCAAATACATTGTCGTAAGGCTGAATTTGATTATATTCACGTACGTTTTCGTTCTGTGTAATTACATAAAATGTGTGAATTCAAACATTAAATCTACCTCAATAGATTGGTGAAACTACATAGAATTATACATATATATTTTTGCGCGCATGTTCTAGGGGAACAGCGTGCTATCGTTTTGTCCAAATGTCTGTAATTTTGGATGGTTGAGCCGAAAATGGTCTCAATCGACTAGGTTGGACTCACTGATGACGAATCCGGTGTCAAAATCGATTCTGTCCGGCCGGCCGTAGACACGATAACTGTCGACAGAAGCAAGCTAGCAACTTGAAACTTTCAGGATAGATTGCATCAAAATGCCGCGGTTGAGTTCGTTAATGGGCCAAATCGATCGAATAGTTTCGGAGTTATAGGCATTTGAAGTTTTGAAGTTATTTATTTTTTATTTCAGAATTTACCTTAGCGATTGGTTTCAAACTTGGCAGTTAGGTGAAGTACAACGACGCGCAACTTTTAGCTGAATTTCTTCAGGATTATATCGTCAGTAATTTTTAAAAAAAAAATTTTTCCAAATTTTTTTCCAAAAAAATTTTTTTTTCGGAAACTATTCATCATATCCAAGAAAAATTATACTCACGCTTTGACCTTCTAATTTTACAGCAGTGTACCAAATTTCAGTTCGATACGATCATAAGTTTTGGAGATATCGGGAAAAAATATGTCAAATTTCGAGGTGTTCTTCTCGATATCGTTGATTTTTTCGGTATAACTCGAGAAATACTGATTCAGTCCTAATTAAACTTCACAGCTAGTTTTAAGATGCTGAAAGACAACTTTATGCAAAATTTCGTGATAATCGTGTTATTAGAACAATTTGAAAAAAAAAATTTCTATGATTTTCTCATCATATCATCCTCATTAAATTCCGTATGAAACTTCGAACTGTTATTTTCGATGAAGTACTGGATTTCAATTCGATCTGATCTCTATTTTTGGAAATATTGGAAAAATAAAATTTTGATTGGGTATATCTACGGAATCATTGGGTGGATTTTACCCATTTACGAATTCGGCCTTCGTAATTAAGGTCCAAACCTTCTCTACAAATATCGAGTTTCTAAGTTGTTTCTTTCGGAAGTTATTGTGTTTACGCAGTCGGCCGTTAGGCTGACCGTAAACACAATAACTTCCGGAAGAAACGACTTAGAAACTCGATATTTGTAGAGAAGGTTTGGACCTTAATTACGAAGGCCGAATTCGTGAATGGGTAAAATCCACCCAATGATTCCGTAGATATCAAATATCGAGTTTCTAAGTTGTTTCTTTCGGAAGTTATTGTGTTTACGCAGTCGGCCATTATGCTGACCGTAAACACAATAACTTCCGGAAGAAACGACTTAGAAACTCGATATTTGTAGAGTAGGTTTGGGGCTTAATTACGAAGGTCGAATTCGTGAATAGGTAAAATCCGCCCAATGATTCCGTAGATATACCCATTCAAAATTTTATTTTTACAATATGTCCAAAAATACAGATATGATCGAATTGAAATCCAGTAATTTATCAGAAAAAAATTTCAAAAAGCACTGCCGTGAAGGCAGCAGCTTTTGCGCGCACGTTCAAATTCGTTGCTGAAGCGGTCATCTACATTGAACATGCGCGCAAAAGTTGCTGCCTTCACGGCAGTGCTTTTTGAAATTATGAAATTGAAAATTTCACTTTCCAGATTTGATTTTACATGAGGTATAGTGTAATATTACAGCACACTTCCCTGGCAACTTGATGCCAACGTATATAAAGTGCTGTAATTTTACGATGGAGTTTTTAACAGTGTACCTACAACTTGAAAAATCACCCTGTGTAGAGAGAATTGAGTGGGTACCTACAGAATAAAATTCTCAGATTCCTATTGCCTGAATCCTAAAGTGATTAATATCGTCTACAGTAATCATGAGTATACTGGCATGTTCGGGGGAGATTTGGTATTATGGAGCTGAAGAATCGTCGCCAAATGACTGACATTGTTGTACTATATAGAATATCGTCAATGGCTTGTTCCGTGTGCCTTATGTTCTGCAGTCATTTTCATTCAGATTCCCTGATAAGTTGCGAAATATATAGAGACACATTTTATGCCCCTTTAAGCTAGACGGATAGCGCTCTAAATGCCCCTATTTTGGCTATAGGATGATAACTTCATTGAACAATATTTGCATTGACTAAGATATTTTGATATATCTGCACTCAGTAATCTGAAGCGTAGTCCCCAGGAATATTCTCTTATGAAGAAACACTACTGTTTCAATTTCTTTTGCTGGTTTTTGAATCGATGTAAGTACCTAATTTGTAGTTTCAAAGTGGCGAATTTTGTTTTTTTAGGCTGAGCCTGTTTGTATTCCTTGTAAACTATTGAATAAATTGATAAATATGATCAACAATCTCAGGAAAAAAAGTTTCGACAAAACTTTCGAAAATTTTGCACGTTGTATGTTGGCATTTTTCAAGTTACAACGAAATTTCAATCTGATCACATTGGTACTTACCTATTTCATAAGATATCCAGGAAGTAATCTAAACAGTTGAGATTTCTATAACTGTATATAATAGATATAACTATATATAAGCAATTTGACCGATTTCGCCATATAACGATATTAACCGAGATATTCAGACCAAACCAAACCAAACCTGAAAAGTTAGACTACAAACGGTCAGACCGCCGGACAGAATTGAATTCGACCACGGATAAACCATCATCAGTGAGTTCAACCTAGTCGTTTGAGACCATTTTCCAGAAAATATTCGAAAATGCCAAACCTTGGGACAAAAATATAACGCGCTGTTCCCCAGCAGAACAATCGAGTAAAAATCGGATTCACACCGTTCAAATTTATTTTTTAGTGCCGAGATAAAAACAACAAATTTATATAATTTTATTGTCAAGAATGCAATAACAAACGTTCGAAGAGCACCCAGGTCCCAGGCCTCATTCAAATATCGAAAAGATAACGCTACTTTCCCGAGCCATTTCTTCCGAACAAACCATACCTTCGCAGATCTGAATATCCTCGAAATTCTCCGTCTGGTACCGAGAAGTAAAACATTTTAGAATCATTGGAAATCTTCAAGTACCTAAATATCCCGGCAGTAAAATGAAATTCCCCAGTTCTCGAAATTGAAATAAGCCTGTAGAACATTTGAATACGTTGTTACCTATAACTTAAAATACACCCAGTTTGAAAATGTAGTAGTACTACAAAACTCAGGTCACTGTTGAACTTTAATAAAATAGTTTGATAATAAACAAAGTAATTTCTCTTATTTCATTTCAAATGAACCCAGTAACAGACTATTATATCCAACCAAGGAGATAGTGTTCTTAGAAATAGAGGGGATGACGCTTCTTTGTGATTGGCTCCGGAGATAAACGTTCCTACGCGGCTCCGCGCTGTTTCTGAAAGTGACCAGTCTACTGCTGGGGTTCGATTTAGATACGTTTCAGACGAGTTGATTCTTGGAGATTTTCGTACTTATTTCGTGGTATTTTGTGTGTGTGTGTTAGGTTAAGTTTCGTATAATTAAGATAGTGACTTTATTTTTTAAGACAGTGACTTTATTTTTCAAGATAGTGACTTTGGTATTTGAGATAGTGACTCTTTTTTTAAAGATAGTGACTTTTTGTGTTTCGTGATAATAATTATTCCAACTTCTGAAAATGTGAGTATCAGCTCTTGAAAACATTATCCATCTATATTCTACCATTATAAATGATTACAAATCGATTTTCGGGAGTCATGCAGATTGATCTGCATTGATTCTTACACTGAGAAAAATCGTCCGAATGAACAGTTTGTTGGGAGTTATTTCATCAATAACGAACGCGGTGTCCATTTACTTATAACAATCCACTGGGATGAGTAGAATGAGTTTTCTGTTATTGCCCATTTGCTATAAATAATCTTTTTCTTGATGTGGGAGTCAAGAAATTTACAGGTTATAAGTTCATAATACCCACTATAAACTTTTTCATTCAATAAATATCATTTGTGATGAGAATGAATACTGTTGATTAGTCATTATTATAGTGCTTTAATTATTCATAAATGAAAAGTTATTTGAATTAATTAAAAGTTATTCATTAATTTCGGAGTTACTCGGTTTCCTCCGTTCTTGCAGTTTTTTATACGAATCGACGGCCAACGCCGCGCGAAGCCGCTTTAAGGGCGCCATTTTTTCCATCTAAAAAGCTATCGGTTCGGTATTGGCGCCACCAGAGACTACAAACACAGACGATATCATGGACTAGGCCGACTGGGCGTCACGTAACTTCAGCACACTGCTCTATGCATAGAGAGAGAGGTATAGTGAAGAATGGAATAGGGACCGGCAGAAGACTCTAATTTGCTATTGCGATACATAAGAATATCAGGTTTTTAAATTTCTAGGAGATATTTTGACTATTTCGAATGGGATGAGTATAGAAAACCAGAGGAGCAATGTCGTGAAGGCAGCAACTTGTGCGCGCATGTTCAATGGAGATTACAGCTTTTTTGGCAACGAATTTGAATACGCGCACAAAAGCTGCTGCCTTCACGGAAGTGCTTTTCTAGGTTATTCGATAATGTATACTGGATTTCAATTCGATCTAGATCCAAACTGTTTTTTTGGAATTATTGGGAAAATAAAATGGGTATATCTACGGAATTATTGGGCGGATCCTACCCATTCACGAATTCGACCATTGTAATTAAGCCCCAAACCTACTACTAATCGAGTTTCTGGGTTGTTTCTTTTGTTACTATGTTTACGGTTGGCTATTAATCCAAAGTCAGAAACAACCGCAACACTTATGAAGATGCCAAATATGAAATAATTAATGCACAAATTTGGTGATAGGGCCTTATAGGCGATCGTTAACACAATAACCTCCGAACGAAATCAATAAGAAACTCAATATTCGTAGAATAGATTTGGACCTCAATTACGAAGGCCGAATTTGTGAATAGCTAAAATCCACCCAAAACTTCCGCAAATATAGCCATTAAAAATTAGTTTTTCCCAATTTCCAAAAATATAGATCAGATTGAATTGAAATCCAATACTTCATCGAAAATGACATTTCTCGATGGTTTAGACAGAATTTCATGAGGATAATGTGATTTTTTTTAAAATTTTCTAATGACACGATCACCACAAAATTACTTATAAAGTTGTCAATCAGCATTTTCAATCAATTCAAGGATATCCAGGAAAAAACACGAAATTTGACATATTTTCTCGGAATAAAACTTATCATCGAATCGAACTGAAGTTTGGTACACTACTGTGAAATATAAGGTTCAAGGCCTGAGCAAAACTCTTTTTCGAATATAATGTATTCGAAAAAAAAAATTTTTCGAAAATTTTATTCGCTGACAACAAGATTTCAACAAAATTCCGCGAAAAGTTGCGAGCAGAACTTACGGTCAAACCATCTGTCAAGTTTCAATCCAATCGCTTCAGTAGTTCTCGAAATATCAGGAAAATAACCTCAAAACTTCAAATGGCTATAACTCCAAAACCGTTCGACCGATTTTGCCCCCTAACAAACTTAACCTTCGTATTTTGAAATACAACCTTACGCTTGTAACCGTGATGACGGCCGGCCGGACAGAATCGATTTTGACACTGGATTCATCATCAGTCAGTCCAACCTAGTCGTTTGAGACTATTTTCGGCTCAAAATTCGAGAATAACAGACATTTGGACAAAACATACGCGCAACGAGCTACATGAATTAGAATGATGACCTTTTCTTGATATATTTTCATATCTTTCATAAACAAGAGAAGTTTATCGTGTTCAATTTGTGTGAGTATGTTTTTATTTCTGTTCCAAAGTTTTCCGAAAGTTCAGAACTGAAACACACTTTTTTGATTAATTTCATATTCCATATCATGGAAAATTTATTTCAATTGGAATATCCAGTATTTCTTATAAATTTATGGCCATTCAAATATTATAAAAAAAAATTCAGAAAAGCACTGCCGTGAAGGCAGCAGCTTTTGCGCGCATGTTCAATGTAGATGACCGCTTCGGCAACGAATTTGAACTTGCGCGCGAAAGCTGCTGCCTTCACGGCAGTGCTTTTCTAGATTTTTTTTCGATGAATTACTGGATTTCAATTCGATCTAATCTGTATTTTTGGAAATATTGAAAAAATAAAATTTTTAATGGGTATATCTACGGAATCATTGGGCGGATTTTACCCATTCACGAATTCGACCTTCGTAATTAAGCCCCAAACCTTATCTACAAATATCGAGTTTCTTAGTCGGTTCTTCCAAAAGTTATTGTGTTTGCGGTCGGCCTAACGACCGACTGTGTAAACACATTAACTTCCGGGAGAAACAACTCAGAAACTTAGTAGAGTAGGTTTGGACCTCAATTACGAAGGTCCAAATCGTTAAGGGGTTAAATCCGCACAATGATTCTGCAGATATACCCATTCAAAATTTATCTTTCCAATATTTTCAAAAAACCAGATTATATCGAATTGAAATTCTGTACTCCTTCGAAAAATGACAGTTCGAAGGTTCATACAGAATTTTATGGGGATAATTTGATCAGACAATCACAGAATATTGAATATTTGAAAAAATAAAAGTTTTTTTTCGAATTGTTCTGATGACTCGATCATCACGAAATTCTGCGCAAAGTTGTCCATCAGTATTTCCAGGCTAGCTGCCAAGTTTCAGTATGATTGACATAGTATTTTTTTGAGTTATTCCAAAAAAAATACCGATATTTGAGAAACCACGAAGTTTGACGTATTTTTTCACCTTATATTCGAAAATTATGACCGCATTGAATTAAAATTTGGTACACTGCTGTGAAATACAAAGCTCATGGTACGACCGGAATTTTTTCCGAGTGTAATGAACAGTTTCCGAGAAAAATTTTGAAACATTTTGTTTCCTTCAAAAGTTAGAGTACAAATTGAAAGACGGCAGGAAAGAATTGGATTCGACCACGGGTTCATCATCAGTGAATTGTGCATGAGTCCAACATAGTCGTTTGAGACCATTTTCCAGAAGAAATTCGAAAATTTTAAACATTGGAACGAAAACATAACGCTCTGTTCTCCAGAACAATGACGTAAAAAGTGCCTTCACAACGTTATTTTAAGATTCAAATTCAAATGCTAAAGATGAAAATCCATTCATTCAAATATCGAAAAGATAACTCTAATTTAGCGAATCATTTCTTTCAAACAAATCATAACCTTACCAGACATGAATCACCTCGAAATTCTCCGGCTGGTACCAAAAAGTAAGACACGCGTTTTAGAATGCATGGAAATCTTCAAGTACCTAAATATCCCGGCAGTAAAACGAACAGACGGACCTATGGACTTCCCCACTTCCCGAAATTGCCAAGAAATAGGCCTGCACAACATTTAAATACGTTGTTAACTAACTTGATATACACAAAGTTTGAAAATTTATTTTATTATATTTGAAATGAATGAAGTAACGGACTACTCCATCCAACCAATGGAATAGTTTTCTTAGAAATAGAGGGGATGACCCTTCTTCGTGATTGGTCCCGGAGATAAACGTTAGTCCGCGCTGGTTCTGAAGCGGGACTGAACTGACCCAGAGACCAGTCTATTGCTAGCATTAGGGCCAGTATTATGAAACTTAACTGAAAGTTATCTTTAATTTTAACTGACTGTTAAACTTTTGCTCGAAAAATTATAAAAGTCTCATTTCTATCATAGACAAGATATACTGTGATGATCTCTATGAGAAGGAGAAGGAAATAATTAAAGATTCTATGATAAATCTAACCACCAATTTCTGGGTTGGAAAAATACTCCCTTTCAAAACATGATAGGAATAAACAAATCCTCTATTGACAAATACCTATTCGCACTATGAATCAGGGAGCTTAATGGATTGTGGTTTCCATAAAAATAGAAAGTGAATTACTGATTTGAGGGAGAGTTGCAATGATCAATTTTGAATTCTTATACTTTTTGCAATTGGAAGGGATGTTTTGGTATTTATTCGGTAACCGAACTAAAACAACTACTTCCACTGATGAATATATTTGAAATGAAAGCTTAAAAGGAAAAACTTTGACAATAATGATATACAAATTCAGGAATAATTGTACAATTACAATGAAATTCTTCCAAATCCAATTAGGTACTGATTAGGTCATTAAATTAAAAAAAATGGTAATGTTTTGTGTGGCTCCAGGTTATCCAGCCTTGCTATTTAGAATTTGTACACAGTTACCAGCTACAGTTTGGCCATTATTATAAGAAAAGTATCCATTGCAATTATGATGGTTTCTTTTCATCTTAAAAGTTAAATAATGTGTATAAATTATTATGTTTCATTACGCCTTCAAAACTTTTATCTGTTATATAATACACCAAAAAGACTAAATGCCAATGATTTTTTTTCATTTACATCTTATAATAGTTGAACAGAAAGAGTAACTGATATTTTCATTACAATAATATGCCATGATCAAGTCTCGAGATTGGATTCTTACTCGAGTGAGGTTTATAGCAGGCATTTTGATGTAAATAGATAATAAGTATGCAATTTTTCATGGGACATTTCTGATAATACAGTTCATCAGTATAGTTGTGAAGCTTTTGAAGGTTTGCGAGGTAGCTTCAACCTCTTTGGGACAGTTTCACGTTTCGTCCCGGCTTAGTTTGGGGGAACTCGTCAGGGCATGCACCAAACTAAGCCGTTTACATGCCTACGTGAGTGGACACCCCTTGTGAGGACCACAAGGGAGTGTACCAGACCGTTGGGGATGAGCGTATATCCGAGATCTTGAGAGGAGCTAACCGGGACAGCGTGCGCGCTAGCGCCCCCTGTACGCTGACCGATGATGTTGGCCAAACGTTACAGGCAGATAACGCAGGATACTTAAGACGCAAGTTGGTACTGCGCGCGCGACTTAAGTAAGAGCTGAGAGAGGGCGCTCGCTACAGGACTCCCCTTCCAGTGAAAACGATACCAGAAAGATGTATCTGGAGGAGTGTGACCGAGACCGAAAAGGTGTTCTCCTCTAAAACGCGGCTGTGAGCGAGCCGTTGTGCCATTGCTGCGCTGTTGAGCACGAGTCTACGGCGTTTGATGCACGGTTGACCAAACCGTTTTGTGATGAGCCGTGTAGACTGTGTGCTAGAGCGCTCTGCCTCGTCGTTCGAGGAGTGTGACCGATTTAGAGGAGGTCAGCTTTTGACGGAATGTAGTCATGGCCGTATTGACCAGAAGATTTCCCACAAGTGCGGCCGTGATGCCGAGCAGTTGTGTGCCTTTGAAATGTGAGAAACCCGAATTGAGAAACGCTGCGCCACTTGTGAGTTCCTATACCACTCGATATCGTGCAGTGAGCTGGGTGCATTAGTGAGCACAGCTTTGAGCAGCGTGTTGCAGCACGAGAGCGAAGTGGCGATGTAGAACCTCCTCGGGATGGTTGCCGAACCATCGCTGAGGGAGGAACGGATAGGATCACACAGTGACAAGCGAGGTTCTCACTGGAAACGAAGATGATCGCGGAGGGACAGAAACTGTGACACCGTCGTTGAAATGAATCACGTCGGAAAGTCTCCACTGAAGCTTTTGAAGGTTTGCGAGGTAGCTTCAACCTCTTTGGGACAGTTTCACGTTTCGTCCCGGCTTAGTTTGGGGGAACTCGTCAGGGCATGCACCAAACTAAGCCGTTTACATGCCTACGTGAGTGGACACCCCTTGTGAGGACCACAAGGGAGTGTACCAGACCGTTGGGGATGAGCGTATATCCGAGATCTTGAGAGGAGCTAACCGGGACAGCGTGCGCGCTAGCGCCCCCTGTACGCTGACCGATGATGTTGGCCAAACGTTACAGGCAGATAACGCAGGATACTTAAGACGCAAGTTGGTACTGCGCGCGCGACTTAAGTAAGAGCTGAGAGAGGGCGCTCGCTACAGTTGATTTGTGAAAACCCCTAAAATCTCCAGCAACTATCAAGAAAGAACAAGATGCATAAACTCTGCGCGTATTACATTCGCATGGCACTAGCGTCATAGCACGATTTTTAAGAATATGTATTCCATTAGAGGCGTACAGAGTGTCCAGATAAGCGAAATCGGTTTTTGAATTCCGTTTCTTCCCATAAATTCAAATGATGGTTCAGCCGATTTCTAAATATCCTTTCTCAACAAGGATATTCAACAATAATCATGGCATCATCGTTATATTCACTTGAAATTCCTTAAAAAATGAAGTGGATATCTCTTGCTAACATGTTTCCGAAAATAGAAACCAACATGTTGACAACAAACAAATCGAGGTTATATTCCTCTTATGTCAGCCGAAAAGACAGAGAATCTGTGAAAAAAAAACGATTTAACTTAAACTATAATTGATACCCAAACCACCAGATAAAGATAACCCTGCAAATCTAACTTTAACTGGAAATTACTGCTTAATTTTCAGTTGAAGTTAAAGATAACTTCCAGTTAAGTTTTATAATGCCGGCCCTTAGTAGCGTAGATGTTAGAGCGATTCGGTCGAGTTTCGAGTTATTTGTATGGTTTTTTGTTTGTGTCTTTCTAGTTCTTGTTCTAATATTTTATGTGTGCCTGTGTGTGATTTAGTTGATATAGTGATTCCATTTTTCAAGACAGTGACTTTGTTTTTGAGATAATGACTCCTTTCTATAAGATAATGACTTTTGTGCTTGTAAGAATAATTGAGAACTGATAACAACCACTGGGGTAAGTAGAATTTATTTTCTGTTATCTCCAGTTTGCTACAAATAATCTTTTTCTTGGTGTGGGAGTCAAGAAATTTACAGGTTATACGTTCCTAAAACCCACAATTATCTTATTCATTCAATTAATTTCATTGGTGATAAGTATACTTTCGATAGGCCATTATAATTACTTTTATCATTCATAAATGAATAGTTATACTGTTAATTCGGTTTCCTCCGTTCTTGCAGTTTGTCATTCGAATCGACGGCCAACGCCGAGCGAAGCCGCCTGAAGGGCGCCATTTCCATCTAGAAGGTTGTCGATTCGGTATTGGCGCCACCAGAGACTACATACACAGACCATAACATGGACTGGGCGTCACTTAACTTTAGCAGACTGCTCTGTGCAATCTACCTTAGAGTGAGAGGTATAGTAAAGGATGGAATAAGGACAAGCCGAGGATACGAGTTTGCTATTGGGGTACATTAGAAAATCAGGTTTTCAATTTTTAGGAGAAATTTTGAGTATCCTCATTAAATTCGATAAAAACTTTCAAATTGTAATTTTTCGATAAATTACTGAATTTCAATTTGATCTTATCTGTATTTTACCCACTCACGAATGCGGCCTTCGTAATCAAGATCCAAACCTTCTCTACAAATATTGAGTTTCCAAGTTGTTTTTTTCGGAAGTTATTGTGTTTACGATCTGACCGTAAACACCGACCGTATTTGTAGAATATTTTTCGAGAATTTGTCGTGAAGGAAAAAAAATTGTCGCGCTTTTGGTTTTTTTAAAGGGTTGCTTGCTTAAAATTAATTTATCAGTGCCATTCTTCAATATGGATGGAATTCGATCAAACATGTTATAAATATTTGTAAAGAACTCGTCGTAAACCATCTAATGTGAAAAAATCTAGAAGAGAACTGCCGTGAAGGCAGCAGCTTTTGCGCGCATGTTAATGTAGATGACCGCTTCGGCAACGAATTTGAACATGCACGCAAGAGCTTCTGTCTTCACGGCAGTGCTTTTCTAGATTTTTTCGATAAATTACTGGATTTCAATTAGATCTAATATTTATTTTTGGAAATATTGGAAAAATAAAAATTTCGAATGGGTATATCTACGGAATAATTGGGCGGATTTTACCCATTCACGAATTCGACCTTTGTAATTAAGCCCCAAACCTACTCTACAAATATCGAGGTTATAAGTCGTTTCTTCCGAAAGAAACAACCTAGAAACTCGATATTTGTAGGGAAGTTTTGGACCTTGATTACGAAGGCCGAATTCGTGAATGGGTAAAATCCACCCAATGATTCCGCAGATATACCCATTCAGAATTTTACTTTTCCAATATTTCCAAAAATACAGATCAGCTCGAATTGAAATCCAGTACTTCATCGAAAAATTACAGTACGATGGTTCATGCAGAATTTAATGAGGATGATATGATAAGAAAATCACAGAATATTTTTTTCAAATTGTTCTAATGACACGATCATCACGAATGTTGCATAAAGTTGTGTTTCAGCATCTTCAAACAAGCTACGAAATTTTATTAGGATTGAATCAGTATTTCTTGAGTTATACCGAAAAAACCAACGATATCGAGAAGAAAACCTCGAAACTTGACAAATTTTTCCCCAATGTCTCCAAAAATTATGATCGTATCGAACTGAAATTTGCTACACCGCTGTGAAATCAGAAGCTCAAAGTCCGAGTGGAACTTTGTTTTGAAAAGGATAAACGGTTTCCGGAAAGAAACTTTTTTTGAAAAAAAAATTAGAATTTTTTTTTAAAATTTACTGACAGTATGATCCTGACAAAATTTGGCTCAAAGTCGCGCATCGTTATACTCCACCTATTTGCCATGTTCAAATCCAATCGATCGAGTAGTTTCTGAAATAAAAAATAAAAAATTTCAAGGGGCTATAACTCCGAAACTATTCGGCCGATTTGGCTCATTAACGAACTTCGCCGCGGCATTCGGATGTGCAAACTACTCTACAAGTTTTAAGTCGCTAACTGGCTCTGTTCGACAGTTATCGTGTCCACGGCCAGCCGGACAGAATTGATTTTTACACCGGATTCGTCATCCGTGTGTCCAATCTAGTCGTTTGAGACCATTTTCGGCTCAATCATCGAAAATTACAGACATTTGGACAAAACGATAGCACGCGGTTCCCCTAGAACATGCGCGCAAAAATACTTAATTTTTTTGCGCAAATGTTCTAAGAAGAGCGTGCTATCGTTCCGTCAAAATTTCTGAAATTTTCGAAATTTTTCCTGAAAATTGTTTCAAACGAGTAGGTTGCACTCACTGCTGACGAATCCGGTATAAAAATCTATTCTGTCAGCCAGAAGGCAAGTTTTATGGGCTTACGTAGGATCCTACCGACTTGAAATCTTCATGGTAGGTTGCATTTCAAAATGCGACAGAATCAGCTAAACGGTTAAGTCATTTGAAATTTTGAGGTTATTGATATTTAAGAAACTACCCGAATAATGGGATTGCGGAACTAGGCAGTTGGTTGAAACATAATTTTTTTCGACGAGAAAATTCGCTCATACCTTTGAGCTTCAATTTCATAGCAGTATATCAAATTTCAGTTCAATTCGATTTCAGTTTTCAAGGAACTAATTTCTCTGAAAAATATGTTAAATTTTGAGGTTTTTTTTACAGTATCGTTGTTTTATCTGGAATAGCTCAAAAAATACTGATTTAATCCTGATGAAACTTAGTAACTCGTTCGTGAATGATGATTAACAACGATAGGAATTGGTTTCACGGAGAAAAAGTCCAAAAAGCACTGCCGTGAAGGCAGCAACTTTTGCGCGCATGTTCAATGTAGATGACCGCTTCAGCAACGAATTTGAACGTGTGCGCAAAAGCTGCTGCCTTCACGGCAGTGCTTTTTGAAATTTTTTTCTGATAAATTACTGGATTTCAATTCGATCATATCTATATTTTTGGACATATTGTAAATATAAAATTTTGAATGGGTATATCTACGGAATCATTTGGCGGATTTTACCCATTCACGAATTCGACCTTCGTAATTAAGCCCCAAACCTACTCTACAAATATCGAGTTTCTAAGTCGTTTCTTCCGGAAGTTATTGTTTTTACGGTCAGCCTGACGGCCGACTGCGTAAACACAATAACTTCCGAAAGAAACAACTTAGAAACTCGATATTTGTAGAGAAGGTTTGGACCTTAATTACGAAGGCCGAATTCGTGAATGGGTGAAATCCACCCAATGATTCCATAGATATACCCAATCAAAATTTTATTTTTCCAATATTTCCAAAAATACAGATCAGATCGAATTGAAATCCAGTACTTTCATACAGAATTTAATGAGGATGATATGACGAGAAAATCATAGACATTTTTTTTTCAAATTGTTCTAATAACACGATTATCACGAAATTTTGCATAAAGTTGTCTTTCAGCATCTTAAAACTAGCTGTGAAGTTTAATCAGGACTGAATCAGTATTTCTTGAGTAATACCGAAAAAATCAACGATATCGAGAAGAAAACCTCGAAATTTGACATATTTTTTCCCGATATCTCCAAAACTTATGATCGTATCGAACTGAAATTTAGTACACTGCTGTGAAATTAGAAGGTCAAAGTGTGAGTATAATTTTTTTTTGGATAGGATTGATGGTTTCCGAAAAAAAAATTTTTTTGTAAAAAAATTTCGAAAAAAATTTGATATGATCTTGACGAAATTTGGCTCAAAGTTGCGCGTCGTTATACTCCACCAAACTGCCAATTTGAATCCAATCGCTTGAGTAGTTCCTGAAATAAAAAATAAATAACTTCAAAACTTCAAGTGCCTATAACTCCGAAACTATTCGACAGATTTGGCCCATTAACGAACTTAGCCTCGGCATTCTGATGCGCAACCTATCCTAGAAGTTTCAAGTAGCTAGCTTGCTTCTGTCGACAGTTATCGTGTCTACGGCCGGCCGGCCGGACAGAATCGATTTTGACACCGGATTCGTCATCAGTGAGTCCAACCTAGTCGATTGAGACCATTTTCGGCTCAATCATCCAAAATTACAGACATTTGGACTAAACGATAGCACGCTGTTCCCCTAGAACATGCGCGCAAAAAGAGCTCCAGTAATAATAAATAACATAATCACAAGGACGAATATCCGTTGATAAATCAACAAATATTTCCCCTTGATCCGAGCTAATCATCCAATCAACCAAAACACCTACACCGAAGAAGCGGATCCAGGTAGAATGACTACAGCTGTTTCAAAATTGTTATTGATCGTCAGGTCAACTTAACTTGGATAAACCTCAGATAGTTCTCTCGATACTTGTTACCTTTCAGAATGACCGCTGCAGTATAACAACACGTACATCGCGCCATCTGCCAGGAGCATCTTGCGAGTTCCACCTTCGAGTGCAGAATACTTTGATCGATGTGTATGACGTTCATCCTTTTGTCGCATCAGGTCGCTGTAACTGCGATATTGCAGTTTTACAAACAACCGACACGACATTGGAAACGCTCAGGATGAACGTCATACGCATCGATCGAAGTATTCTGCACTCGAAGGTGAGACTCGCAAGATGTACCTGGCAGATGGCGCGCTGTATGTTGTATACTGCAGCGGTACTTCTGAAAGGTAACAAGTATCGAGAGAACTCTCTGAAGTTTATCCAAGTTAAGTTGACCTGACGATCAATAACAATTGTGAAACAGCTGTAGTCATTCTACCTGGATCCGCTTCTTCGGTGTAGGTGTTTTGGTTGATTGGATGGTTAGCTCTGATCAAGGGAGAATATTTGTTGATTTATCGACGGATATTCGTCCTTGTGATTATTATGATTAACAACTTTCGTGAGGGCGGTGTCATCACGAAAATCTGAAAAAAAATCAATTTTTCTTTCAAATATTTTATATTCTGTGGTCTTCCAATTATATTTCCCTACGATATTGTGTATGAACCTCTGAGTTGTTATTTTTCAATCAAGTTCTGGGTTTCAATTCGATCGAACTGTATTTTTGTGAATATTGAAAAAACGAGATTTTGAAACTTATTTTTGCCATTTTCTGTCAAGCTTTTTTGACCAGATAAAATTTCGTAGATCCTGCTTTAAGAATTTCAATTTAACAGAATTGCCATTTTTTAAAGATTCCTTTCGTTAAAACATCATCATATGCTATCGCATATTACTTTTCTATTTCAATTACTACATTGTTCCTTTTGAATTCATCGTTATGTTCATCTACGGGTATGCTTCGTATTCATCTTCCGATGAATTGTCATTCAATTCCATTATTATTGGATCGAATAGATTTTTATCCGAAAATTATTCTTTTCTATTTCAATTACTACATTGTTCCTTTTGAATTCATCGTTATGTTCATCTACGGGTATGCTTCGTATTCATCTTCCGATGAACTGTCATCCAATTCCATTATTATTGGATCGAATAGATTTTTATACGAAAATTATTCTTTTCTATTCTTCTCGTTTTCCTTTTCCCTTTTTCAGTTCACACTTTACCTCCGAAATTTTTCATATATACTCCTAACTTTTTTTTTGGTTAAATCTCCTTAGTGTATACGTGCTCATTCTTTCCCTACCTTCCTCCAAAAACCAACATGAGGAAGATTTTTCTATCACGGAAGCCTAAAACCGAAAATTTTTCAATGGAACTCCAGCACCCCGTCCTCAGATTTTTCCTCGTAATTTCACGTTCAAAAAATTTTCTCACGAAAATTTCACGAATTCTAATGAAAGAATTATCCCTTCAGTCCAAGCGCAAGAACTTGTAAACTTGTAACTTCCATATTTGAAGCAGAATCAGCATTTCAGTAATAATATCATATTTAGTAGAATATGCCATGAAAAAAGCACATTTACGTTACATGGATCAAAAAACTTCATTCCTATAAATTTTGATTCGAATAGATATTGTGCAGAATTAACATAAATTTTATCATGATCCATAGGAAATTCTCTAATAGATTTCCACATTTTTGAGGGAATTTTCTACAGAACAACATAATTAGTCTATTTATCACTGAGCCCTGAAAATTTCGTTTCATCGAGGCTCGGTAAATTGAAATAAATTTTTTATTGTATTATTGTAGGTAACTCTCTGAAGAAAGTAAGTATTTCATAATCTCAAAAAACGTCATTATATTATTTCCAACCTACAGAGCCCCTGTAGATGCTTTAATAGGGCAAAACATGTTGAGCGAATTTTATAAATGAAAGATCCATTTACGTACGAAAATTCTTGTTATTTTATTTCTGATCTGTTCAAAATGAAAGGAAAATCAAAATGAAAGAAGAATACTACAAAAAAACCGAGATTATTGGAACTTGTTGAGCAAGACGGTAAAAGGTTGTCAAATGTATGGAAGCAATTGCCAAAGCATGTAGAAAGTGATTTTTTTTTAATTTTCATTATATCTATGAGACTAGGTATATGTTTCTTGTTCCTTGACAGTTTGATTCTCTTTTATTACATGTGTTGTGTACTCATTGATGTGGATATTAAAGTTTAATTTATTATTGTCTGAAAATATTCATTCCTTATTTTTTGAGCATTCTTTCAATCCTCAGAAAAACTACATCTAACTGATAATTTTCTTCATTAATTCCATCCATATATATCTTGTCTATGAGTCCATCACACTCCGTCTATCTCGAATTTTAAAGTAACCTTCCAACTTAAGGCTCCTCATTTCACTAGATGATCAAAGCAGTTTGGCCATGGGTGTTGGGATGTATTCATTAAATCCTACAAAATATGTATTTGAATGCCTTGTCATTAAGTTAGAAGGTCACAGCTCTTACTTATATTGTGAGTAACGAAATATATTGAACAAAGTACTATTAGTGTATACATTCAAGGAGTGCATACCTGGTGGTAAAGATACAGAAAATGATGGCTCCCTTTTCTTTAAAATTCTGAATGCTGATAATCATGTAGGTATTATAGAATATCGTCCAAAATTTATAACAAATATTGCCAGATTGATTCCTTAGGCAGTTATTTCTGCCAGACGTTCGAAAGCTCGCAAAAAATTATGTTACTTTACTTTCAGTCGAAGTCTTGATTTTTATATATGCTTATGAGACACAACTCCAAAAGTCCGTCTTCAAAAAATCTCTTTTTAGATTTCTTAATCACAACTGTCATTCATTGATAAAAGCTAGATGAAAAAATAACACTACGTTAGGAGGTGTTTATTTCCAGAACCATAATACGGTTACGAGATCAGAGCTGAATGTCTTTTTCATTTGTTCAAAAGAAAAAAGTCATTTGCACTTTATAGTTCTCGAAAAAGCAGATCGTTGCTCTGGGATGAATCTGTCTCATAGGCGGAATCTGGTAGCATGGACTTCTAACAATATGATACCATGGCTGTCAGCCACATACGGTCCACATATGCAATATAGAAAAAGACATGCATAATTCATTTGAAGATACACTCTGAAACAAATTACCATATGCCAATGTTGAACAGCAATAATCATGGTGAAATATTTATACTTGCATGAATCTTATGAGACAATAATAATATTTCGAGTGCCCCATGAAGATCAGACATCAAATAACCAACTGTTTTGAAGAAATATATGGAAGGAAAGATGGCAAGCTGTAGAAAATAATAAACTCAAGACAATTAACCGCAACTTGAATTCAGTTGACTATGAGGGGATTTCACGAAGACATCAGATCATCTTGACTCGCCTCAGAATCGGCCATACCAGATATACCCACCAATTTCTCCCCAAAAATGAAAACCCCAAACGATGTATATCATGCAATGAGGTGCAGACCGTAAGACATCTGATGATAGAGTGTCCCAACTCCAGGGAGAATCGGCAATCCTCAGGACTACCAGAGAACCTTGAAGATGCCTTGGATCCAAAGAACCTTGACATGCTGCTGACATTTTTTAAATCTGTTCACACGATATTTAGAATTTCACAATGTATATACTGTACTGTATTGCCGCTAATAACCTTCGTGGTTGATGCGGATTTTCTAAATAAAAAATAATAATATATTCCTTTCATTATGGCTGATCCAACTATAAACAGAGACCAAGGAATCTAACCAACAATTTTAAATAATTTGCAATTCAAATGCAGCTACATAGTATTTTGTGTCCGTATTTCTTTCACATTGAATTAAAATAATTCATATATAATGAGTATTTTCATTATAAATTATATTTCAAGCTGTAAGCTTTAAAAACAGACTTATTCATATATAAACAAGCATTATCCTCAACTAGATTATAGTTGAAATAAAAGTAACCCCACCACTTAAAAATTCAAATGATTTATTGCTCTGCTACAATATATTTATTATATATTGAAATATCAGTAAAAATACTCTGAACAAGCAGTGGTTGTAGTCTTCTTTCTGCTATGAAATCAGGATTCACTCGATTCGCAACCACATCTCGTTCCACATATGATACGTCGTACATCCCACAGTCAAAAATAAGAGAATGATCGCCATCTTCTTCACCGAACACTACAGGAGCCAGGGCTGGGCAGTATTTCAATAACTTGTAATTGAAATACGTATTTGAAATACAAATACGTATTTTGTATTTGTATTTCAATTACCTCTTGAAAATGTATTTTGTAATTGGTATTTCAAATACCTGACGCTGAAGTATTTTGTATTTCGATACATTTGTCTTCGAAATACTTTCCAACAAATACATTTAGCGCTGAGCGCTCTACAGAAAATAGTCCCTGAATCTTCCTTCAGATGGCGCGACGTTCATCTGCTTCATCCAGTTCTTTTGCTAGCAATCATATTTTCGGCAAATGGAAAGGAAGAAAAGGACCTGCGCAATGGTCATTTCATCATGGAGTTAGAGTTAGTTTACTTCTAAAAACGATATGAGCAAAGAGCTTACCATCCTTGAACATTATCCTATCATAAAAAATGTGTTCATACAACACAAGTTTCTGCCCATCAGGAACTGTAGAAAGATCTTTTTTTTTTTAGCAGGTTTTATTCATTTCCCAACAAGAGGCTGTTTAACACATTTAACGTAACACCTAAATATTTTGTAATTTGTATTTCAAATACAAATAGTTAATATACTGTATTTGGTATTTTATAATTCAAATACCCAACTTGAAAGTATTTTGTATTTCAAATACTTGCGAGGAAGTATTTTGTCATATGTATTTCAATTAAGCCAAGCATGTATTTTGCCCAGCCCTGACAGGAGCTATGTTTGTTTCAATACACATCACGCTAAATGGCACAGCTTCTAATGATTTTCGAACATTTTTGTGGGGAATAGTGAAGCTTTCGATGCTTCAGTACACACCGAAATCTCATTTTTAAAACCCCATTACATCTTTCAATCAAACTCCTAGTACTTCTATGTCTTGTGTTGAAGGCTTCCTCTGGTGTCACCAACTGAGCATCAGGGATGAGAGTTAACAGCCAATGTCTCATAGCTTAACCAGAGTCACCTTGAATATAAAGATTCAAATGGGATCAACATCATTGGCCATTAACCTAAAAAATAAAATGACAGATTTCCATTCGCTTGTAACCTTGCTGCCTTTGATTATAGGCAGCTCTATTATTCCAAATGAAACTGTCTCGAGTACTACCAGGATATCTTGCACAATATTGGTTATTTCAAACTACTGTCGCGAATCTGAAAAAACATATTGACTTCAACTGTGTACATAGAGATTTAACATATGAAATTCATGGAATATGTAACAATTTTTCCAGTTTCCATATCAATTGCACGTTAATAGAATTGTATCCTTCTCAGTTAACATAAGCAGCATCAGCATATGAAGGATCCTCTATTTCAGGTGAAAAAATTGCGATATGAGTACAGTCCACATACCGAATTACTCCTGGAAAATAACATTCAAGGTAAAATCTGAAACAAATGAAAATTAAAGCTACACAAATCATAAGTATCGAGAAGTGTGAGGAAGGGAGCAATATTGGATCAATTTTGACTTAGCTTGCCTTCTATACCTAATACAATGTCATCTAGATTTATCGGGACAAATTCCCAAAATATCAAACTTCTATGTGGATTTACACCCAAAAATATATGCAAGTGCCTAGGCATACAAACAGACAACAAAATGAACTTCAGAGAACACAAAAAAACCTAAAAAACAAGCTAATTATTACTATTGACATACCTATTTCGCACGCTTCTAAATTCATCAATATTTCTTGGTAGATATAATTATAATTTTTCTCTTTAAGATCACTTTTTTAAAAAAACGCAATTTATTCTAAAGCAAGTTTATTGGTAGCTGGTTGTGATAATAATGAAATACATAGTGCCGTTTATACGGAAAGAAAACTAATTCGGTTAATAATGCTGATATGAAAGAAATGCTCTGCCTAGATACTTCCAGGCAATCCTTGAGACTCGCTGGAGTGCAATAACATTGTAAAAAGGAAAGCTTAAGCCTATATTATATAATACCTCCCTCATTTTAAGAAATAACTTCAGCGTCACTGGCTGAATTATCTTTGTGAGTTTTTACAATGTTCGTAAATTTTGCAATAAAAATCTTATACAAAACATTTGTTATCGTTACCATTATGGTGAGGTTAAAAATAAAATATATCGAAGATATATGATTTGGATGGATTTTCCAATTGAAAATTGTTTCTTGAATGGTAAAATTATCAGATATTAGATTTGGTAGGGTTAGGTTTTCAATGGATTCATTTTAAACATTTGGAAGAGGCACAATGTGAAATATTGTTGAAATTTCATCATTAGAAAAATACTTAAAGCTATTTCTTATATTACATGGAGTTTCAATCAGGAAGACACCGTTCAGTTTATGGTATTCCGTGTGTTCACTACACAATTCGCCGATCTGCGCACTACCGATCGATAAGAATTTTTTCGGTGATAGTTTCAATAAATCGTCACTGCACTGAACACTTTGTCTTCTGCAATTTTCTCTTTTGTGAGAAATTAGTTCTTCCATGCAATGTGGTACTGGTCGCAGCAAATTTTGAGGGCAGATCCACCGATCTTCCACTTTAGGGCATTCTTGATCAATGGACCATAAAATGTGTTCTTCTTTGGCCAATAGGTACTTCGGCTGTTCGGTGAGGGTAACATTTTTGTATGGGACATAGTGAAGGTTATAGGTGTCCAAGAGATTTGGAGAGGTCAAAGGTACTTCGATGATAAAGACGTCCCAAATCGCGATATCCATTGGGAGTAGAACGCTTGGACGACTGTGGTCGCTTCTTGGTTCTGAATGGGGATTGCTTCGAGCCATTTGGTGAATCGGTCGACACAGGTAAGGCAATACCGGATTCCTTCAGAATGAGGCATTATGATGATGTCCAAATGTACATGCTCGAATCTTCTCGGAGCTTGGGAGAAATCACAAACTGGTGCTACTACATGGCGGGTGACTTTGGCTCGTTGACATGGGAGACAGCTTCTTGTCCATTTTCTGCAGTCGGAATTGATTGAGGGCCAAACGAATCGTTGTTTGGCTAGTTTGACTGTTGCGTTGGTTCCTGGGTGTGATAGACGGTGAACGATATCGAAAGCGGATCTACGAAATGGCTTCATGATGAAGGGTCTAGCAAGCATTTTCAGTTGAAGTCCCGTGTTGCCATGTAGATTTTTCTTCAACTCGTCGTCGTTTTGCTGGGAGTTGGCCGATGCTGCGTAGTCGAGGGCGGTTGAGAGTTCATCGACTCGTGACAGGGCATCGGCAACGACGTTTTGATCACCTGGTACATAGCGGATATCAGTGGTGAACTGCGAGATGAAGTCGAGGTGGCGGAACTGTCGAGGTGAGCACTTTTCTGGCTTCTGTTTGAAAGCAAACGTCAGAGGTTTGTGGTCCGTGAAGATGGTGAAATTTCTTGCTTCTACCATATGTCGGAAATGCTTGATGGCGAGGTAGATAGCAAGGAGTTCTCAGTCATAGGCTCCATAGCGGGTTTCTGCTCCTGATAATTTCTTCGAGAAGAAAGCTAGTGGTTGCCATTCTTGATTGTGAACTTGTTGCAGAGTTGCACCAACTGCTGTATCCGAAGCATCACTCACTATGGCTAGGGGTGCATCGTCCTTGGGGTGTGAGAGGAGAGTTGCTGTAGCCAGTTTCTTTTTACACTCTTCAAATGCCGCTGAAGCTTTTGGAGTCCAGTTGATTTTGGCCTTCCCTTTGAGCTTCGGTACCAGTAGGTCGTTGAGGGGTGATTGAGTGTCTGATATTCTGGGTATGAAACGACGATAGAAGTTTATCATACCTAGAAATCGACGGCGTTCTTTGGCTGTGGTTGGTTGAGGATACTCCAAAATGTCGTTAACTCTATCTGGTAGTGGGCGAGTGCCTTCAGCGGAAATGAGGTAGCCTAGGAATTTGACTGCAGGCTGGCCGAAAACACACTTGGCTGGGTTTGGCGTCATCGAGTGTTCCTGGAATCTTGCGAAGACGATTCTGAGGTGTTCCATGTGTTCTTCTTCGGATTCTGAGGCGATTAATACGTCGTCGATGTAGCTGAGGCAGAAGTCAAGTCCTCGTAGTACTTCGTCGATGAAGCGTTGGAAGGTTTGAGCAGCGTTCCTAAGTCCGAAAGACATGAATGGAAATTCGAACATTCCGAAGGGTGTCGTAATGGCTGTTTTGGGAACATCCTCTTCAGCAACTGGTATCTGATTGTAGGCTGGAACAAGGTCCAGTGTGGTGAAGATGCTCTTTCCTTGCAGGATGTGGGAAAAGTCTTGAATGTGTCTGACTGGATATCGATCTGGTATTGTGGGGGCGTTGAGAGCTCGGTAATCTCCGCAGGGTCTCCAACTGTCGGTTGACTTTTTCGGTGCCAGGTGTAGTGAGGATGACCATGGACTTTTGGATGGACGTGCAATTCCTAGATTGATCATGGCTTCAATTTCTTTCTTCGCCGCTTTGAGTTTTTCTGGTGCCAGGCGTCGTGGTCTGGATGAAAGTGATGGACCAGGAGTTGTTTGAATGTGATGCCTTGTATGGTGCTTGATGTTCATCGGGACTCCCTCAGGTCTCGTTATGTTGGGAAATTCCATGAGGAGGTCGTGGTACTTGGATGAACCGCTGATTGTTTTGATGACTGGGATGTTGCATTGTGTGGCTTCTCCTCTGGTGGCGAGCTTAGTGGTTCCATCCAGGAGGCGTTGGTTTCTCACGTCCACCAGTAGGTTGTAGAAACTGAGGAAATCGACACCAATGATTGGCTTGGAGACATCTGCTACGACGAATCTCCATGTGAAATTGTGGCGTAGTCCAAAGTTGAGCGAGAGGTTGATTGTACCATATGTTGCGATGTCTGTACCATTGGCTGCTGAGAGGGTGTAGTCGGACTTCTCTCGTCTTCCAGAAGTTGCACTGCGAGGAAATACGCAGAGATCGGTGCCGGTGTCTATCAGGAACTGCCTCTTGGATTCCCGGTCGGTGATGAAGAGACGGCGCGGTACTGGGCTGGGATCACTAGCCGTCATTAGTGATTGCCCCTGTCGTTTCCCGACTGGAAGGAACAGGGTTGTGTGCACTTCCTGGAGTTGCTTCCAAACTGTAGGTGGTGATCTGGGATGCGGGTGGTTTGGAGGCCTCGGCGATGTTGTCTGCGTGGGCTGCCAAGTCCTCTAGCTCGCTGTCCTTGACGATGGTGAGGGCTACTTGGATCTGTCTGGGTCACCAATTTGTGGGGTCGTGTGTCCTGTGAAATAAAACACGCAATAAAGAAAAGGGATTAGCCGATTTATTTTACTCTCGAGTGTAACAACAAAAGTGAGTGAATTCAAAAGGCAGTAAAATTCTTTTTGTTGAAAGGCTCAGGCTAACAATTCTGGTTGTAAATCTCCTTGGGTGCTGACCGGTAGTTCTTCGCTGGTGCCGGGCTGGGTCGATCTGGGAACTAGGGATGCTTAGGCGCCGGTCGGTACTGTCGGTAGCGTTTCCGTCTTCGAGGGTGGTAAAAAGCCAGATGTTGGGTCAGGAATGCAGCATATAGAATATCTTCTTAGCGGTGGCGTAAGCGGTGGATGCAGATGGATTGGAGAGTGATTTTTCAGAGCGGAGCGAAATATATTTATACGATTTTTTGGAGATTTGAATTTCGTGTTTCGACTCCGCCCTTTTTTCCGTTTTTGTTGAAGTGGATGAATTCGCTACAGATATTTCTTCAAATTGCACGAGAATTAGTCGATTAATGTCATTTTGAACTAATCGATACTAATTATAATTCTTAATAATTTGATTCGTAATATCAGAATATTTTGATGTCATAGATCTTACAATACTTATAACTTATTTTGATCCGTTTTCATTGATTGAAGTTTTTTCTCAAATGATTGAAAATAATTCAAGTAGAGAGATTCATCTTCACTGGCAAGTGTGCCAAATAATACCTTTGCTATGTGACCACCTACATTTAGTAAACCTCATTCATGACGGGTAGAATATAAGTTATTAAGCAGGATTTCATTTTGCTTTAATTGGTTTTTTATGGATTCCACAAAGTTCGAAACCATGGTATTATTAAAACTGATTGAAAATATTTGATCTACTAAGACAAAATGCTCCTGTATTATTTTACTTATTTCCGTTAAATTATAATGATACATTAAAATGTGCTTTGATTCACTGGTATAGGTTTTGCCTACGAAAAATGGGACAACGTTATGTTTGATTTCCTGAATTTTGAGTGATTGAGAAGTAGGAAAGAAAAACAGGGTGAAAATTAGATAAAGGGTTTTCATTTTATTTTTCTGAAAGGAGAGAAAAAAAATAGAAATTATGACTTTCCCTGTTTTATTTTATTTTTATGATAGATTTTTTGGGGATCCAGGTTTTTTATCAGGACATTGTCTAAAATTTTTATATTAGTTTTTTTGAATTTGGGGTCAAGCTTCGCCTTTTTTGGTATGGCTAAATAAGCTGGTTTCGCTTCATCTAATTGTTTCTCCTTATGTCTGCTTTGATTGGTTCGTTCTAATTTAGATTTTTGTTTATCGGTTCGTGACTTCAAATGGTCTGAAATTTCCTTCATATTTTCGCGATATTGCTTAATATATTGGGAGGTTTTTGTCGTGCGTTGATTGCTGAACAGGTGTGTCATAATACAAATCTGACTTGATGATTTGAAGCGGTGTATACGAAGTCGAAGAATGTATCGAATTATTGTAGCTCAGAAGCGCTCTATTAATTTTCTCAGTTAATGACATATTTTTTGTCATCTAATACGCTTAATTGTTCGATCAGGGTGGAGTGAAATCTTTCGACTAAAGCGTTTGAACTAGGGTTATAATTCGTTATATAATGGAGTGATATTTTGTGAGTTTCGCCCAAATCTTGTATAATTTGATTTTTGAATTCTGTTCCGTTATCAAAATTTATTCTTTCTGGAATGCCATGATTGGAGAAATAACTAAGGAGCTGATTGGCTATTTCTGTTGCAATTTTGCTGTTTAGAATATATCATTGACCATGTCGCGAGAAAGAGTCTACTATAGTTAAACACGGTGTTCTATTCATTACAATTGTGTCAATGTATAAATGCGAGAATGGTTTTTCACCTATTGGATTACTTTTGAAAATCAATATTGTTGGTTGTCGTTCATACTTTTGACACTGACAAATTTCGCAAGAGTTAATATAAGACTGAATATCTTTATTCATGTTGGGCCAATAAAAACGTCTTTTAATGCTTTCTAAATTTTCTTGAAAACCTCTGTGCTTAGTTTTAGTTTCATGAAATAATTTTATTTTCTCTTTTTGGTCTTCTTCTGTTTCGATATCTTCTAAAAGAGAGTTAGAAATTTTGAAAGAAAAAGCATTTGCTTTGAAAAGATTCTGTGGTAAATTCAAAAATGATTTTTCCGATTCTTTTTGCTTGAAATATATGCCATAATGACTATTTGGTTTAATATATTCTTTTAAAAATTTACTGAAATCGTCTGACACATTTATAGAAACTATAGTATATGTATATATATACATTCGTTCACATGTCGTACTTGAGATAACTTCGCTCTCGACCGCTCTGTTAATTGTTGAATCATTGTTGAAATACTGGCAGACGGTTGAATATAATATATTATATTATTCCGGTAACATTTCAAAAATGGGTTTCACCAGAGAGAATAAAACGGAAATAAGGGAAATTGTGAAAGCCACAATTTCCGAGGTTATGGATTCCTACATTGATAGAATCGCTGAGAAGGTCCTTGAAATGCTCGTCAAGAGTAAGTCTGAAAGTGAGGAAAAAATCAATTCGAAATTGGAGGATGCCGAAATGAAAATAGATCATCTGCAACAAGAGATGAAATCAAGGAATTTGATTTCGAATGGTTTATCAGAAACTGGTAACGAAGTTTTGCTAGAGAAAATTTCCGACATATGTCTAGATAACAACATCAATATAAACAAAGACGACATTCTCACCTGCTACCGAATCGGAAAAAAATATGACAATAAACAAAGACCGATTTTGATCAGATTTCACAATGGAAGGCATAGAGACGAATTCTTGGCACAGAGGAAAAAATTTTCGACATCTAAGGTGAGCGTGAAGGAAGACTTGACCAGGATGAGATATGAAATTTACAAGTACGCAGCCAAAATGTTCGGTTATAAGAACGTATTTACAGTGCATGGCAAAGTTAAAATCTACTATAATAAAAAGGTGCAAACTGTTAATAAAATAACCGATTGCAATGTATTGTTGAACTGAAGTGTGTCTCAATATTTAATTATCACTTAAAATAACAAGTTTTTCGTTGTACGAGTGGGAAAGTTATGGGGAATCTGTTTCGTTTTGTTTTCTGTCGGTATTTTTAAATAAATTTCATACAGAGGTTATTGTTCTTCTGATTCTGTTGAATATCTTGTGAAATTTGGGAGAGTATTTTGTCTGTTTTTCTTGCTTTTGGTTTATTATTTGATAAAATCAAATAATAAACCTTAGTGATCGACCAAAAAAAAAAATTCAACCCCCCCTGAAAATTTCACAGTTTACGTTTTGGAGTATGTAGATTTGAATGAACGAATAAAAAAAACGCTGCAAATTTTACACAAGGGTTTATTATTTTCTCAGTTAAATAACCCAATATACCATTGATATCTTAAAAAACTTATATATTATGCATAAATCATTGGTTTCTCACAACACAGAAACCAATTCCATGAAATAATTCATGCGAACATAGAAATCTCAATAAATACACTAGTATAATTGAATAACATTTCCACATGCAGAACGCTAACTGAGTAGCAAAATTTAAAATAATATTTTGAATGAGAAGAGAAGTTCCACAGTCGTTTCACCTCTAACTATTTTCCACAATTATTAAATTTCGTGTCGGTATTCTACAACTGAAAATGAAATTCAAATCAGATAGGGTTTGCCCTTATTGAGATATTAGGGAAATAACCTCAATATTCAAAATGGTCACGAAATTTTTTGCCAATATCTGCACAAATGAATATCGGTCAAAACTGAAATTTGAAACACTGTTTCTAAATGTTGACTCTGAAACCTGTACCAAATTTCATTGAACTTTGATGAATATGTATTCGAAAAAAAAAATGTTTGAAAAAATTCGATTTTTCCACTATACAATTCTCACGAAATTTTGCATTAGATCGAGTGTCTATATTTCACAATTAGTCATGATGTTTCAATCCGAACGCGTTCATTTTTCTTGACACTGAGGAAATAAACTCAATCTTTCAAACTAATACCAATACGTAAAACAAAATTCAAGACTTTTCGCTAATATCAAATGTGTAGATGTGATTTCTACTAGGATTCAACTTTGTTCTAAAAATATTAATGAAATGAAAAGAAACTCAACCTTCCTGTGCAATTGATCTGAAAAAATTTTTTTCCACAGCAGATATCCGATTCACTTGATTCACAAAGTATTCACCACACAAACTGAAAAACTAAAATTTTTCTATATTATTTCTGTAACAATTAAATATATCGTGAACCTCATCAGGTTGAATTCGAAAGAATAATTCTAGATTATAAATTTCGTTCGTTGTTATCGTTGTCAAATACACTCAACCAAGAGGATGTCAAATCCAAAAGTCTTTTTGATGTAAAGACGTGAAATTCAAACCAGATGCGGTATATTTTTGTCTACGCTATATCGCTTGTCTTAGGTCTAGACCCGGCACAGTCCCCATTCACAACAGGTAGACAGATGATCGTCTCCTAACTTCAGTCTAAGGCTCCAACCCTCAGAATTAGATTCTCGACAATCGACAATTGATGAGATTTGCGGTTTGTTATTGATTTTTTTGCATATTATATCCTCCAATTTGATTTATCATATAAATGCTCATTATTTTTTATATTCACGCTTATTTCAAACTATCAGTACGAAAGATTTTGGATTTCGATTGAAACCAGTAACGGATATCCACATGTTGACGATAATCGTACTACGCAAACCGAAATTGATGGAAACCTCCGATCAACCGAATTTTTTGGAAATCTGCATTATTTTAAATTACGCTACTTAATTCGCGTTCTGCATGCAAAAGTGTTATTCAGTTATAAAAGAGTATTTATTGAGATTTCAATGTTTCAAATGAATTTTTTGATGGAATTGGTTTTTGTGTTATGAAAAACCAATGATTTATGAATAAAATAAAAGTTTTATTCAAGATATGAATGAGCTTCATGAAGAAATTTAATCTTAAATCCCGTAATCCGCAGGGTGATTTCTATAAATAATAATTTTACCCGATTTTCAGTAGTCATGTTTAAGATATTGGAAGAGAAAACCCAAAAATATTTAATCTGAACTACTTACGATTATGAAATTGTCAAGAACACCGATGGGGCATTTGCAAATTGTGTTTATGAAATAATAACGCATCCATTAAAAATTTCTCGATATGTGTTGAAAATTTGGTAATCAATATTTTCATCTCCTTTTAGATGTATTACTCTGGATGAAAAGTAAACCGAATATTTCAGTGAATTCCAATCTTAGAACCGAATGCGATGATGTCATTTTCGACATAATTGGAAATTTGAAATGTTTTTCTTTATAACTCAGGAACCACTGATCGGAAATGATCCGGATGAAACTTTTCTGGTTTAGTTTTGCAACAGTAATCAACGTTCAGAGTTCCATGAAAATTCGGTGGTAAGTTTTCGAGAAAAAATTTTTTTTTCCCCCCAACCCCCCATTTTGAGCCCTTAGGGTACACCGATTCTGCTGAAAAGCTTGGAGGATCAATCCCGAGCGACACACGATTTTTCTACCAAGTTTCACTGATTTCGGTTCAGTACTTTCTGAGAAAAGCCCCGGACAACGGACGGCGGACGGACGGATTTTTTTTATTAGTTTATTCAAATCTACATACTCCAAAACGTAAACTGTGAAATTTTCAGGGGGGGTTAAAAATTTTTTTTTTTGGTCGATCACTAAGGTTTATTATTTGATTTTATCAAATAATAAACCAAAATCCGTCCGTCCGCCGTCCGTTGTCCGGAGCTTTTCTCGGAAAGTACTGAACCGAAATCCGTGAAACTTGGTAGAAAAATCATGTGTCGCTCGGGATTGATCCTCCAAGCTTTTCAGCAGGATTGGTATACCCTAAGGGTTTAAAATTGGGGGTTGGAGGGAAAAAAAAATTATTTCTCGGAAACTTACCACCGAATTTTTGTGAAATTCTCAACGTTGATTACTGTTGCATAACTCAACCTAAAAATTTTCACCCGGAAGATATCCGACCAGTAGTCCCTGAGTTACAAAGAAAAATGCTGCAAATTTCCAATAATCCCGAGAATGAATCATCGCATTCGGTTCTAAGATTGGAGTTCAGTGAAAAAATCGGTTAACTTTTCATCCAGAATCATATAGTTGAAAACATTTTTACCAAATTTTCAACATATATTGAGAAATTTCGAACGGATTCGTTAATTATTTTATAAACACAATGTGCAAATGCCCCATCGATGTTCTCGACAATTTCATAATCGTTAGTAGTTCGAATTGAATATTTCTGGGGTTTCTCTCCTAATATCTGAAACATAACTACAAAAACTCGGATAACAATTATTATTCATAGATATCACCCTGCGAATTACGGGATTAAACATTAAATTTCTTCATGGAGCTCAATTATATCTTAAATAAAACTTATATATTATTCATAAATCATTGGTTTTTCACAACCCAAAAACTAATTCTATGAAAAAATTCATTTGAAACATTGAAATCTCAATAAATACTCTTGTGTAACTGAATAACCCTTTCACATGCAGAACGCGAATTAAGAAGCGTTATTTAAAATAATGAATATTTCCAAAATATTCGGTCGATCGGAGGTTTCCATCAATTTTGGATTGCGTAGTACAATTATCGTCAACATGTGGATATCCGCTACTGGTTTCAATCGAAATCCAATATTTTTCGTACTGAGACTTTGAAATAGGGGTGAATATAAAAGGTAATGAGCATGTATGTGATAAACAAATTGGAGGATATATGCAAACAAATCAATTATCAAACCGGAAATCTCATCAATTGTCGAGACTCTAATACTAAGGGTACGAGCCTTAGACTAAGGCAGGAGCCGATAATTGACCTGTTCAAACTACTTGTTTAGTTGATACCTTACGTAATTAAGCCCCAAACCTACTCTACAAATATCGAGTTTCTAAGTCGTTTCTTCCGGAAGTTATTGTGTTTACGGTCAGCCTAACGGCCGACTGCGTAAACACAATAACTTCCGAAAGAAACAACTTAGAAACTCGATATTTGTAGAGAAGGTTTGGACCTTAATTACGAAGGCCGAATTCGTGAATGGGTAAAAACCACCCAATGATTCCGTAGATATACCCAATCAAAATTTTATTTTTCCAATATTTCCAAAAATACAGACCAGATCGAATTGAAATCCAGTACTTCATCGAAAATAACAGTTCGAAGTTTCATACAGAATTTAATGAGGATGATATGATGAAAAAATCATATAAATTTTTTTTTTTCAAATTGTTCTAATAACCCGATTATCACGAAATTTTGCACAAAGTTGTCTTTCAGCATCTTAAAACTAGCTGTGAAGTTTAATCAGGACTGAATCAGTATTTCTCGAGTAATACCAAAAAAATCAACGATATCGAGAAGAAAACCTCGAAATTTGACATATTTTTTTCCGATATCTCCAAAACTTATGATCGTATCGAGCTGAAATTTAGTACACTGCTGTGAAATTAGAAGTTCAAAGTGTGAGTATAATTTTTTTTGGATATGATGTATGGTTTCCGAAAAAAAAATTTTTTTGTAAAAAAATGTCGAAAAAAATTTTTTTTAAAATTTATTGACAACATGATCTTGACGAAATTTGGCTCAAAGTTGCGCGTCGTTATACTCCACCAAACTGCCAAGTTTGAATCCAATCGCTCAAGTAGTTTCTGAAATAAAAAATAAATAACTTCAAATGCCTATAACTCCGAAACTATTCGATCGATTTGGCCCATTAACGAACTTAACCGCGGCATTCCAATGCGCGACCTACCCTGAAAGTTTCAAGTCGCTAGCTCACTTCGTTCGACAGTTATCGTGTCTACGGCCGGCCAGCTGGCCGGCCGGCCGGCCGGACAGAATCGATTTTGACACCGGATTCGTCATCAGTGAGTCCAACCTAGTCGATTGAGACCATTTTCGGCTCAATCATCAAAAATTACAGACATTTGATCAAAACGATAGCACGCTGTTCCCCTAGAACATGCGCGCAAAAAGACGAATGAATTGATATTTGTTCGCGTACCGAAGGTGGAAAATCTTCAGTTCTGTTTGCTCCACCATAATTCAATTATTGAAATTGAATATTTCCTAAAATGTTTTTTGTCGAATGCTTCTGTTCTGCATCAATTATTTCCTGTATATTATTAATGAATTGTATTTTAATCGAAAAAAACAAGTCCTTCACAGAATCACGAAGGAATTTTTTTTTGAGAAAACCCAAACTTGACAAAAATGTATATTCTGATACTTGACACCTCATGTGTATTATATTTACAGCATAATTCAATTTCCGAAGCTTTGAGTAATTGCCATTCATCAGCCATTAGACAACTGAAATTAATACATTTTAGTGAACTTTTACTACGAATGTTGAGTCTAGTACAAAATTCTAGTTGTTTAATGCCATTTACTACTCCTTCATGTGAAATTCTAATTCATCTTTCAAAATATCAATTTGGAACCATATTCTTTCACCTTCCTCACCAGAAGGCAAATATATCAAAGATTTTGGTTTGGATATTTTGTTGATATCTCTATGAATGGAGCTCAAGCTTATGTGTTGTACCATTTTCTCAAATGAAATATTGCATGTGAATCATATCTAATCTCTCATTTTTTTTTATAGATGCCGAAATACAGCTTATATCGAGGTAAGTCAATTTGTTGCCATATGTATCTGAATAAATTAACATGCTTGATTGTCTTTGTGATATGGTAATTAGACTTGATTAGTACCATTATGTCCAAAAGTTCGTGCCAATTCAGATTCAGCATCACCTATTATTTATGGAATTGAATAAAAATTGAATCGATTCTGGTACTTTGATAGCGAAGGCCCAATTAGTGAATACGTAAAATACACCCTATGGTTCCGCAGATATGCCCGTTCAAAATTTCCTTTCTTCAATGTACAGGATATCCGGTAAACCTTAAACAATATTTGAATTGGTAATAGACTATGTCATGCACACGCAGAATATCGAAAGATTTTTACCGTTTTCGAGATCTTTCCTGGAGATTTTGGATTCCACGTCTTCAAATTGTAAATGAGTCGAAAAATGTTTGTCCTGAACATTGCTTTTTGACGTATAAAATAGTTTTAAAAATTTCATATAATTTTTCGCGAAATGGGATGAAAGGATAGATTCAAATTCTAGCTATTTTTAGTCTCGTAACTTTGACCCGATTTTCTGAAAAAAATTATGATCACCTTAATCTGAATATTTACTAAAGAAGTATGCGCACTTCAAAGAGTCTCAAAAATATTATTGTTTCTGGAAGGGGTGATATTTCCGTGGCAAGAGAATGCGGAGATATTCTGGTCTATCCTGAACTCTCACAATTTATGCGAAGAAGTGTTCTGTTGCGATTTTAACGAGATCAAATGATGAAATAGAATAATAATGAATCCATTGCTTGGGAATTTTCAAAAAAGAACAATTTTAAATCTTCTTTCAATTAATATCCTCAAATCAGAGTTTCAAACAATTAATTACACTAACTGAAATTCAGAGAAAAAATTTAATTGTTTTCTATCCTCTCTGATGTAGATATGATATTTTCCAAGAATGACCTTTTAAATTGTGTTATGCCCTCTTTATTACGATTATCTGATAGCATATGGATACACCTTTTCAGTTGTTTCATGTTACTTGCACCTAGTTGTTGGTTAAACTTATTCTATCAAATATCCCACGATGAGTTAAGCAATAGATTTCAGTTCATTGATCTGGGGGCCCTAGGATTGGTCTAGGATGTGTCAACCATTGTACTAGATATATTAAACACAAATGCTGAGTCATTTTATATTGCGAAGTCACTAGTTAGTATTGGACTATTGAGTTCAATAATATTTTGGTGTTATGTACTCAATATAATGGATTTGGGACTCTGAACCAATCTTGCTGCCACCTCGATCACCTGAGTGTAATTACTTGGGCTTTTTGATAGAACAATTCTACGCGGAGCAATTGAGATGGTGTATCTACACCCAAGAGAGTTTCGTAGGTGAGGTGGCAAAGCATGTTCTGAAAGGTCCTGCTTGAAAGTATGTCATCTCAGCATCAGAACGGATAAAAAACAATTCAATTTTTTTTTTTTAATTGTTAGTGGAATTTATATTCTGAAACTCTGGTTCGAGGTTTGAAGATATCATTTGGAAGAAGATTTGAAATTGTATTTTTTTATTTTTCTGAAAATTCCTAAGCTATGTATTCATCATTATTAATCATTATTTTATCATTTATCTCAATGAATTTGCAACAGAATACTTTTTTCGTCAAAATTGGTAAGGATAGACCAGAATATCTCCACATTCTCTTGCAACGGTAAATTACCCCTTCCAGAAACAATAGGAGTATGCTTCATACAATTTTGGAGACTTGCCAGAGTGCTCATACTTTTGTAGTAAATGTTCACATATAGCTGATCATAATTTTTCTGAGAAAAATCCGGTCAGATTCACGACAATAAATTTTCATCTATCATTCCATCCTCATTCGCGAAAATTTATATGAATTTTTGAAACTTTTTTATGCGGCCAAAAGGCATCACTCGTCAACAATGTTCAGAATAAACAATTTTCAAATCAGTTCCAATGCCAATGTAGAAACATGGCATCCAAAACATCGAGGAAAAGTGCCTTTTCTCACGAATTTCCATAATGCCCAATATCTGGAAAACTGTGGAAATTTTAGCTGAAAACTTTTCGATATTCTGAGTGGTCATGACCTGATATTTCACCAATTCAAGTATTGTTTAAGGTTAACCGGATACTCTGTATAAAAAAACACAGATTGAATCGAATTGAATTTCAGTACTTGATTGACAAATGACAACTTTGAGGTTTGTGCAAAATTGCGTGAGGATTATATGAGTAGAATATAGATTATTCGAAAAAAAAATTAAATTATTTTTTAAAATGACACGGTCATCACGAAACTTCCCACAAATTGGTGAATCGGGATTTTACCAAGTTACCAGATTTCATCATGATTGTATCAGTATTTTTGAGAACCATGTTGGATCAAGTATACTACACCCAAATCAACAAACGAAAATTCGGCTAACAGGATATTCTCAGACAGTTAAAGAAATTTAAGACTTGGCACAATTATAGCTTTTCGAAATCATATAGTCCTCAAAGATGTTAAAGGAGCCGCTGTAGATGATTGTGTTCATTGTGAAGCAACCAAATAATTTTCGTAAGACATAAATAGATAATTTCAAAACCAGTGAAATCAGAATAGTCAGCATTATGATAATCTTAGTTCGGAGGTAATACATGTACCCCTGAAATTTTACTTGGATGATATCTCCTGGCATCTTTCAAATCTATCAATCTAAAATTAAATTCGAAAATATTTACCTGAAGAGCAGTCTACTTCGACAGAGTCAGCAGAGGTAGATAATTAATGCTTTCGTCCAGGCAGAAAATTGACAAAGAAACTGTAACACCCAGAAAGAGCTGTTTAAATTTTGATTTTTTTGGTAAACATAGATAGTATAGCAAGGAGTAAGTGATTAAAATTTGAAAAAAACGAAGGGTTTACAATTTTTTTATTAAATTTGTTAATAATGTGTTCGTCTACCGCGGTTATCTATACACTCCCCAACACGTCTCGGCATTGATGCAAGAAGATGGTCTATTTCTTCTTGAGGGATACTATCCCAAGCTACCTGTACTTCGAGTCTCAGAGTATGTGAAAGAAATTTGCGTAATGAAGCTGAAAGTTAACTAAGCAACATGATCTTAAGACGTTTCCGAGTAGTTTCATAATCTTCATAGTGAGTGTCGATTCCGATTCCTGCGCCATTTTACAACTTTAGAAAATGGCTCTGATATCGACGTCTTTTACTAGGTTTTTTGCACTTCAATCGACCCCACCGAAAGGGTTATTTATAGCTGAGATTAATTGATGGCATTGACTAGTAGGCAGACAGAGAGACTTCCTCATGCTTCCCTACTTCCATAGTTGGTGCCTGTGATAGATAGATTTATTGTTGTAGCATGTGGCATAATCGATTTGCAACATGAACTGAAACATTAGATTTGTATCTGAAATATTTTATTTTCCCAATATAAAATTTCTCTATTGGGTTTGAATAATTTTGATAATCAGATGATAATACATCATTGCCTTTGAAGAACAAAAATAATATGCTTCAAATTTTATACAGTTATATAGATATGTTCTTTATTCCAAATCAAATTCAATTCAAATTGTCAATAGACGACTTCGGCCCAAGTTGCCAACCCACAATTTTCTTCACAACTTTACTATCACTGTGGAACGGGAATTTCAGGACGAATTCGACATGATAAGGTTCGCGGTATTTATAAATATCCGTAAAAGATTCCTCGGCTCCTCAAACAAGATAATTCCTTTCAAATATACATTTTTGTTAGGGTGAAATTTGAGTTGAGATTCCTGATTTCATGTTATTGGTGTCAAGTTTATGAAGGATATGTTCCGCAAATCAACTCGGTTATTTCGGTTGCCGGTTTTACGTTATGTGAATATGAAATATTCGGTTGGTTCCTGAAAAAAAAGGTTAATTACGGAATTTGATTGACGAAAAAGCAATCTTTCTGTCACCAGAACATAGACATAGTTAGTATATGCACCAGAACGACAATCAATGTTTTATGGTAACAAATCTTTAGCATAGAACAATCTTCATTAGCCTTATGATCCATAGACCATACCTAGTAATTTTTCCATTGTTGATTGTTGTCTCTTCTTTGTTCTATGGATCATAAAGTAAATAAAATTGTTCTATGCTATGGATACGTTACCATAAAACATTAACTGTCGTTTTAATGACAGAAAGAAGGTTTTTTCATCAATTAAATTCCGTAATCAACTTTTTTTTCAGCAACCAACCGAACATTTAATAATTACGGAATGGAACACCGGCAAGCGAAATAACCAAGTTGATTTGCGGAACATATACCTACTATATAAATTTGACACTATCAACATGAAATCAGGAATCCCAACTTAAATTTCAGCCAATCAGAGATAATCTTAACAAAACCCTATATTTGGAAGGAATTATCTTGTTTGAGGAGCCGAGGCAACTTTTACGGATATTTATGTAGGATTTCAATTTCTTCACACAGAAGTTGATTTCCTACGTGTAAATACTGTACATTGAGGGAGTTTGTTCTGTGTGTGTGTGGCGCACTTTATTATGGAAAGTGCTCCGAACAAAGGACATCAAGTCGCCACCTGTGATGGCATATGTGGTCATAAGGGCAGATTGAAGAGGACGCAGACGCCAGCAAGTCGGGTGATTTCTGATAACATCCTGTCCCTTACACGAAAGGTGATATGGGGTGTTGGATACAATCGTGTCGTCAATTTGTATCTGTCAACAGTTAGGATATCCAAGAAATTCAAGAACGTGTAAGGGAAGTAATAAATTAACATGTGATTAATAGTATTCTTGAAAAGCCTTTCCGGTGGTCGAAAGGCACCTCAGCTGATTGGTCTAATCTCATCCCCAGTAAGTCACATCCGTCGAGGTCTGTCCAATCAGACGCAGGTAGAAGGGGATGAAGATTCGGGATGTACGCCCTCGATTTAAGTAAGAGTGGGGACAAATCGAGCTAGTACGCCAGAGTGAAGATTGAAAGCAGTTCCTGTCGGGGATTGAGTAAGAGAGTTCCTGTCGGGGATTGAGTAAGAGAGTTCCCGTCGACGTTTGAGTAAGGCAGTTTCCGTCGTGGTTTGAGAACAGAGAGTTTGAGCTTAAGTTAGACGTAGAGTTCGAGACGCGAAACTCAGACGAAAGACTCAGAAGCAAAGTCAAGATTTTAGACGCGATTCTAGACGAGTTTCGAACGTCAGCAATTGTCTTTTTCTTTTTTTTCCTTGTAAATCTGCTCAATTGTACAAAGTGTATAAAGTCGGTGTAAATAGAGTAAATAGCCAAAAACTAGTGTTTTCTTGATACCCACTACAAGAAGAGAGACGAAGAGAAATATTAGGAGTTTCAAATCAATCAAACCCCTAGACGATTGATAAAAATCCTACATCAAGAGCAAACACTTCAGTAGACGAAGTTAAGGATTAAAAACAGTCTGTGATCGAGGAGCTAGGCTTAACACTTTGGAAGACGTAAGCCAGGAGGTATTTCACAATCTGAGATCAGTTGTGAAACAGGCAAGCCAGTTTAATAAAAAAACTAGCTAGTACCTATATCTAGCGAGAGGTTACCAGCACAGAATCTGAGACGGGAGGAAGTCCAGTTGCGGTACAAAGGAGCCGAGATTGGATATAGTAAAAAGTGTTGTGAAATTAAGGGAAATTTGTGAATCGCGGAGTGAGTGACCATTCAAGACGAGGAATAAGGACTAAGGTAGGATTTACCCTTTTTAGACGAAGATAGGGATAAATTCTGGTCGAATATTTCGTGACTCATTACGATTCATTGTCTTAATTTAAACATCGCATTTTTCCATACTTCATAACGATTTTCTTATTTTTTTATTAGTTAATCGTCAATCTGCGGACGATTTGATGTGCAGAGTGTTGATAAATCCTTAATTTGAAAATATCACTTTTTCTTGCATAACGACGTTTTTAGTTTTATTTTTTTTGATCGTCGATCTGTGAACGATTTCATTTGCAAAGTTTCTATAAATCCTTTTTCAGTTTTATTAATACTGAGATAGACGACTGAGAGATTTTAAATTCATTGATATTTGTGAGACGATATTTAACTTGGAATTTACTGGTTGTGCATGTGTATATTTTATTTGTATTTGTGAGCAGTTGCTGAATTTCAAAACTCGACAGAGCTTTCATTTCTTCTTGACGTGTTGCGTAAAATTTTTTCGAATTTTAGTCTATACCTTTGATTTATTCGAGATGAGTTCCCTAGGTGAAATCGTTAAAATCGAGCGTAACATCACGAATGCAAAAATCTCTGCCGTGAAAGCCCTACATTTGGTATGTTTTGGTGAGGAGGGCCAGGCTTACATGAGAAGGCGATCTCTGCGGAAATTTAGGGGTTTTTCGTGGGATAGGAATTCCGAAGAACATTTCGAAAAAATTGCACATGTTGGGGGAAATTTGTCCTTGTCAGATTTGATCGCGATTTGTGGAATGTTGGATTGGAATTATGACGGCGGCAAGGACGAACTTGCTAAACGTATTTGTGATTTTCTCGCGACGTTTGAGGCAGAGGAGGCCGAAGAAGTTTTTCTGCGGTCAGAGGATTCAAATTCGCTGAACACTAGCGATAGAACTAGTAGCCGTAGTACTTTTTCACTCACGTTCAGAGATGTGGAAGATTCCATTCGGCAATTCACGGGAAAGGACGATTATCCAGTGAATAAATGGGTGGAAGATTTTGAGGAAATCGCGGCCATAACGGGTTGGTCCGATTTACAGAAACTGATATTCGCCAAGAAATCACTGTCGGGGTTAGCGAAACTGTTTGTACAGTCTCTTTCCGGGGTTAAATCTTGGAATTCTTTAAAGAGGTGTCTAATAGACGAATTTGAGGTTCGAGTAAGTACAGCTCAAATTCACAAGCTCCTCATGAGTAGAAAAAGGAAAGCCAATGAGAATATACAGGAGTATATTCTCGTAATGAGGGAGATTGGCAGTCGTGCAAATATCGAAGACGAGGCTATTATACAATATATTATAGACGGTATCCCAGATAATACGTCGAACAAAATCGTTTTGTACGGCGCGAAGAATTTTCTGGAATTCAAACAGAATGCTAAAATTTACGAAGAAATTTCTGCAAAGCGGGATCTGTTTGCTCAGAAAGATCGAACGAAAAATAATTGGAGAGATTCCGATAAAGTGGAAAGGCGAGACAAAAAAATTGTGCGAAATTCCGACAGATTTGATAGGGTAGCGAAAGGAGAGACTTGTTTCAATTGCGGCGATAAAGGACACAAATCAAGGGAATGCCCCAAGAAGGAAAAGGGGACAAGATGTTTTAAGTGTAATAAGTTCGGTCATATGGCCGCGAAATGTTCGAACTCAGAGACCCTGAAACCAGAACCTAAGAATGTAGTTGTGGTAGAATCCGTTCCAAGGAATGCCGTGGAACTGATTTTAGAATCTACCAAAGTAAACGCGCTTTTTGATACTGGTAGCGATATAAGCATCATACGAGAGGACGTTTATAATAACTACCTTAAAGATCATAAACTATCGAAGGAACGTATAACGCTTAAAGGGTTGGGACATTTCACAGTAAAAACTTTAGGCTCATTGAATTTGGACGTGGAAATCAATGAGCACACTTACAATCTCACATTTCATGTGGTACCAGCGGTTGCATCGGGATTTCGAGCCATTATAGGGAGTAATCTCCTAGAGCATGCCTCTGTGCAGATTGAGGATGATTGCGTTAAAGTAATTTCGAAAGAAAAGATGGATGATACAACATCTTGGTTGATGAGTATCACGTTGGACGACGAAAAAGAAGACATCGACGTTGATCACATTGAAGATCCGGAAATCCGAAGGGAAGTCCGCCAGTTGATCAACGACTATACGCCAAATAAGACGGAAGAATCGGATATTAAAATGAAAATCATTCTTAAAAGTGACGAACCGATTTATCAGAGAGCCAGGAGGCTATCTGTACCGGAACAGCAAGAAGTGGATAAGCAGATAGCCGAATGGTTAGAAGAAGGTATAATCAGGGAAAGTTCATCTGATTTTGCGAGTCCGATCGTATTGGTGAACAAGAAGGATGGCACAAAACGATTATGTTGCGACTACCGAAAGCTAAACAAAAATATAATAAAGGATCGTTTTCCATTACCGCTGATCGAGGACGTGATGGAGATTAGAAAGGATTTCTCTGAAGAAAGGGAGGAGCTGAGGAAAAACTGCAAGCTGCAGCTTTTCAAAACCCAGGAAGAAAATAAGAAGAGGTATAACTTGAGGAGGAAGAAAGCCACGATATACCGAGAGAGAGATCTGGTCGCGATCAAGAGAACGCAATTTGGGGCAGGTTTGAAGATGAACAGGAAATATCTGGGGCCATACGAGGTAGTGAAGGCCAAGGGTAATGAGAGGTACGACGTTACGAAAGTGGGCTCTCATGAAGGTCCTTTGAGAACTTCCACCTGTGCTGAATTTATGAAGCCGTGGGTCGAAACGCAAAGCGATGTAGACTCTGATGCTGAATTCGGGTCGAATTCATAATTCAGGATGGCCGAGTGTAGGATTTCAATTTCTTCACACAGAAGTTGATTTCCTACGTGTAAATACTGTACATTGAGGGAGTTTGTTCTGTGTGTGTGTGGCGCACTTTATTATGGAAAGTGCTCCGAACAAAGGACATCAAGTCGCCACCTGTGATGGCATATGTGGTCATAAGGGCAGATTGAAGAGGACGCAGACGCCAGCAAGTCGGGTGATTTCTGATAACATCCTGTCCCTTACACGAAAGGTGATATGGGGTGTTGGATACAATCGTGTCGTCAATTTGTATCTGTCAACAGTTAGGATATCCAAGAAATTCAAGAACGTGTAAGGGAAGTAATAAATTAACAGGTGATTAATAGTATTCTTGAAAAGCCTTTCCGGTGGTCGAAAGGCACCTCAGCTGATTGGTCTAATCTCATCCCCAGTAAGTCACATCCGTCGAGGTCTGTCCAATCAGACGCAGGTAGAAGGGGATGAAGATTCGGGATGTACGCCCTCGATTTAAGTAAGAGTGGGGACAAATCGAGCTAGTACGCCAGAGTGAAGATTGAAAGCAGTTCCTGTCGGGGATTGAGTAAGAGAGTTCCCGTCGACGTTTGAGTAAGGCAGTTTCCGTCGTGGTTTGAGAACAGAGAGTTTGAGCTTAAGTTAGACGTAGAGTTCGAGACGCGAAACTCAGACGAAAGACTCAGAAGCAAAGTCAAGATTTTAGACGCGATTCTAGACGAGTTTCGAACGTCAGCAATTGTCTTTTTCTTTTTTTTCCTTGTAAATCTGCTCAATTGTACAAAGTGTATAAAGTCGGTGTAAATAGAGTAAATAGCCAAAAACTAGTGTTTTCTTGATACCCACTACAAGAAGAGAGACGAAGAGAAATATTAGGAGTTTCAAATCAATCAAACCCCTAGACGATTGATAAAAATCCTACATTTATAAATAACGCGAACCTTATGCCGAAATTGTCCAGAAATTCCCGTTCCCCAGTATTAGTGAATTTGTGAAGAAAATTGTGGGTTGGCAACTTGGGCCGAAGTCGTCTATTAAATTCAAATACAATCACAGGAAATAATCAGCCAGGCTAAAGGGTTCCATATTAATTAAAAATTAGAGTTCTGTCCGTTATATAATTTTATGGAATTTATTTTCACCTTTGATGAGGACTTGAATGATGTATGCATTTTTTGAATGAATGAAATCTTGAAACTGGGATGAACTATGTTTGAGTTGACAGCATGGTCTTCGAAGTGGTCAATATTGGTTTTCATTGTAGATTTTATATATTTCAATTTCAATTTTCGAGATGATTTCTTCCAAATGTTGTTGCTAAATGAATAATATATTACTGGTTAGCTTTTTTGAAAAAGGCAAAAATGGAACGAGGTGCTTTGTTCCAGTAAATCATTATAATCGACACCTGTAAACTCTTTTTGATGTTTCGAAATCATGATGTGCAACATAAAAAAGCCTTTTTTGTTTATTGGGGAAAAACATCTTCATTTGTACCTGACCCATTTGTTCCGTGGAGATCTGTTTTTTATAGATCTATTCAGGGTTTTCTTAGATGATGAACAATCAATTTCGATAGATTATATTCAGTATTCTCAAAATATGGGCTAATCAGGCTTTGAAATCAAACCAGACCTATTTATTTTCATTTTCATCTTCCTGTCAATTTCTTTCATTTCAAGTTTCTCAAACAAACGTCCCCTGTTCATTGTATCTTTATCCTTGATTTTTTCAGCCCCCCTAAGATAACTTCATGCAAAGTGCTTTTAAGAACTTCACAATATGCTGGCTGTTTCATGTATATTTGAAGCAGTTTTTCTTGCATGCCGCATCTCATTCATACCACAGAGAACAATTAACTCTGATGAACTCTGGGTCGACGTGCATCATTGCAAGTAGATATGTTAAGTTAGATAATTTAAAGATAACTTTTTTTGAAGTGGCAGTTTATGTTTTTGTTCATGATTATCCTTCCTGTTATAAGGTTGATTCGGTTCATAAGTACTCCGTAATTGATTCCTCCACTCAATCCGAGAAAGCGATTATTGATATTTGTAGAAAATGTTCCCAGATTTCTGAAAACGTCTCAAAATTCAATAGACAAATTGACAACGTCCCTCGACCAACATCAAAATGGACGCCGGATTTAACCTTCGAAAGATGTCATGAGTGGTCATAGAAAGAGCTAAACTAAACCCCACTTCACACAATGAAAATTAGAAATTTCAAACCATGACAACATAAAAGCTTATTCGAATATTATTTTTAGGCCATTTATGCTGAGGGTGCAGCAATTCCAAACTGCTGGGTATTTGTTGATGGCACTGCTAGGCCAATTTGCTGACCATCAAATAATCAAGAGTAATGTTATTTTGGACATAAGAGGATTCATTGTATTGAATACCAGTCCATTGTGTGTTCCAGATGGCATGATCGTTAGCTAAAAAAAGCTTATAAAAGACGAAGACATGATGCTGGTATTTTCCGGGAATCAAATTTGTATTCTGAACTGCAAGATATATGTACAATATGTTTTTTACCAATCAACAGAAATTTGTCTTGTATGGTGATCATGCTTATCCTATCATGGATTTACTTCTGTACCCTTTTCCAAATCGGCAAGATATTCCATTGTAGTGTCAGAGATGTTTCAATGAATCTATGAGTTCAGTGAGGAAAGCAGTAGAATGGGGATTTCAAAAACTAACATCGCAGTTTGCATTTGTGGAATTAAAAAAAATCGAAAGCTACTTCTTCATGACTTGGAGTGTATGTACAAAGTTGCTATGATTTTAAACAATTGCCATATATGGCAGTCAGACTAGCCACTTCTTTTATGTTTTACCGTCAGTGCTAGAGGACCATTTAGCAAGCCGATGATGAACGCCCATACATCATTTTTGTATATTTTGTAATTAACATACTGTCATCACTGTATACATCTTTCGTTTTGATTCGAAGTAAACCAACTGAAAAAGGTATAAAAATTTTTCAATTTTCATGGAAAAGTAACAAATATATATCATAATAGTTTGCTTTCGTAGCACCAATAAATCTTAATATCACTTTGATGTACAATCATCTCACTTGAGGACAGACTTCACAGAAAAATATGTTTTTAATATAAACGAGAGAATGATAATCATTCTGTTCTAATGGTCAAATATATATATAACAAAAAATGTTTCCTTTGGTAGCACAAATAAATGTTAATATCTAATATAACTTTTAAGTACAAGATTCAATAAAATATATTTAAAAAATTTAATGATAAACCGAAACCTGAGACGAATTGCTTCAGTAGCAATCAGTAAAACATATAATATAGATATGTATGAAGAACAGACAAATTGCTTCATTAGCAATTAGGAAAAAAATTATATAACAAAAAAAAATTGCTCCACTAGCAATCAGTAAAAATATATAATATGAATATGTATAAAGAACAGACTAATTGCTTCATTAGCAATCAGTAAAAGATATAATGTGAATAGGTATAAAGAACAGGCAAATTGCTTCAGTAGCAATCGGTGAATTATTTGCAGTCTTAATATTTCAGGTGAAAATAAAATGTTTGATATAATATAGATATGTAGAAAGAAAGAACAGACAAATTGCTTCACTAGCAATCAGGAAAAAATAGAATATAAATATGTATAAACAACAGACAAATTGCTTCATCAGCAGTTATTAAAAAAATGATATAACCATGTATAAACAAGAGACAAATTGCTCCACTAGCAATCAGTAAAAATATATAATATAAATATGTATAAAGGAGAGACAAATTGCCTCACTAGCAATCATTGAAAGATATAATATAAATAGATATAAAGAACAGACAAATTGCTTCAGCAGCTATTAGTGAAAAATATAATATAAATATGTATAAAGCACAGACAAATTGCTTGAATAGCAATCGGTAAATTATTTGCAGTCTTAATATTTCAGGTGAAAATAAAATGTTTAAGAAATATAATCTAAATATGAATAAAGAACAGACAAATCACTCCATTAGCAATCAGTAAAAAATATATTATAAATATGTATAAAGAACAGACAAATTGGTTCATTAGCAATTAGTAAAAAAAATAATAAAAACATGTATGAACAAAAGACGAATTGCTTCACTAGCAATAGGTAAAATGTATAAAATGAATATGTATAAAGAATAGATAAATTGCTTCATTAGCAATCAGAAAAAGATATAATATAAATATGTATAAAGAACAGACAAATTGCTTCAGTAGCATTCAGTAAAAAATATAATATAAATATGTATAGAGAACAGACAAATTGCTTGAGTAGCAATCGGTAAAATATTTGCAGCCTCATTCTTTCAGGTGAAAATAAAATAGTCGAAATTGATTCCTCACATAACCCTTGATGAAACATGATAAATCGATAGAAGAAAAAACACACTTGACAAAGTTTCACAATTTATTAAAATTTACTGAATACATATGAAAACAGAAAGAATACATTCATTATTATTATCAAATAACACATGCTAAAATCGGGGACAGGCGGAAATCTAACTGGTCGTTTACAATTGGGAGATTTTGTTTTTGGGCTGATGATATTTCTAGTATCTCTAAAAGATCTAAATGTTTACTTTTATCACCCTTATGTAGAATTTTTATATTATTAAAGTCAATGAAGTGGTTGAGAGTAATACAGTGAGTGGAGAAACCTGTTGTTGATTTATTTTGTAATATGGATCTTTTATGTTCATCAACTCTAACCCCGAGAGAACGACCAGTCTGGCCTACGTAACAATTAATTTTCATGTATTTCGGCTTTAAACTATTCAATAGGCACTGTTTGTTGAACCATAGGTGGTTGTTACATCTTGTGATCTTCAAGAGTACCTTTCTGTAGGCACTCCACGCCTCACAATATATTACAGAAAGGTACTCTTGAAGATCACAAGATGTAACAACCACCTATGGTTCAACAAACAGTGCCTATTGAATAGTTTAAAGCCGAAGTACATGAAAATTAATTGTTACGTAGGCCAGACTGGTCGTTCTCTCGGGGTTAGAGTTGATGAACATAAAAGATCCATATTACAAAATAAATCAACAACAGGTTTCTCCACTCACTGTATTACTCTCAACCACTTCATTGACTTTAATAATATAAAAATTCTACATAAGGGTGATAAAAGTAAACGTTTAGATCTTTTAGAGATACTAGAAATATCATCAGCCCAAAAACAAAATCTCCCAATTATAAACGACCAGTTAGATTTCCGCCTGTCCCCGATTTTAGCATGTGTTATTTGATAATCATAATGAATGTATTCTTTCTGTTTTCATATGTGTTCAGTAAATTTTAATAAATTGTGAAACTTTGTCAAGTGTGTTTTTTCTTCTATCGAAAATAAAATAATTAAAACATAAATATGTATAAAGAACAGAAAAAATTATAATCATTCTATTCTTCATACTTTTGCAACCTCTTTAAAAGGTTGTTTATCAGTTTCATCTGAGATGATCAGATCCAACCTTTTCTGCAAATTGTAGAAGATTAACAATTGTGAATTTATGTAATATTCTATGTTTTGTCACAGAAGGTTCAACAATGGAATGTCAGTTGTCAGTAATGAGATAATTCAGTTTTTGATTTGTCGCTTGGCGTGTATTGTAGATTTGGGAGGAATAAAATTGTTGAAAGTACAAACTATATCTTTCTCTAAACTATCAAGTATCCAGATAAAACGATCCACGTCAATACAAATCAACTCTGTTCCTCTCACAATCCAACTCAAACCTCCTTTTTTTCTCTTCAATCTCCATGTCCAACCTTTCCTCTTCGAGTTTTCTTTTGTCAATTCTACACCTTTCTTCTTGCAACTCCAACTCTCTCAATTTGATATGTTGATCATAATCATTTTTTGATTTCAGGTATTCCACCGCATTCTTCCTCAATATGACGGTTTTATTTTTTCTGCCTTTCTTAATTGGTGCAGGTCCTGAGAATAGTTCAGTTATTTTTAGTCAAGCTAGTAGGAATGTTCATTCGACGTTTTACTATTCAAGGTTACTAGAAATAATTTTCTCACCTTTCAACTTATTGCTCCTAGATATGTTCAAATCTTCAGGAATATCCCAGCCCACAGTTGGAGATTCAACTAGCGTTTCTAGGACGAAATCAGTTTCGGACATGGTTGAAGTTGATGCAGCTTAGAGGGGGGCCGCGACAAGGAAAACTGTTCACTAGTATCATTCGCAGTTGAAGTTGAGGGACCTAAATGATTCGAGTACTACATTTCAGATTGAACTAGATATGACTCTGTGTGAATCCAACGTAACGGATTAGACTTTCTTCTTAATGAGACTTGGTGGTTTATTTAATCAATAGGAAATTTACTATAGCTTTGTTTCTGTATGAGCTGGGAGGTATTGACAACATATGCACATAAATGAAGTTTTCATATGCGTAACAAACTCAATTACCACAATAAGCATGCTCCTTCAAAACAGTTTCCACATGCTCCAAGGGTATCTGCTTTTCATCTTCACTCTCATCTGACATTATTTTAGCCGCCCTAGTGAAGTTATTTGTTTTTCCTTTGACGGTGCTTTATTATTGCTGCTTGTGGCATGCCTACTTCCGAATTCTCTGCAAATTTCCTTTGAAGATTTCTTCAGTGCGACTTCTGAAAAACAGAAAAAAATTCAAATTATACTGTCTACTTCAAAAAGTCCAAATTTGTTTTTTCAACAAGAAATGTCATATAACACACGGTTGAAATATTGACGGTAATTCTTCAATTCAACATTTCGTGTTTTTACGAAATATTTAATTTTTTTTCATAAAATCAATCACTCTCCAGTTATCCTTGTAGCCTCATCAAATTTGATTACATATCTCAAAAGGGCATGAAATTGGCTGTAACACAAAATTTTTTTTGTGTCGAAAAATTCCTTACTGCGGGCGTGGTAAGCAGATGAACATAAAGGTTCTTCGATGAAAATTATCAATTATATTTTTCCAATAGGTTTATCGATGAAAAATGAATGATCATGAACATGTTTTCTCTTCAGCAAAAACTACCCCAACTTTTGTACTAGCTGTTTCTTTTCAGCCTCAATATCATGGCTAACATGATAACAACGAGAAATAAGAAATTATTCGAACCTGATTTTCTTCCATTTTGAAGATTGAATCAGTTGTTTTTTCTGATTGAATATTGGAGCTACTCTCACTAGATCAGTTAAGTCATCTATCGAGTCAAACGAATGAACTAAATTTTAAACGACACAGTAGAAATATCGGTCTAAGGAACGAACCATGAGTACTACTCCTTCACAACGTTTCCGCCCTTTATTCGGCCTTCTTCAGGCTGAAAAATACAATAATCAGTGGCACATCGAAATTCAACAAACATAACGCTACATAATCATTCAACAAACATAATACAACAATAAAAATGACAATAAATTGAACCTAAAAGCAATCAAAATACAAGCAAGCACTGTATAAGAAAATTACAATATTGGTAAATATTTAACAAGACACTGAAATGCAAAAAGAGAAGAAGAACTCACTGTCAGAATAATAAAACCATCAATATTTCCATATATAGGAAATCATCATGAAAATAATGGAAACTGGGGTAAAATGTGAGCACATCGAACGTACAATGGGGGTTTTTCCTTTGAACGAAAATGCAGTTATTTTCATGAAAAACCTTCAGAACATCACATTTCAAACATATAATTTCAATATTATATTTAAAAAAAAATGTTTGATCACCTAAAACTAAAAAATAAAAATGGGAATTTGCATTCAAAGGGATTTGTCATGGGTGCACGATATGGCAACGTCGAATTCAGCTTTCTCGGAAAGAAAAGGACGTCAAATGTGTAACTTTGTTTAGGAAAACAGAGATACCTGTACTTCGATCTGGTTAGAGTAGAAGACAACGACCAAGGAATAGAAAAAGAAGAGCACAGGCTGTCTTACTGTCATATTACTGACAAATCGAAAACGGAAATTGTTTGGTCATATTGACAAAGAACACGTGTATGCCACACAATAGGAATAAATATTTCGTTATTCTATAGCAGAAAGAGGAATTCTACTAAACAACGTTGTCACTTCGTGCATGCATGACAAATCCCAAACCCCAATTTTAAAACCTGATTTCGAATACTTTCGGGAGGTAATTTGGGAAATTGTTGAATCAAACCTATAATAATCATGTTCAAATTTGCATTTGCAGTAATAACCCAAATTCAGGAAAAACATAATAATAATAATAAATCGCCTTTATTGACAATTGAATAATACATATACAATAAACAATAATGAATACAAAACGAAATACAACACGTTACCATATCAGTGGCATGACAAATCAACGAAATCCGGCAACACGTTTTCAACATTTCTGTATCAAATTGGAATATGCTACATTCAAGGTACTTATGTCAGTGCGGGAATTCACTGTATTTGGGAATTTCTTAATATACACCATCTCCTTAAAACAACGCTTGAACCAATTATTCTCCCGATTCAAAATTTTTATGTTCTGGAAATCAAAGCTATGGCTAGATGTTGAAGCGTGACTAGAAAGAGCAGTTGAATCTTTTTCATTCCTACAGTCCCTCGTGCTGGGCCGATCTGTTACCCAAATATTGACCTGTTTGGCCAACATAACAAGCATTACAATCATTGCAGTTGATTCTATATACTACACCGGAATGCTTTTCTTCAGGATCTCTATCTTTAACACTGGAGAAAATTGAACGGATTATTTTTTATAATAAAAAACAACTCGATCTACACCCTTTCTCATTACATTCTTGAGTTGTTCGGACAACCTCGGTACATAAATCAACTTACAAAAACCACTGTTGGTACCACGATCAACACCATGATCAAGAATATGTGGTGGTTGAGGGTCATTGTTAGAAGAATGAAAAAAGTGATGTACCAAGTTTTTAAGGTAACCATTCTTCATAGTTTCCATTATTTTCATGACGATTTCCTATATATGGACATATTGATGGTTTTATTATTCTGACAGTGAGTTCTTCCTTTCTTATTGAATTTCAGTGTCTGGCTAAATATTCACCAAATTTGTAATTTCCTTATATAGTGCTTGCTTGTATTTTGATTGCTTTTTGGTCCAATTTATCGTCATTTTTATTTTATATTTATTGTTGTGTTATGTTTGTTGAATGATTATGTAGCCTTATGATTGTTGAATATCGATGTGTCACTGATTATTGTATTTTTTAGCCTGAAGAAGGCCTAATAAAGGGCCGAAGCGTTGTGAAGGAGTAGTATTATTGGTTTGTTCCTTAGACCGATATTTTTGTTGGTTATCACTTGGAACGAGATAACCCTTCCGAACTAAATTTTATTAATACATATTATAAGAAAGAAGTTAAGAGAGAGGACAAAACGCTAAAAAAACTCGCTATAAATTACTAAATAATTAACTCATAGCAAATGTTCAAAATGTTAACCGCCTTGTTCAATACATTTCACACATCATTTTCTTACTGAATCTACAACCCTGCGTAGTTCAGAACGTTTCTGACCCATTTCTGCACAGCAAAATTTGATTCTATTTATCAGATCATCTTGAGTTTGAAGCCATTCAAACGTTTAGTCTTTTTTCCAGAGGTATTTCATCCAATATGTCTGTTAGACTGTTTCGGATTAAATGAATAAATTCTGCAGAGTTGAGATGGTCAGGAAGAATAACTGGTCCGAAATGTTCACCTTTCATGACAGCCAACCACATATTGGCCCTAATCTCATGTTGGAAGTGTGAAACAATAGTCGCATAAGGGTTTTCTCTGCTCCATTTATGGCTATTCCGCAAATTGATTAAACCCGATCGCGTTAAAGTAGCCTCATCAGTCCATATTATCCTATCGCTTCCCCATGCTCCTAACCTATTCAGATACTACCTACAAAATACTAATCTTGTGTCAGCATCTACATTCAACAGGTCCTGTACCTTTTTCGGATGATACTGATGTAACTCATTTTTTTTTAGTACTCTGTGTAATGAGGAATGATGAATCCTCAATGAAGAACTAATCGGACGAGTAATTGTTGTGGGTTCCTCCCGTACAGATTGAAGTATTGCATAGGCTTGCTGGCCTTGCTGACTATTTCACTTTCTCTCATTCGTGAACCATCAACTGAACCTGGTTCACCAACTCGCCTGTACACTCTTTCAAATGTCTTTCGACTTGGTTGCTGTCTGTTGGGAAAATCCAAAGCGTATTCTCGAACCATAAATAAACACTATATCACGGTACTCAACGTTTGAAAAAACAGGCATTATTTTCTCGATTAAGTCTTAGATGATGAGAATTGAGTTCGATTCGTTGAATTCAAGAATTGCCGCTCGTACTCAAGATAATTAAACGACAGAAACTGTCAGATTTTGGATAAGAAGTTTGTTGCCAATGACAACCCCGTTTTAAGGTAGAATTACAATCATTACTTTGATATTCAATCACAAGAAACTTTAAACTAGGGCCAATCACGCTTCAAAATGTTTCGTGTTTTTGTTGTTATCATTGTTGTTAGCCATTATATTGAGGCTGAAAAGAAACAGCTAGTACAGAAGTTGATATGTCAATCGAAAGATCACTAAATGATGTAGTTTTTGCTGAGGAGAAATCATGTTCGTAATTATTCATTTTTCATCGATATTATCATTATTATCATTAGAAAAATATGATTGATAATTTTCGCCTCAGAATTTTTATGTTTATCTGCTTACCCCGCCCGCAGTAAGAAATTTTTTGACACAAAAAAATTCTGGTGTTATAGCCAATTTCATGCTCTTTTGAGATATGTAATAAAATTTGATGAGGCTACAAGGATTACTGGAGAGTGATTTATTTCATAAAAAAATTGAGATATTTCCTGGAAACACGAAATGTTGAATTGAAGAATTACCGTCAATATTTCGACCATATGCTATATGACATTTCTTGTTGAAAATCACATGCTTGAAATTCCTCAGAAACTCACCTGTATTTATCGCCATCTGTTTTTTTGTGTGCATTGTCAACAAAAGCGTCAAATGATTTCTTAGAGTTCGAATTGAGAACACTTTTCCTGTTATTAACCTGATGTTTGACTGCACCATGGTCAATTTTTCCGGATATCGAAGAGGATTTTTTGCAGGTATGCAACGCAGAAGGCATAAATCGTCGTCCGAGTAACCTCGTAACCTCTTTGTGGTACTCATGTTTTCAACCACACAAATAACAAAGGATAAATAAACACCGGTAAAACTTTCGAACGTGGCCAACAAACCAATCTTTTACAAATACCCTCTCTTTGGGGCTTAATTACGGAGGTCAAATTCGTGAATGGGTGAAATCCGCCAATGATTCCCTAGATATACCCATTAAAAATTTTATTTTCCCAGTATTTCCAAAAATACAGATAAGATCGAATTGAAATCCAGTATTTCATCGAAAAAAACCCCAAAAAGCACTGTCGTGAAGGCAGCAGCTTTTGCGCGCCAATATCGAGTTTCTAAGTTGTTTCTTCCGGAATTTATCATGTCGGCCTAACGGCCGACCGTAAACATAATAACGTCCGGAAAAAAAACTCAGAAAATCGATATGTGTAAAGTAGGTTTAGACCTTAATTACTCAGGTTGACCGTAAACACAATAACTTCCGGAAGAAACAATATATGTTTCCGCCGGTATACACGTTCAAAATTTTATTTCTCCGATATTTCCATAAATACAGGTTAGATTAGAATTGAAATCCAAAACCTTGTCGAAATATGACAGTTCGAAGGTTCATACAGAATTTCGTGCAGAAATTTCAAAGATAATTTTTTTTTTCGATAAATTAGTTAGTTCAAAGAGGTTTTCAGTGTGTGCACTTTGTCATGGTTCATTTACTTCAAGACGATGGTACCTGATGAAATTTGTCACCGAATGAAAGTCGACCATTACAGTTGTGTTCATGCACAACTTTCAACCCCCTCACGTGAAAACATTTTTTTTCTCCATTAAAGGGTTCGTAGGGATTGCATGAACAAAACAGTAATGGTCGACTTTCATTCGGTAACAAATTTCATCAGGTACCATCGTCTCAAAGGAAATGAGCCATGGCAGAGTGTACATACTGAAAACCTCTTTAAGCTAACTTGTTTTTCAAAAAAAGTTTTTTCTTGAAAATTTCTGCACGCCCGTGAAAAAGATACAAAGACCTTGCCAAAAAAGTACCACATGACCTACTTTCCCTATCCAAAAAATTCAAAGGGTTGATAGGGATGGCACAGGGTGCAACAAGAATTCTTCAAAAATGCATATAATTTTGGTAAAAGTGGAACGAAAATTGACCTGTTTCATGATTTTTCTTTTGAGAAAATGAATTTGTTCCATAATTTTGACGCGCACTGTACAATCAGTTGCATTGAGCCACATTAGACACGACTGCACTGTTCGGTCTCTTATTATTAGCGTTGAAATTTAAATCTTTGAAATTCGCGAATTTTTTGGAGACAACCCTAAAACAACGGATTCAAAAGAAAATGCTGATATAAATTGTTTTCTATTCTCCTATCAAGCGAAAGTAACTGGCATGGACATACCTTTTTATTCCTGGCAAATCGGTAGTTAATATTGATAAAACTTTCTTATTACCTTGATGTTGCAACATTTCATGAGAAATCATTTTATAGAAAATGATTATTATAATCTTTAATATATCTTCTATATATTAAATTTATTATAAAATATTTTATTCTATTATCAAATCGGTGACGGTCGATTTAGGTTGGTATCTTCCCTATAAGGGTTTTTCTGTTATTTTTATGTTCTTTTAATTGTTTATTTTAATAATTATATGCCAGTTGATATAATTTTGGACTTTGTGATCAATGAATGTTTTCGAAGCAATTGACCACATCGATAGATATGAATATCGAATGATATTAGGGTTGCCATCTCTAAACTTTGACAACCAGGGCAAGACGCGTGAAAACCCCGGACCCTTGAGCCCACAACCCGGACATGTTTTTTTGAACATAGTCAGTGTAAAAAAAACCTTAAAAAATGTAAAAAATCAGCATTTTATTTATTTTCAGAATTTAAAATCAAATTTAATTATCTTTTATCATAATTTTGAATGCACCTAGCAAAACAGAATCATATAACGGTTTGTTATGAATTATTTTAATGAACAATTTGTTGTTTTTTATTCTTCAAATAAGACAGAAATTATTAATATACCGTTATAAAAAAAAACCTTATTCGAATCTTGAACCGAACAAACTTCAATTATGATTTTAATCGAAAACCTTACAAGTACAGAGATCATTTCAGTATTCAGTCTTCAAGGAAACTCTTCAAACTAATATAATAATAATTATCTCTAAATTTTTAAACCCGGACTACGAATGAAGACCGGCCCGGACGCTCTCTAATTTAGGACAAATCCGGGGAAACCCGGACGGATGGCAACCTTGAAAGATATGAACATCGAAATATTTCTAAAGGTTTCACAGAAGTTGTATTTTGTAATTTTCGGAATCTACAATTCTTTTATTCAAGCGCGATGTTCTGGGGACCTGTGTGCTATCGTTTTGTCGAAATATCTGTGATTTTCGAGTTTTGAGACAACGAAAGATCTCAAACAACTAGGTTGGGCTCACTGATTCGGTGTCAAAATCGACTCTTCTCAATATTTCAAAAAAGTTATAGCTTGAAGCTTCATGCAGAATGCCATGAGGACTGTATGATCGCCAAATTTTTCCATCACGAAGTGAAGACGCGTTTTCCGGGGTCAATACGTGAAAAGATAAACGCTTTTGCAAGGAATTTTAACATGCGCGCAAAAGCTACTGACTTCATTCCAATGCGTTTCTAGAATTTTTTCTGTTCTGATCAATCTTTTCATTTTCAGGTGGTAGAAGGAGAGGAATCCGCTATAAGAGATTGAAGGATACAGGTACGCCCCTATATCACAAATATTTTCTCATGAATAGTCTTAAATTTCGTAGTTTCATATTGTGAGGTGAAGGGATCATATTATGAGGTGAAAGGATGAAAAGCAGGTCTACATTTATGATTAACCCGAATAGAAATGGGAGAGACCGAAAGCAGATTGGTCAAATATCTGATCGTAAGGTCTGAGGTTCAAGCCCTTGGTAGGGAAAGAATTCTTCCGGTTTTCAGGGGACCGTCCAACCATTCATTGTTGGGTGAACCATTAACAGTGCTGTTCCTAACGTGGCGCTAGGACACCTGGCCCCCTAACTTATACAAGCGTTAGCTTCTGAGGGGTTCCACATCAGCGGAACCTAGGAGAATCAGCAGCAATCAATACATAAGGGGTGATCGATTATTCGAAACATCATTATCAAGTTGAGTAGTTAAAAGTTTCTGGAAAAGCGCTGACGTGAGGGAATATCAACGAATGGGAGATATTCATTTTCTAACTATCTCGAAAGTTAATAAATAATCGCACCGAGCAAAATTGAGGTACAATATTGTCAAATTGTAACGGTCAGATCGTTTCAGATTTTATTTCGATTTGTATTTGTGGTTAAAAAAATTAATATATTTAAAGGCGTTTGCTCGAAAAAAATGGGAAAGCTGTCAGAGTGACGAATTGAATGATTACAAAATATGAGTTTTCCGAAGAATTTTGCAAAGAATTTATGACGCTTTCCTTCTTCTTGGATATTCACCTCGGCTAGTCTCTAGTTCTAGAGAGTAAGGAGGGTATCAGAGAAATAATCAAGAATACGTCAATCAACGAGAAGAAATAAGGGCGCCAGCGTATTTGAATCTGTTTATACAAAAATGCTTTCCTATAATACGCAAAAAAAGATCAAAAGAAGAATGAATTGTACAAATAATAATCAATTTAAAGAAATAGAAACCAGAACGACCTTTTGTGCACTTTCAATTTGGTCAAACCAATGGTGCCTCACAACTAGGCATATACAAGTTAATTAATTTTTATGAGAAATTGAAAATTTAAAGGAGAAATAATAAGGAGAAGAATCAAAAATAAAAGCAACTTGAATCCTGGGTGCTTGCGTAGTCCGGAAGCTGAGATAACAGCGTGGGCGTAGGTGATTTCGCCTCGGAGTCTCAGAATTTAAACTAGTTTTCCAGTATGGTCGATAAGGTCGGTCCTAACAGCCTAACGGCCGACTGCGTAAATACAATAACTTCCGAAGGAAACATCTTAGAAACTCTATATTGGTTGAGAAGATTTGGATCTTAATTACGAAGGCCGAATTCGTGAATGGGTAAAATCCACCCAATGATTCCGCAGATACACCCATTCAAAATTTAATTTTTCCAATATTTCCAAAAATACAGATCAGATCGAATTGAAATCCAGTACTTCATCGAAAAATTACGGTTCGAAGGTTCATACAGAATTGAATGAGGATGATATGATAAGAAAATCACAGAATTTTTTTTTTCGAATTGTTCTAATGACACGATCATCACGAAATTTTGCATGAAGTTGTTTTTCAGCATCTCGAAACTAGCTGCGAAGTATTATCAGGATTGAATTAGTATTTCTTGAGTTATACCGAAAAAAAACAACGATATCGAGAAGAAAACCACGAAATTTGACGTATTATTTCCCAATATCTCAAAAAATTACGATCGTATCGTTTGGTACACTGCTGTGAAATATGAAGCTCAAAGTCCAAAATTTGTTTTTCGAATATGATAAATCGTTTCTGTCGCTAACTCAATCCCTTCGATAAATATCGTGTCCACGGCCGGCCGACCGGTCAGAATGGATTTTGACACCGGATTCGTCATCAGTGAGTCCAGTCTAGTCGTTTGAGACCATTTTTGGCTCAATCATCAAAAATTACAGACATTTGGACAAAACGATAGCACGCTGTTCCCCAGAAAATGCGCGTAAAAAGATATCAGTAATTTTCATATCTTTTTCTCAGAAAGTTTGCATTAAACTTGGCGTCGGTATTCTTCAACTTATAATAATAATATTCATTAATCTTTGGTGTTTACAAATGAGAAAGAAGTTAGGTTAGTATATTCTTCAAAGAGTACAGAAAAGTGGAGGGATGCATTTCCATTCCAATGATGAAAACATAAGAATACAAAAATGCAAAGCTTTCAATTTAGCCCTTCGTGACATCTGGGGTTTTCAGGATATACTCAAAAAGGTTGAAGCTTCCAGGTAAACATTGCCTAAAAAAGGGAAGTGATTTTGAGGTATTTTTAAACAGTTGGCCAGCATGAAGGCACTCCCCTCTTGAACAACCATGATGCGCTGCAGCAGTGGTTTCAACAAGACGGCGCAGCATGTCACACAACTCGTGCCACAATTGATTTACTGAAGGAAACGTTTGATAACCGCATGATTTCACGTTCCGAGTCTGTGAATTCAAAAATTATGTCGGGGGTTGAAATTACACCGAGGCCCTAAAGTTAAGGTGGAGGTGAAAATCAAAGTCAAAAAATCAGAGAAACAAAATAATTTTCGATAATTGGTTCATTCGATTGTCCCATTTACGCAAATCCCTAACACTATGTAAAAGGGAAGAATGGGAAAAGAAATACACTACCCAAAAATTCAAAGCAAATACTGTTAGATGGTATATAGATGGTTCTAAAACCACGATGGGGGCCGGCGCTGGTGTATACGGGCCTAGAACTAAGGGTATACTATCGCTAGGCTCCAACTCGAGAGTTTTTCAGGCAGAAATACTTGCAATGGAAAAGTGCATAGACATACACCTGGAAAGAAACTATCGAGGGTGTGACATAGTGATCCATTCTAATAGTCAGGCTGCTATTAAAGCACTGGACTCCTATGTCATCGATTCAAAGCTGATATGGGAGTGCCGAAGGAAACTCAATGAAGTAGACAAGAAGAACAAGGTCTCCTTAGTCTGGGTTCCTGGGCACTCAGGACTCAAACGGAATGAAGAGGCTAACACTCTAGCCAGAAAGGGAGCACAAACGCTACCTACTGGCCCAGAACCTTTCTGTGTTATAGGCAAATGCACCTATGGGGAAGAGTTTTTGCAGAAGGAAGAAAATGAAAGAGGAATTGTCCAGGAATGGAACACTCTAAGAAGTTCCTTCGGAACTTTGAAATTGGTAGGTCCAAAAATCATTTGGATCTCAGTAAGAACAAGTAACCCCTCCTCACTGGTTTCCTCACAAGATACTGTCGCCTTAGGACTGACGAGTGCAGATTCTGTGGGGAAGAGGAGGGACCTCCTGTTCACCTGATCACAGAATGCCTCGCCATTGTGAGCCTGCGCAAGAAATACCCTGGACAGGAGCATTATAGGTGGAATGAGAGCTTAGCCGCCTTGGAGCCCTCACAGATATTAGAATTGATCAGAGCTCTAGAGATGGAGGGCGAGCGCAATAGACCTTAAGGAATGTAACCCTCTACCAAACTATAACTATGTACGTATCGCGCTCTACGACATAATAGTCTATCAGAGCAATTAATTCGACGTGTGGTTTATGGGCTGGTGGAATCATTGGTCCGTACTTCTTTTGAGACGATGCTTGTCAGAACGTTATGGTCATGGCTATAGAGCCATGATTACTGACTTTCGTTCCTCAATTCAACAACCATGATAAGCAGCAGCTGTGGTCTCAACAAGACGGCGCAACATGTCACACAGCTCGTGCCACAATTGAAACGTTCGATAACCGCATAATTTCATTTTCCGCTAGACTATTTTCTGTGGGTATATGTGAAGACTACGCCAATAAGCCCGAAACGATCGACCACTTGGAGGACAATATTCGCCTCGTTATTGCCGATATAAGGCCACAAATGTTGGAAAAAGTGATTGAAAATTGGATTACGCCCGAGCATCCGTAACGGTCATATGCCAGAAATTATATTTTAATTATATTGCCAAAAAATTATCTTTTGAATGGAGTCAATTTAATGTCAATTTTGAAATTCATCCCCGTTCTTTTCCATTTCAAGTTTTTCACCTCTAAAAAACACCCTTTAGCTGCTCAGAAGGAATGATCAATATCTCTAAGCAGCATATCGCTAATCTGGTATCCAGCTAGAGGGGGCGATACTCTTAAAAAAAATCAATTTGTTTATTCATATCTACCTTCATAACACGCTCCTTTTGAAATACATGTGGGAAATAAAGTTTACAAAAAAAGTGCATTCAATTTTTTTACTTGAAACCAATCAAGGAAGTTGTATTTACTCTATTTTCGATGTAGAAAACATTAGCTCTGGAGGTATGGGGTGATGCAAAACTTTTTAATCTATGTGAATTACTGTTTGCAATCTTAGGTTCCATGGAAATTTATATATTTTTTTATTCCCAGGCTCTAAGGCAAATGTGGCAGTGTCCGTGGAGAGGGGTAAGATTGCTTTCTGTTATTTCCTGATCAGCATAGATTTCAGACTTTTTCGAATTAACTTGCATGGTTCACTGACATATATGGTAATGATGAGTCACTTAAGGTTTCTGTACAGAAATTTTGATTCTGTTGTATAAATAACTCTCCTATTATACCGGGTGTCGCACGAATACCGTTCGTTAGAATATTTTTGGAAAGGAACCGAATTTCATGTTTACTATTCCGAACCTGATTTTTTTTTGACCCTAATTATGTCGGGAGTTGAAATTACACCGATGCCCTAAAATTGATATTTTCTGAGATATGCAGTAGCGATTACGTTTCTAATATCAATCTTCTCAAAAGTACCTGCAAAACTGAAAATTCAGAATTTCTATGAATACGAACTTGGACAAATGTTCAATATATCCTCCATTTCCTTCGAGACAATACATTTTTTTGAGAAGAATAAAATTCGAAATTTGATCGCTTACATTGTTTTTTTCGAATATCTCGGAAAATATGAATTTGAGGGCATTGGTGCTATTTTCACACCTACATCATTTTTCAACTTAGATTCCATTATGGTCCCGAAAAATGAGGTTCTAACGCGAAAGAATTGAGTTTTCAGGTTTTCGAAATAGCCAACCTTTACAACGCTTTTCTGACCTTATCTATTATGAGTTTCAATTCTGCCTATTGCGACGAATTTCACGTTGAAAAAGCAATTTCTAACAGTAATTTAGAAACTTTACATTGAGACAACTCAGAATTTCATGAGGAATCTATTTTCATTATGAAATATGGAGCTTCCCATTTGAAAAACTAATCTCGAAAAATTTACGAACAGTTATCTCTTTGCTCAAAGCTTAGGTCCGAAATTGCAAACGTGAATTTTGATTTCTTCCTAAAAATATTCTAACGAACGGTATTCGTACCAGGTAAATTCGAGTGTTCATCATGGAATGTACGTCATGATTCTTAGCTGTTTTCAACTTAGTTTGTGTCCTAATTCTTTTTCAAATCCATCTGTTGTGTCCTTCAAATTTTTTTTTTTTTTCAGAACCAGTCAAAGTACCAGATATCAGTAACGCCAGGGTAAGCATTTTCAATCTTGTTCATCCGAGTAGAAAGTATAGGTTGAGTACACTCGATCACAAACAAACTAAGGTTGCAAGAAATTACTGGCAAGCTTGTTAAACGCATGCGCATAAAACAATTTTGTCAACAACTTCTATAACATCTTCTTTCTTCGAGAAATGGAATGCGGTAAAAAACACTTTCAAAAATTTTTATAACTTTGAATTAAAATTAAATGACATTTGCTACTGACTCTCTAAAACTTTTGCTTTATTTTAAATATTGAATTCAAACGAGTCTACTCGATAAATGTCATTAATACAATCATTAAAAATACATATTTTTCTGTAATACATTTACATAATAGTTGAGTTCCGATATTCCTGGCCAGTACTGGCCAGTAGCAGTAATTTCGAAACGCTTCGTACTGATACGAACTATTACCAAAGCAGTGCCAGTAAAACCAACTGTCAAAATTTACTGGCCAGGAATATCGGAACTCAACTAATATCTTTCGATATTGATATCTTACGATATAATTTTATTGCCATAGACGTACCACGTCTTAAGTGACAAATTTAATTATTATGTCATATTTTGAATTCAATAGTGATTAAGACTCCGAAATTTCTCATATTACTTCATTCACAACGAAGAGGAACAGAACAAATGTCAGAATCTAAATCGTTCCAAGTAAAAATCCTCTGAAACTCTCGTCACGGAAGTGAGAACTAAATAATTCGAAACCAATTCCAAGTCAAACCTAGGAATTATTATCACTGTTCTGGGATAGTTAAAAACCGATCCTGGAAGAAACCAAAACCCATCTTTGGTACAACCTTATATCGTGGTATACTTGCCAACTTTCTTTCTCCGCCCTTGTTTTGTTCTCTAATTAATAATTCTTTTCTTCTTTTAGTTGTACGAGATGATTCGAGCATTGACGGCTCGATTGGAGGAAGTAGAGCTGGAGTTGAAAGCGTAAGTAGTTTCGCTAAATTTCATTCCACCTGGTTTATACAGGGTCTTTCACGAGGAACCTCACCCATATTTATACGGGAAACTACTGAACGTATTTTCATGAAATTCAGCACTCATGAGTATTTCACGATGCTGATGAAATCTAAAATATTTTCAAGGCATGAGCACCTCCGGTTTTTCCGGAAATGACGTCAACTTCCGTTTTTCAAATTAGAACACCATTTTTTATTGCAGAAATAGATTCCTTAGAAAATTTCAATTTATTTTGATGTAACATTTTTCAGTTTTGGTTGGAAAATTCTCTCTGAGCGGGAAAATTCGAAAAAAAAATCGAAAATAGAGCTCCGCTGAAACAAGAATAACTTCGAGGTTTTTGGATGGAAAATTTTCATTCTTGGGATTTTTCAAGATGTAAGATTGATGTATCCACTTTAAAAATCGAAATCGCGATTCATGATACAGGGTGTGAAAAAATCGCTTTCAAAGTTAGGGATGACAAAATCGTGAAAAATCAATTTTTTCAAAATAGAACCCCATTTTTTTATGGCAGATATTGAATCTACGTTAAAAAATAATGTGAGTGTATGCATCACACCCTTGCCCTAAAATGGATATTTTCTGAGTTATTCACCAAAAACTGTTTTTCGTCTTGAATTTTCAGCTATTTCTTTTCCCTTCACGCCAAAAAGATGAAATTTTCAGGAACTGTTATTTGAACCATGCTGTAGATTTTTTACCCCTTCTTGAAACCGACTTCAAGTTACTATTAGGAGAACCATGGCAAACTCTCGCACTTATAACTAGAGAAGATGCTCAAAGTTTTGACCGTTAATTTCTAGACATTTATTTATACGTCTCAGGAATGCTTCGTGCGTTGCTCTTCTTATTTCATCGGGAGGAAGAGATCTGCAAAAGTGTTTAAAAACCAAATTGAGTTTCAAAACTATGAATCTAAAAATCTAAACAAACCTGAACGCATTTCTGACTCGTTCTATGCAGTCCTCTTTATCAGTCAGGGGAGTTGAGTAGACAATATTTTTTATCCTACCCCAAACATAATAGTCTAAAGGAGTTAAATCGGGAGAACGTGGTGGCCAAAGATGTGGACCATTGTTCGCCAACCATCGATCTTCAAATAGCCTGTAGAGGATATTTGACACATTGAGTGAATTGTGTGGAGGCGCGCCATCTTGTTGATACCATAAGTCATTATGGTTCTGTACTAGCGGCTCAATTATTTGAGTCAATATGTCAGAATATCTATCTCCTAAGGGAGAACATTCTTTAAATAATGCAAACATGTGTAGTGTTCTATCTTACCAGTTAAAGTCCCATCATAAATGTGAACATCGAGAATTGCATTATTTTTGATGGCGCAAAAAACATTGAAACTCCAGGTCTCTTGAAAGTTCCATTGTCTGAAGTGGTGGTTGTTCTCTTCATCCCAATAATGACTGTTATGCCTATTGAAAGAACCATTCTTTGTGAATTTAGATTCATCTGTCCAAATTATACAGTCCAAAAAGATTTCATTCTCTTGAAATCGAATCATCATAGCTTCGCAAAACTCTGTTCTCCTGACGAAATCAGTTTCCTTCAAATGCTGTACCCTATTGAATTTATATGGGTGCATTTTATGTTTTTTTAATATTCTCCAAACACTCGATTGAGATAATCCCAGATCAATCTCGGCATCTTTGAGAGAATTTTGAGGATTCACACGAAAATATGCAAGAACTGTAATTTCGTTGTTCTCATCTTCTACTACACTTTTTTCTCTGTGTGTAGTTTTCTTAACGAAAGATCCGACATTTCTCAAGTTTGTCATGGTTATGTTAATGGTATCTCTCGTTGGTCTGGGTCGGTCAGGAAACCTCTCAATGAACAGTCGAATCGTTCTATCTAAAACTTTATTACATTCTCCATGAAGTAGAATGAGATTTAAATAATCCTCATTGGTAAAATTAGGCATAGTGATCGATTTTATAACTTAATACGAATTATCACCAAATTAATAGTAAACACAAAATGCTACTGAATAAAGAGGAATTTGACAGATGTAATTAATGATATCTATCATTGAAAAAAAAATAATGTAAAACATGGTAAGTTTTTGCATATGGTTCATAAGGAATTATTTATTTATCACTGGAGAGAAAACCGATGGCCGATTAGTTGAAATAAAGAGGTTTCCGATACAAATTCGAATCCAAATTCGCCATCTATTTAGGAAAAACCTGTAACTTTTTTCTCTTACATATTAGGGTAGTAAAATCTAAAACATGGTTTAAGTAACAGTTCCTGAAAATGTCATCTTTTTGGCGTGAAGGGAAAAGAAATAGCTGAAAATTCAAGACGAAAAACAGTTTTTTGTGAATAACTCAGAAAATATCCACTTTAGGGCAAGGGTGTGATGCATACACTCACATTATTTTTTAACGTAGATTCAATATCTGCCATAAAAAAATGGGGTACTAATTTGAAAAAATTGATTTTTCACGATTTTGTCATCCCTAACTTTGAAAGCGATTTTTTCACCCCCTGTATCATGAATCGCGATTTCGATTTTTAAAGTGGATACATCAATCTTACATCTTGGAAAATCCCAAAAATGAAAATTTTCCATTCAAAAACCTCGAAGTTATTCTTGTTTCAGCGGAGCTCTATTTTCGATTTTTTTTTCGAATTTTCCCGCTCAGAGAGAATTTTCCAACCAAAACTGAAAAATGTTACATAAAAATAAATTGAAATTTTCTAAGGAATCTATTTCTGCAATAAAAAAATGGTGTTCTAATTTGAAAAACGGAAGTTGACGTCATTTCCGGAAAAACCGGAGGTGCTCATGCCTTGAAAATATTTTAGGTTTCATCAGCATCATGAAATACTTATAAGTGCTGAATTTCATGAAAATACGTTCAGTAGTTTCCCGTATAAATATGGGTGAGGTTCCTCGTGAAAGACCCTGTATACTAGCTGTTTATTACACAAACTATTCGTAAATCTGACTATTTTTATTGAAATTGATTCTCCTACTGAAAAACAAACGAACATTTACTGGTTTATTTTTATACTATCTAGCTAGTTCGCAAACTATAGAAGCTCAAATACAAATGGCGAGGAATGTGAACGAATTACCTAGTGGTGTTTTGGATAGTCTGTAAACTGTCCATTGTACACCTTCCTGTTTATTGTATGAAATGTATTGATAATCCTAGTCATACATAATATACAATATGTGTACAGAGAACACCGAAATTTTCCGAGTTGTGGCGACTTTTCCAACTGAAATTTTTTCGAGGCGCCCTACCCCTTTGCATTGTTTACAAGACGCCAATTGGAGGGCCGGTTGCTTTAAGACGGTGGACTGGCGCGAATAACTGGTATCCTTTCAACAATATACTGGCGTCCAGCGACATTCCAGACCAGTAAGAGCACAGGGTCAAATTCAGCTGCTTGAGGAGGAGGTATCAGTTCAGTCCAAGTTGTTGGCTTGTTCAGAGGTTACCATACTTTTTTTTTTCAACTGAAATGTTTACTAAGCGCCCTGCCCTGATGCCGAGTCCAACATACCAGTTGTAACGCTGGTTGCTTTGAGACAGTGGACGTCATTTCCTTTTCGATCAGCTGCTTTTGGCATTTCTGTAGAAGATTCTGACGCTGTTGAAATTAAGAAGATATTTTTGGATGCTGAAGTCGCTTTGAGCAGATAAACAAAAATATTTTTGAGTTGCAAGCCATCAATGATTCGGATATTTTGGTTCGGTTTTTGGATCCCTCGTATGCAGAGACAGATTTTCTTAGTTTTTTCGGAGGATTCAAATAAAAAAATTATCAATATGAAATGGTGGTTCTTCTACTATATCGCAGAACCCAAATACACGGAAATTTTTTGTAGCGTAGCTTTGTGGGACGATGCTCTTTCGGGAAACGTTGCTGTTGAAAGATTTCCGTTCATTGGAATTTGGAATGTGGAGATATTGAAGTAGTTGTGGACTGATAAGACATAAACCTACCTTTATCATGAATTGGACTGACTAAGCACATGAAATTGGCTGATACTGTTGCCCAGATATCGAATATACATAAATTGGAAACTCTTCCATCAAGAATATTTTGCAGGCCAGCTCGAATAACCGTATTTCACATAATTTATGTTCCCAGTTTTTGAATTGATGCAATATAAACTGCGATATACTTTCTGCTGTATAGAATTACCCCAGATGCGAGAAAAGAGAAGTATTCAGACAAGGATGGGTTCATCTAGCCCTTCGGCCTCGGTCGTAAATGTATTCGTAGTGTACGATCTTTGAGTGGACCCCAGATAGTGGATCGAGAATCGTAGGGCTACCGACAGGTGTGGAGATTATTATCTGGGATTATGTTTGACAGCTATAGCTTTTGAAATTGATGATGTCTGGTTTTAAAAGCATGACTGTCCAAGTCAGAATGCAAAAGCCCGATCGAATGGCTCTTCGGAACATCTCATTTTTTTTCGATTAATCTGAAGATTTTGGTTTATGGGTAAATAATTCATAGAGCGAATAATCGTGATGAATGAAGGTTCAAAATAATCGAACAGGTTATCTTTTTATGAAAGATTTGGCTAATATTTATACAACTAGGCAGATTATTCGAACATTCGATTTAAATTTGTCGATCTTAGATTTCGCATTTTTCAGAATTCATTTATTGTTTCCATTCTGTAATTTCGTAGAATTTATTTCATTTTCGAACCAGTGATGTTCCAATGCCTCGATAATGAAGTCTCCATATATACAAAAAACTAAAGCTCGATTCGCGTTTGTCGCTTTTCTCCATTGTTCCTACACAAAACTATCGGAAAACTCATATTTATATCTTTTATTGTACTGAAATCTTTCAATTTTCATAGGGAGAAGCAACGAAGATGGAGATGCCAAAGCTGTCATCTTGAAAAGTGTATGGTAAGAACCTCTTCATGTGATCTTACGTGATTTCTTTCGAGAATAATGTAATTAAAACCTGGTTTATTGAGAAATTTCTATACGGGTTGCAACTGGGTGAAACTTTTTTTGTATATTGATAATCACGACCTTAAGTTCTTCTTTATACGTACATGTTCTAGATAACGGCGTGCTATCAGTTAATCACATTTGCTGTAGGATATGGAAACTTATTAAATTATTACTAAATTCTGTTTGGGATGTATTCCCAGAAATTTCATCGGAATAATTTTTTCTATTAATCAGATATCAATGAAATTTTGCAGAAATTCTAAGGTTTATGTTTGATACATAGAAGAAATAGTACCATGTCCACTAATTTGAATATGCGCGCAACAGCTGCTGACTTCACGTCAGTGGTGTTCTAGAATTTCTGAGTTGTTGTTCAAGTGGCAAGCGTTTAGAAAAAAAGTGCAGGTTTGTATCTACTTATGGTTATTCTAATGGCAATTATTATCTTTGTGGAGCATATGGTGGAAACAAATGGATATTGCAGATATATGAAGTGAGAGGATCAGTGTTTCAGTAGTCAAGTATAGTTAAATATTTTCGTTACAATAATGCTATCATGAAAGCTCCAAATTTCAAGAATCAAGTGAGTTAATGAGTTTTCTCAATTGAGCTTGATTGGATTTCAAGCAATGAATTAGTTATTTTTCAATACAGCTAAGAGAGTTCTCCATGTTGAACTCAAAACAAAGTGCAGGATTCTATCAATACATCGAGAAATATTTGAATGCTTATAACTTTCTACTTCTCCAGAAATGATAGATAAAAAAGTGGTTCTTATGTCAAGAGGAATCTATGATTGAGATTAATTTATCACTCTCCCTGTATAACTAGTTGAAAAATCCTCTGTCATTTTGCAACACTATCATAGGTTGGTTTTTGCCTCAATGACAATATTCGGTGACCTACAATATTATATCCTATAAACTTGTTGAAAAAGGAGTGCATTCGCCAGTTTGCAAAACTATAAAATCTAATCAATGCGGTTTAATTAATCTGTTGGAGAGGGCGAATTTATTAATGGAAATATTCGATGGCGTACACTAGTATGTCGAATTCGAAGACTTCTGACAAAATTTCGCCACTTTGGGTTGAAGGAGAAAGGTAGACGTTCATCAAAATTGAAATAATGTTTCGACATTTCTGACTATTTCGAGATGAATTCTTGAATGGACACAACAAGAATTACTTCTTCCTCAAAAAAAAATGAGAACCGATATCTGTAAAAACTTCATGAAGTTCACTTATATAGGTTACACAAGTTACATTAAACTATTATTAGAGTTCTATACTGTATCTGAGGGATAAATCAAATTTGGGTGGTCAACGTAAAACCTGTCAATTTTTGTTTCCGTATTATTATTGTCCAGATATAAGATGATGTTACCCAACCTATTTCGAAAATAATCAAGATCTACAAGTCACACTGAAATCTTACGTAAAAACAGCTTTTACTTGCAACTTACAGATTTAAGAATGACATAACTCAACTTCTTCTACTTATATATCTGATAGAATGAAGGACATTTCGCCCAACAACTAATTAATTGATGTTCATATCAGTTTGGTGTATAGTTATCCATCACGTGACATTTCGCTGTGGAAAAGTTGTTCTGACAACTCCAGAGTATTCAGTGCAAGTCAATTTTTGTTGAAACTAGGAATACATAAGACATAAGAATCCTTCGTACAGAAGCTTCAAATTGTTCAACCATTTTCCACTTGCTACGACATACCTGAATTCTGAAACTTTCAACAAAGAAATCTCCTATTCGAAGATTACTATTCTGTTTAAAAATATATGCGTGAGTCTTTGGTTTCTTAATTCTTTTGTTGTTTTTCATTACCGCTCCTTTTCTGACCTGCCATACACCATATTTCGATTATTATAATTATGACTTATGGATGAATCATTCAGAATGATGTATTTTATTCATGGCAATCGTTCTAACTGATATAAAAGTATAGATTCCTAATTTCGAATGGAAATTCTGAAAATATGCTCACTGCCAAGAAAATATCACAATTATGTAACTCCTTTGATTTCGGAGAGTTGTTACTAGTGAACGAACCCACAGAATTTCAACAAAATCCGACATAAGTTATGGATTTCGGAAATCCAGGTCGAAATTCATGAATCAGTAGGTTTTGCCGAAAATGATGACCAAAGGATATGAAATGACCGACTATTCTAAAAGGCTGGGATGACCTGCGATGACCACTAGATTATGGCCAACAGCAAGTGTAACATCCTGTATGGTGACCAAAATATCGAAAAGTTTTGAATATGTGGAGCAAGTACATAAAGATTGAGATTTTTATATATGTATGGTCCTCTTTCGAATCATTATTTCGTGATTTTTAACCAAAAGGCGCAATTTGGATCAGAATGCCTGCGATATTATTTATGAGTTTTCTATAATGGTTCGTTCTTTAACATATTGAGAGGAGAAAATTAATGTGTAGACTGTCCTAACTAATGAATATCTCAATAGATTTTAGTTGAACTACTAGTCAAGGTCATCAATCAGAAGTGCCTATAGATAACTTATTTTTTTGAAACTATCAATTGAGAAGTTAGCTCAAAAAAGCGGAACAATTTTCAAGAGTTGCGAAATGGCGGAAGTGCCTGATTCGATCGCGTTCATAGAGATATTTATTTCATGAGAACTCAGTTCTCCTTTTCGATTCGATTTTCAAATCATCAACTGACGTGCATTCAATTGTTTCCTCTGCAAAATATCTCCCGAAGAAGTCGAAATATCGTCCGACTTTTACAACTTTGAGTTCCAACTCCTCATTTTCACCCCTTATTCAATTCGTATAGTATAGAATGTTTCGATAATTGTATGATATGTGACAATTTTTCAGAATGAAGATATCATCGAGGAGCAGGTGCAAGAAGAAGCAGCCACTCCCGAGGTAAATATATTTCCAGTGGAGGGAAACAATTTAAAATAAGTGGTGATATTCTCTGAAAATATGATCATTTGAGAAACTCTTACGGATTTACCGAACGTTGACAGAATGATGGATCTCGTCAGGTTATCACCTAATTATTTTCCATTCGTGGATTTTATGCGACATACCCTGGTGTTCCATTGTCAGTGACGAAAGATCTGACATGCGAAAAACAGATTCAGGATACGTGAGGCCATACATTTTTTCTAATATGAATGTCACTTTTTACTGGGAAACAACATGTTATAGTTTTGTCGAACGGAGCAAGCTAGCCACTTGAAACTATTACGGTAGGTGGCGCATCAGAATACGCCTGTTTAGCTCTATAATCGGCCAAATGGTTTCCGAGCTGTAGTCATTTGAACTAATATTATTTTCTCGATATCTTAGGAATCACTGGAGCGACGATATTGAATGTTGGTAATTAGTTGTAGCGTACTGACGCGCTACTAATAGCGGAATTTTGTTGGGATGGTTAGAAGACTGAAAAAAAATCTTAAAATGTACCAAATTTAAATTCGGTTCGAATTCAACTTTTGGAGTTATCATAAAAAAATATCCAAATTCGTGGATTTTCTTCGGTATCGTTGTTATTTCTAGAATAATTCAAAAAATACTTATCCAATCACGATGAGCCTTGTCAGCTGATTGAAGAATGCTTACTCAAAACTATAAATTTCATGATGAAAGTGTCAATAGACCAGTTTAAAGAAAAAGTCCACTTTTTTCTTGAATCAATTTTTGTTTTCGAAAACTGGTTCTCAGATTTCCAAAGAGAATTTGGACAAATTTCAGTTCCATCCGATCCCAATTTATGGAGATAGTGCGAAAATTGTGTTAATTTTCAAGGTTTTTACTCGGTATCGTTGTTTTTTCCAGAATAACTCACAAATTACTCATCGAATCATGATGAAACTTGATGACTTATTGAGAAATGGCAATGCACAAGTTCGTGCAAAATTTCGAGATGATCGTGTTAACAATAAAAAAAAAATTGCGACATATTTCTCGAAAACATTTTTTTGGGGAGCTTTTTATGAAACTACGGATAGATTTCAAACAGCCTTCAAACCCCCACTTTTACAGCAGTGTTCTTAATTTCCGGAATAACTCAGAAGAATTGTGATGAAATTTGGTAACTAGTAGAAAAATTTGTCTGCACAACCTGTGCAGAATTTTGTGATGATGGTGTCATTATTCAATTTGGTTGCTAAAGCGGTCAACTTCGAGCTATCATTTCAATTCGATCCATCTGTATTTTCGGAAATATTAGATGAATAATATTTCGTATATCTGCGGAATCATTGGGTGGATTTTACCCATTCACGAATTTGACCTCTGTAATTGAGGTCCCAATCTACTTTACAAATATTGAGTTCCTAAGTTTTTTATTACGATCGGCCGGTTTCAAAATTGAAAATGTCCGGCTGGTGTAGGCATGATTATGGATTACGTGAGTAGCGAAAATCCTATCGACTTAAAACTTCCAGGGCAGATATCATTTCAAAATACGCCATTTGTGTTCTTCAATAGGCCAAATCAGCCAAACAGTTTAGGAATTATAATCAATAGAATTTTGAGGTTAGTTTCTGAAACATTCTGAATCTATTCAAGCGATCGGACTGAAGCTTTGTAGTTCGTTGAAGCATTATAACGTGCAACATTTTTTTGGTGTCCGATTATTATTAGTAAATTTAAAAAAATATAATCCGGAAACATTTTTTTTGAAAACTATAAATCTAATGTGAATGAAAAAATGCATACACCTGGAACTGTATATCTCACGACAGTGTACAAAATTCTTTTTTGATCTCATCTCAACCTTTGGAGATATTGGAAAATCGTCAAATTTCGTGGATTTTTCCGGAAATAACGATATTCCCGGAACTTTTCAAAAAATATTGATCGAATCATGATGAAACTTAGTTACTGGTTTTTGAATGCTGAAGATAAATCTTGTGGGAAATTTCGTGATAATCATATCACTGGAAGAATCGGAAGACAAAAAAATTTTTTTTTAATATTCTAGATTTTTCTATCCTCTATTCTTATTATCTTCTCGAACTCCTACATAAACCTTCAAGCTGTCAATTTTTAATCAAGTACTCGATAATATTGGAGAGACAAAGTTTTAATGGGTATATCTGCAGAATCAGTGGGTGGATTTTACCTGTTCACCAATTCCTTCGTGATTAAATTTCAAACCTTTCCAACACAATGAGCGGTAGTGGGGACGACAATCACTAAAAGTTTGCATTCTTGAGTTTACTTATAAGCTTTATGTCGCAGCTACCTCCTGAAGAAGTCTAAGTGTCGTCCGAATTTTTTCATTTTGAGTTTGATCTCGTCACGCTTCAAATTTGACTCAATTAGTATGGTATAAAATGTTTCGATGATTGTATAAGATTTGACTATTTTTCAGAATGCAGATATCATTGAGAATGAGGTGCAGGACGAAGCTTCCCTTTCTGAGGTAAATATACTTTGAAATCATCTATTAGAGGAAAACAATTTAGAATTCCTCTGAAAACATTGTCGGTTAAAAAGCTTTTATGGATTCACCGAAATGATGGAACTCGTGAACAGATTATTCAATTTTTTTCCCTTCGTGGATTTTTATGCGACGTACTTGGGTTCTCCATTCTGAGTGAAGAAATGCATGCCATTAATTTTTTTTTGTTCCACCGAAAGAAAAATTTAAAAGGTCTGATATGCGAAAATTATTTCCAATTCCGGTTATTATTTCTTGAAAAAACAGATTCAGGTTACGTGTGTGAGTATCATTTTTCTAATATGAATGATGTCACTTCATTTGACCCATTTTTGCGCTAATGTTCTAGGGAAAGGCGTGCTATCGTGTGTCCAAATGTCTGTAATTTTCGATAATTGAGCCGAAAATGTTGGACTCACTGATGACGAATCCGGTGTCAAAATCGATTCTGTCCGGCCGGCCGTGAACACGATAACTGTCGAGCAAAGCTAGCTAGCGACTTGAAACTTGTAGGGTAGTTCGCGCATCAGAATGCCGCGGTTAGGTTCATATTAATGGACCAAATCGGCCAAATAATTTCGGAGTTACAGCCATTTGAAATTTTGAGGTTATTTCTCTCGTATTCCAGAAACTACTGGAGCGATTGAATTGAAACTTGGCACTCAGTTGGAGAATAACGACGCGCACCTTTGAGCAAAATTTCGTCGAAATCTTATGGTCACTGAATCAAAAAAAAAAAAATTTTCCGAAAAAAATTTTTTTTCTGAAATCATCATTCATATTCGAGAACAATTCCAATCATACCTTGAGCTCCATATTTCACAGCAGTGTACCAAATTTCAGTTCGATACGGCCATTAGTTCTTGAGATATTGGAAAAAAATATGTAGAATTTTGTTCTCGATATCGTTGTTTTTTTCGGTATAACTCAAGAAATACTAATTCAATCGTGATGAAACTTTGCAGCTAGTTCAGAGATGCTGAAGGATAATATTGTGAAAAATTTCGTGATGATCGTGCTTAAGAACAATTAGAAAAAAAAATTTAAATTTTTTTTTCAAATATTCAATATTCTGTGATATTCTCATCATATTATCCTCATTAAATTCTGTATAAACCTTCAAACTGTCATTTTTCGATAAATAATTGGAGTTCAATCCGATCTTATCCGTATATTTGGAAATATTGGGAAAATAAATTTTGAATGGGTATATCTGCGGAATCATTGGGTAGATTTTACCCATTCACGAATTCGGCCTTCGTAATAATAATAATAATAATAATAATAATATTTATTGATTCCATTAGATTACATATACAACGTAAAATTGGAATAGGTCAGAAACATGGAATAGAAAAATGGTTAACCTTTACAAAATTCTTTGAAATCACCTATATTGTAGGGCTCACAGTTTAAAATCACAGGATACAAAGCTTTCTTAAATTTTAAAGGGACAGAAATATTTCTTATTTTAGGTGGCAACATGTTGAAAATACTCACTGCCATATATTCTGCGTTTTTTTCTCTTAAAGTGGTCTTGTGTGCAGGTACAGTATAAGGAAATATTCTTCTAGTAGCATTTAAATTTTTGTAAGGCTCGAAATAATGTTTGTGTTTACAGAAAAAAATCATTAATCTAAATATATATAAACCATAGATAGTTAGAATATTATTGCCTTTAAAGAATCCCCTACAAGATTCTCTATATCCTAAATTTAACATTGTTCTTAAAGCTTGTTTTTGAATGACAAATAAATCGCTCACATAAGAAGAATTACCCCAGAAAATTATTCCATATGACAGGATAGATTGAAAGCTGGCAAAATATACAACTTTAAGCAGATCAAAATCGATTTGCTTCCTCAACATAAAAAGCATGTAGTTTACAGAATTGAGTCTACCTCTAAGATGTTCAATATGAGGTCCCCATTTAAGGTGTCTATCCACTACAATTCCCAAAAAAGTAACACTCTCTCTCACCATGACATCATTACCTGAAAAGTTAATTGACAAAGGAAAGTGCAATTTAGATCTTTCAGTATAGAAAAATAAACACTGCGTTTTATCAACATTCAAAACAAGATTGTGAGCTCCCAACCAGTCACCCACTGACTTCAGTACACTTTTTGAGTCTTCTATAGCTGTTGCAACACAAGGGGATTCGAGAATGTAGTTAGTATCATCAGCAAACATACCCATATTGTGCTTGATTGGAATTTTGGCCTTAGGTAAACCATTAATGTAGATAATGAAAAGTGGAGGTCCTGGGATACTTCCCTGTGGAACGCCCATAGTGATTACTCTCTCGTTCGATTGCAATATTTCACCATCCACTTCCATAACAACTATCTGTCTCCTGGATGACAGGTAACTCTCCATTAGCTTTAACTGATTATCTCTGATGCCGTAGTCCTCAAGAATTGATAACAATCGTTCATGATCCACACAATCAAAGGCCTTGGTAAGATCCAAGAATAGACCCAAGGGAACCTCACCTTGTTCGAGGGTAACTAAAACTTTCGTTATAAGTTCAAATGTGGCGGTTTCAATATTTCTGTTCTTCACAAAGCCATGTTGATGTTTCGAGATAACATTAAATTTTTGAAAAAAACTCAGAAGTCTGTTACATAGAATTTTCTCAAAGACCTTAGAAAATGAAGATAAGATGTTGATAGGTCTGTAACTATTTGGCTCTTCAATGGGACCCTTCTTATATATGGGCTTCACAATGGCAATCTTCAGATTATCCGGAAAAATGCCCTCTTTAAACGAACGATTGATTATAAAACATAGGGGTGAAAGAATAATTTCAATCGATGCCTTGACAATTTTCATTGGAATTTCATCATAACCAACGGACTGTTTGTTCTTTAAAGATTTCACAGTTGATAGAAGCTCACTGTGTGAAACCACAAACATGAAAAAGGATTTACCCAGTCTGTCATGATCAGTGTCCATATCTTTGTTCAAATTACTTGTGAGTACATGAGGAAAATCAATGAAAAAGTTATTGAACTCATCTGGCAACAGAGAGCCTTCACAATTGCCAGTAATAGTCGCTGAAATCTTGTTTTTAGTAAGGGAATTAATTACATTCCAGGAAGCCTTGGACTTATTATCAGAATTTCTAATGAAGTTGTTGAAATGTTCCTTTTTTGCCCAGGATAGTAGGTAGTCATAATATTTCTTAGTGGATTTATACATGGATTTAAATTCAGGTTTAGTGAATGAAGCAGTATATAGTATATCAAGCTGTTTTTTGATAGTCATTAATTCAGGAGTGAGTTTGAAGTTCTTTTTTGATGGTGAGTGCTTAATGTTAACTCTTGGGAAACACTGTATAAACAAATTGGAAAAACGTTGATGAAATACATTCCAAAGTTGATTAGGATCAACAGAGTTGGTATAGATGTCATCCCAACTCAGTAAAGAAAGTTGTTGAAGAAAGAATTCAGTAGATTCAGAGCTGAAAATTCTTGTTTTGGCAGTTATGTTTCTTTGTTTAGGATTGAAATTCAGGTTGGTAGTGAATTTCAATGCAGAATGATCAGAAATATGATACTCTATTACCTGGGTCAATCCTTCAAGGGCAGTAATCACATTATCTAAACAGGTGCCTGAAGAAGGACGGGTTGGTTGTCGATTTAATGGTTTCACATGAAAACTTTCCAAGAGAGACATAAAATTTCTGACATCAGGTGAAGTGGAGAGGATGTCCAAGTTAAAATCTCCTACCAAAATGAATGGAGCTTTTTCCAACGAGCATCGTTCGAGTATTGCCCTAAGTTTTTCCAAAAATAGATCTACATCTGCCAATGGCTGGGAATTAGGCCTGTAAATGCAAATAAACAGAAATTTGTGCTGATCTACAGAAAATTGAGCTGCGGAGCATTCAATAACATAGGGTATACTAATTGAATTATAGTCCTGCCTTTCGGTACAGGTGAATTCTTCCTTACAGTATATCGCACAACCACCATGACTTCCCCTTGCACGACAGTAGCTTGAGACCAGCTTATAACCAACCAATTTATACGCCTGAAGTTCTTCATTGCATTTCCAGTGTTCAGTCACAGCTACTATATCTGTTTTTTCTTGATGAGCCATAAGTTGAAGTTGATTGAAAGCAGTACCTAAAGATTGAACATTCTGAAGAATGAGGCTAAACCATTTCTCTGATTTAAGTTCAGGACTAGCAGAAGCAATTATGTTTTCTGTTGTTCTCTGCTCTTCTGAAAAAAATTTTTATCAAAGGAAAATTCTCTCAATATAACTCCTCGGGGCCAGAAGGATTCACAAAACACAGTTCTATAAGCATTTTCATCTGGTAGGCCTATACTAAAAGCCGAGTTTTGTCCAATTGTGTTTAACTTTTTCACTATTATGAGATCACTACCTTCTATATCATCCAAAAACGATAACATATCCTGTTCTGTAACTTCTTTACCAGCAATTTTACCAACATAGATCCATTTTCTACGTATTGCACCTTGAATTAAACTTTCTGAACTATCCGTTTTCGTACCAAAACAAACTTTCTTCTTGTTTATTACGGCTGGTTTTCTCCTTTTCTTCTCGACTGTGGTCCATTCCGTTTTCTCTTCGGGTACATTTACTCTATTTGAAACTGAATTGCCCCGATTATTCACAATATTCACTGGTGGTACCTCAGTAATTTCGTTGTTTACATTCATTTCATCTTGACGTTGACACTCGGATGACAATGCAAGTTGATCATGCGCATTAGCAAGGTTATTTTTGACCACAGAACTGTAAGGATTCTTGGATGTTGATGAGCCAGTGTTGACGGGTACAATTTTGTTATCTTGAGGATTCGTGTTTTTGACTGTTTTTTTTGTTGTTTTTATTTGAAGTTCAAGGCTGGAGATCTTAAATTTCAAAAGTTCATTATTTTCCAACAGAATCGTATTTTCACTTCTGGTTTCATCCAAAAGAGATTTCAAGTATTCAATTTCAATGCGAAGGGTTCTGTTTTCAGTTCTGATAGAAATTTCCTCATTTAACTTTAACTGACCTTCGTCTGATGGGGCATGATGACAGGTGGTGTTTTTCCTGTTTGCTGACTTCGGTAGGCATGATGGATGGAAAATATCATCGCACTTGACACACTTTATGAATTCACCAACTTTTCTGTTGCAATAATTGCAAATTTTATCGGGCATCGATGGCATCTCTGCCCTAGCACTCGGACTCGCTGAACGATCATGTGACACATCTTAACGCAGCGACATTCTGATCTCGAATGTAATTAAGGTCCAAACCTTTTCTGCAAATATCGAGGTTCTAAATTGTTTCTTTCCCTCGCAAAACCTGCTGCCTTCACGGCTGTGCTTTTCTGGATTTGTCTGCTCTCTTTATGCGCGCATGTTTTGTCGATATCTCAAATTATACTCATTTGATCAGATTTAAATTTGGTACTTATGAGATTTCAACGCGCAAAATCTTGCAGAATTGTGTTTGGATCGTATGTATCATTGAACATGCGTCGACCTTTTTCGGGCGGTTTGAAACTGATGCGAGAGCAAACCTAGAGGCCTATTTAGCATCACCGGCACCTCTCAAGTGCCCTGAGAATACACGACGGCAAAAACACATGGTAGCCAAAAACTATTTAAGTCTCAGGGGAACGGCGTGCTATCGTTTTGTCCCAATGTCTAAGATTTTCAAATTTTGAGCCGAAAATGACCTCAAACTACTAGGTTGGACACACTGATAACGAATCTGGTGTCAAAACCGATTCTCATAGTCATAAATACAATTACTGGAGTTTCACGGTTGTTTCCGATTCTCAGACTGGCATACCTGGAAACCCCCAGATAGGGCTCTAGATAATTCTGACCTGTTCGACAGAATGCTGCAGTAATAACATACAGCGGCATCTACCAAGAGCATCTTACGAATCCTAACCTTCGAGTGGCGTTTCAGATCGCTGTACCTGTAATATAAAACAAACAAGGGGTTGAACTCATTGACAGATATTCGTCCTTGTTATTATGTTAATTTGCTATCACATCTTTGATTATGCCGAGAATTCGTTGGATTTTTCCAACTTCTTCAAGGATGCAAGAACATGAAGTTGATTTGGAACAAATGTGCATTGTGAAGACAAACAATATGGATGACTTAGGCTAGGAACATAGTGAATCGGCCAAGAGGTGCGAAGAGGATAGCAGAGAGGATAGAGACAAATTCTAACATATACATTCGAATAGGGAAGTACATAGTGCGGCGGTCCCGAAAGAGGTAGCGCGAGGCGTTTAAACGAGGATGGAGGCGCGATTAGGGAAGTTTGTTTTCTCTCCTCGCCGCAATGAATGAATAAAAATGGATATTGAAGCGTTCATGAATTCGATATTTGTGAAAAATGCTTTGTGGGATGAAAAAGATGATCAACATTATAATAGATATAATTTGGACAAGTTATTGGTCCAGTTTTTCAATAAATTGGATTCAATTTTTTCCAAAATGTAGTCGAGCGTTGCAATATTCATACGGAATTATAAATGAAATTTTTTCGGATGCTCAAGTAATTCTTTATGCAAGTGATGAAATTCACTATGTACTTTCCTAGATTTATTGATTTCGTGAACACTACAAGTTCTACTATTTTCATCAGATACCAGAGTTTCAATGACGAATTTTCTCACAGCATAAATTCATTTAAATCAATTATTCCGAAATGCGCCACTTTTAAAATGTAGCGAGCGCCCTCTCTCAGCTCTTACTTAAGTCGCGCGCGCAGTAACATCTTGCTCCTTGAGTATCCTACGTTACCACCTGTAACTCTTGGCCAACATCATCGGTCAACGTACAGGGGGCGCTAGCGCGCACGCTGTCCCGGTTAGATCCTCTCAAGATCTCGGAAATACGCTCATCCCCAACGGTCTGGTACACTCCCTTGTGGTCCTCACAAGGGGTGTCCACTCACGTAGGCATGTAAACGGCTTAGTTTGGTGCATGCCCTGACGAGTTCCCCCAAACTAAGCCGGGACGAAACTGTCCCAAAGAGGTTGAAGCTACCTCGGAAACCTTCAAAAGCTTCAGTGGTGACTCCGACGTGATTCATATCAACGACGGTGTCACAGTTTCTGTCCCTCCGCGATCATCTTCGTTTCCAGTGAGAACCTCGCTTGTCACTGTGTGATCCTATCCGTTCCTCTCTCGGTGATGGTTCGTCAACCATCCCGAGAAGGTTCCACATCGCCACTTCGCTCTCGTGCTTCAACTCGCCGCCCAAAGTTGTGCTCACTAATGCACCCGGCTCACTGCACGATATCGAGTGGTATAGGAACTCACAAGTGGCGCAGCGTTTCTCAATCCGGGTTTCTCACATTTCAAAGGCACACAACTGCTCCGCATCACGGCCGCACTTGTGAGAAATCTTCTGGTCAATACGGCCATGACTACATTCCGTCAAAAGCTGACCTCCTCTAAATCGGTCGCACTCCTCGAACGACGAGGCAGAGCGCTCTAGCACACAGTCTACACGGCGCAACACAAACGGTTTGGTCAACCGTGCATCCAACGCCGTAGACTCGTGCTCAACAGCGCAGCAATGGCACAACGGCTCGCTCACAGCCGCGTTTTAGAGGAGAACACCTTTTCGGTCTCGGTCGTACTCCTCCAGATAGATCTTTCTGGTATCGCTTTCACTGGAAGGGGAGTCCTGTAGCGAGCGCCCTCTCTCAGCTCTTACTTAAGTCGCGCGCGCAGTACCATCTTGCGTCTTAAGTATCCTACGTTACCACTTGTAACTCTTGGCCAACATCATCGGTCAACGTACAGGGGGCGCTAGCGCGCACGCTGTCCCGGTTAGATCCTCTCAAGATCTCGGAAATACGCTCATCCCCAACGGTCTGGTACACTCCCTTGTGGTCCTCACAAGGGCTGTCCACTCACGTAGGCATGTAAACGGCTTAGTTTAGTGCATGCCCTGACGAGTTCCCCCAAACTAAGCCGGGACGAAACGTGAAACTGTCCCAAAGAGGTTGAAGCTACCTCGCAAACCTTCAAAAGCTTCAAAAATAATCAAACTCAACTGCTGCTTCGCTTTCTTGTTTGCCTCACTATGAGATGGCACCTCGTCATCGCCGCTACTCTCGGGAACCGCTATCCTCCCAGCTATCCTCTTCGCACCTCTTGGTTGCTTCACTATGTTCCTAGCCTTACCTAAATAAGCAGCAATCGAATTAACACAGATGAAACATATAAACTTGGAGAACGATTCACTACCACGAAGATCAAACGAAAATTCACAGTAAGTTAAAAGCATAAAATTCATTCATATTAACAATTCAAACCATAAATCATTGAATAAACATAATATGTTATTAACGACGACAAACACTAGACTGAACAAATCAAGTTACAATTACTGTGTACCTTTATCTAATATTCGGGACATATTGCAAATTTTCGTTTTTATTACCTTGCATTATTTACAATCATTGTTTCTTTTTCTGATCCAAATTTAACAAATTGGTATAGATTATACTTGATTTTTGAGTATCTACTCTTGTATTTACAACGTCGTTCAATTTCATGTGAATCATTTTGTTGACATTTCCTCTGAGCCACCACTCCTCCCAATCCAAAATTTTCACGCTACTAGAATTGAAGTGGTGACCATCCTCAAAATTTGAGTATGATCTAAAATAATTTGTCGAATCTGTGTAAGAAAACGCTGCAAATTTTACACAAGGGTTTATTATTTTCTCAGTTAAATAACCCAATATACCATTGATATCTTAAAAAACTTATATATTATGCATAAATCATTGGTTTCTCACAACACAGAAACCAATTCCATGAAATAATTCATGCGAACATAGAAATCTCAATAAATACACTAGTATAATTGAATAACATTTCCACATGCAGAACTCTAACTGAGTAGCAAAATTTAAAACAATATTTTGAATGAGAAGAGAAGTTCCACAGTCGTTTTACCTCTAACTATTTTCCACAATTATTAAATTTCGTGTCGGTAATCTACAACTGAAAATGAAGTTCAAATCAGATAGGGTTTGCCCTTTTTGAGATATTAGGGAAATAACCTCAATATTCAAAATGGTCACGAAATTTTTTGCCAATATCTGCACAAATGAATATCGGTCAAAACTGAAATTTGAAACACTGTTTCTAAATGTTGACTCTGAAACCTGTACCAAATTTCATTGAACTTTGATGAATATGTATTCGAAAAAAAAATGTTTGAAAAAATTCGATTTTTCCACTATACAATTCTCACGAAATTTTGCATTAGATCGAGTGTCTATACTTCACAATTAGTCATGATGTTTCAATCCGAACGCGTTCGTTTTTCTTGACACTGAGGAAATAAACTCAATCTTTCAAACTAACACCAATACGTAAAACAAAATTCAAGACTTTTCGCTAATATCAAATGTGTAGATGTGATTTCTACTAGGATTCAACTTTGTTCTAAAAAATATTAATGAAATGAAAAGAAACTCAACCTTCCTGTGCAATTGATCTGAAAAAATTTTTTTCCACAGCAGATATCCGATTCACTTGATTTACAAAGTATCCACCACACAAACTGAAAAACTAAAATTTTTCTATATTATTTCTGTAACAATTAAATATATCGTGAACCTCATCAGGTTGAATTCGAAAGAATAATTCTAGATTATAAATTTCGTTCGTTGTTATCGTTGTCAAATACACTCAACCAAGAGGATGTCAAATCCAAAAGTCTGTTTGATGTAAAGACGTGAAATTCAAACAAGTAGTTTGCCGACAACCAGATGCGGTATATTTTTGTCTACGCTATATCGCTTGTCTTAGGTCTAGACCCGGCACATTTCCCATTCACAACAGGTAGACAGATGATCGGCTCCTAACTTCAGTCTAAGGCTCCAACCCTCAGAATAAGATTCTCGACAATCGACAATTGATGAGATTTGCGGTTTGTTATTGATTTTTTTGCATATTATATCCTCCAATTTGATTTATCATATAAATGCTCATTATTTTTTATATTCACGCTTATTTCAAACTATCAGTACGAAAGATTTTGGATTTCGATTGAAACCAGTAACGGATATCCACATGTTGACGATAATCGTACTACGCAAACCGAAATTGATGGAAACCTCCGATCAACCGAATTTTTTGGAAATCTGCATTATTTTAAATTACGCTACTTAATTCGCGTTCTGCATGCAAAAGTGTTATTCAGTTATAAAAGAGTATTTATTGAGATTTCAATGTTTCAAATGAATTTTTTCATGGAATTGGTTTTTGTGTACTGAAAAACCAATGATTTATGAATAAAATAAAAGTTTTATTCAAGATATGAATGAGCTTCATGAAGAAATTTAATCTTAAATCCCGTAATCCGCAGGGTGATTTCTATAAATAATAATTTTACCCGATTTTCAGTAGTCATGTTTAAGATATTCAAATCAAATTTTCAAATCGAATTTATTTCGATAATAATAGTACATACATTCTCATTATAAATTATATATGAAACACCACAAGAACGCACAAATGTACCTAGACAGTCGTCTGTTTGTACCCCCGCACATTCCCTGGTGCTTTGTGAAATGTAAACAAATAAAGAATATTGGAAGAGAAAACCCAAAAATATTTAATCTGAACTACTTACGATTATGAAATTGTCAAGAACACCGATGGGGCACTTGCAAATTGTGTTTATGAAATAATAACGCATCCATTAAAAATTTCTCGATATGTGTTGAAAATTTGGTAATCAATATTTTCATCTACTTTTAGATGTATTACTCTGGATGAAAAGTAAACCGATTATTTCAGTGAATTCCAATCTTAGAACCGAATGCGATGATGTCATTTTCGACATTATTGGAACTTTGAAGCGTTTTTCTTTATAACTCAGGAACCACTGGTCGGAAATGATCCGAATGAAACTTTTTTGGTTTAGTTTTGCAACAGTAATCAACGTTCAGAGTTTCATGAAAATTCGGTGGTAAGTTTTCGAGAAAAAATTTTTTTTTCCCCCAACCCCCCATTTTGAGCCCTTGGGGTACACCGATTCTGCTGAAAAGCTTGGAGGATCAATCCCGAGCGACACACGATTTTTCTACCAAGTTTCACTGATTTCGGTTCAGTACTTTCTGAGAAAAGCCCCGGACAACGGACGGCGGACGGCGGACGGACGGATTTTTTTTTATTAGTTTATTCAAATCTACATACTCCAAAACGTAAACTGTGAAATTTTCAGGGGGGGTTAAAAATTTTTTTTTTTTGGTCGATCACTAAGGTTTATTATTTGATTTTATCAAATAATAAACCAAAAAGCAATGGAAAGAACAATGATTGTAAATAACGTAGGGTAGTGAAAACAATAATATGCAGTATGTCCCGGATATAGGATATAAGACAGTTATAATTGTTACTTTATTTGTCTGTCTAGTGTTCGTCGTCATTAATGATAGATTTTAATAATTCATGTTTTAAATGGTACATATGTATGAATTTTGTGCTTCTAACTAATTTTGAATTTTAGTTTGGTCATCGTGTGGAATTATTCTGTTATATCTTTGTTGATTTGAACGCTGTCAATTCAGATTAGACATTTATGTAGGTTGTCTTCACAATGCACAGGAGTGTCATAGTTCTTACAGCCTTGAAAAAGTTTGAGAAATCCGAAGAAATTTCGCCATAACTGAATGAGCTTTTTCATCCTTATGTGGTGTCTCAATCCTGTCAAATGAACTTCTTATAATGAACAGAGAGGTGAATCAACGATTTTCAGAACTTTTCACCGTAAATTCGTGAAAAACAAAATAGTCCTTCTTCTATATCAACCCATATACGATCGAGCTGAAATTTGGTACTCGATTCGGCTTCCATTGTCGAAAATGCGAAAATTCAGGAAAAAATGCCCAATAGTTCTAGGAATATATGCGCACTGGACCTTCATAATTAGACATCAGACTCAGCTTACAAACATTGTTATCATATTGCGATTACGGAAAACATTATCCCCTGAGAAAACAACGTGAAGATGGAGTATCCATATCTATAGAGCAGGTTTTGAGCTCAATGGTGATTGAGGAGTTTATGAATAGATCCCAAAAATTCCGCAGGTATAAGGAAATATTTGCCAATGCTCTTTCAATATGGTCCTGATGAAATTACGCATGAACCTTCAAGCTTTCGTATTTCAATCCAGTACTACCAGATATGTTAATTCGAAATTCCATTTCACAATATTTCCAGAAATACATTCCCGATCGAGCTGTACTTAGGTACCTACTAGGTTTGACTTCAATTGTCGAATATGAGAAATATCAGATGAATATGACGATAATTCCTCATAGAAAATTCTCTGAAAAAACTCCTTTTTATTTCTTTCATGATACGATTCTGATGAAGATTTTCGAAGTTGCGCGTTATAATTCCACGAATTATAATCAAGTTGAAATTTCAACTAATAAGTATTCTTTGAGTTACTCAGAAAATAACAACATTCAGGTTGATTAATAATAATACTAAAACCGAAATTCGACATTAACAGACATTTGGCCCTGCTCTGGAAACATCGAAGCGATTGGTCAAAAAATAGATCAAATGTTTTACTAAGTTTCGTGTTTTCAGATAAATTCCAGACGTCTCATTGTCCGACTTACAAGGTTGCAGCCAGCCATTCCTTCAAGTGAGTACTTGTATCCCTTCAATTTCCATGACTTCTTTATTGCTTCAAAACTACTATATTGAATGTTCGTCGGACTAATCCTCGAAGTATAAGAAATATGATACTTCTTTTTTGCTCATGAAAACATTCAACCAAAAACCGGTGTTGAACTATCAAGTTATCGCCTACATCCCTCTGTAAACGATGACGCCGCACACTTGATTTAAAAGGCCCTAAGTAGTTAAATGATCCAGCTTACATTCCTAATAGTCTGAGATCCGAACCTACATCGACTTTCACCGAGCGGATAATAGAATAACACTTTTTTTATAATATATTTAGTATATTAGAAAATATATTAAAAATGGGTTGCCTGAAAAATCCTGGTCGGAATATTTTCAGTTATTTTTTAAAGGACTCATTATTCACCTGGACAAACTATTGGGCTACCAGGTATAAACAGTTATGTCGATGCCACTAACTTTCACTTGATAGGATAAAAGAAAGACTTTCATATCAGCATAAGCGCTGTTTAATTGTGAACACGTTGATATAGGGTTGTCTGCAAAAAATTCGGTCCTAATAAGGATTTGCGAATATTCAAATACTCAAAAATTCTAAATTTATCATTTTATTCATTTCCTAAATCAGTAACTTCTTTGTAATACGTGTTATGGTAACTAACAAAATCGTGTGCTGCTTTAGTTAGTTCAGCTTTATGATATTTACATTTTTTCACGAAAAGCTTTAACGAACAATTTTTAACAGTTTCATCAGTAAAACTTAAAGAATCGTCCGAGCCACACAAAAAATACTTTTTTTTAGCTACTCCACAATAACGCTTAATGTTTACAATATGTTCACGTACCGAGCATGTGCGCTTTCTTAGAGTCAGGGTCCCATCAGCCACGACTGGAATGTTCGGTCCTTTATTATTACTCAGTATAGTATACTTACCTAGGATCTTTTTGCCACTTACTTACGCACGCGTTGAAATCTATAAAAGAAAATTCGCAAACCTCCATTTGGACCGAATTTTCTGCAGACAACCCTATATCAACGTGTTCACAATAAAACAGCACTTATGCTGGTATACAAGTTTTTCTATCATCCTATCAAGTGAAAGTAACTGGCATCGACATACCTGTGCGCATACCTGTCAACCCAGTAGTTTGTCCAGGTAAATAATAGATTCTTTAAAAAATAATTCAAAATATTCTGTCCAAGACTTTACGTTTGATGATGATCTTCTAAATTTCTGTTGAGAATTCTTTTTCTAGGACATCCTTGATGAGATTTGAATTGAATTGGCACTATCGTTTGAGTCAATTTTGCTGGTGGTTAACGTCCTGGGTTATGAATTCAATGAAGTTTTTCAGGAATTTGGACAACAATTTGTTCGAATCTATTAATATTTTGCCTATGTTTCGAACCTTTCGTGGTTGTTTTTCAAATATTTAAAATAGTGAATGACAATAAAACAATATGAACAGCTATTGAGGTCATTTATCACCCACCTTGTAGTAAATTGTATTCGGAATGAGTTTGGCAAAATAAAACATTCATTTTCTCTCTGTGATAGAAAGTCGAGTATTTCTTGCAAGAAGTATTCCGGTGAAATATAATATTATGTTACAGCATGAAAGAAATCAATCTCCCAGCATGTTCAACGACCTCAATATGTGCACCATAACAATAATCGATACATTACAATATTCTCCTATAAAATAATTTTGAAATTTTCACATCCAAACAAATTCAAATCTAATTAACAAGCAAAGCACCCACACGTATAATCTTACATATAATTTTATGTATATATTATGAAACGTAATTCAACAATTTTTTTTATTGATTTCAAATAATTGCTTAGCAACTTGAAATATTCCTTTTCAATTTGAGTTTCGAGTCCGAGTAACACTTTCATTCAGCATTAAGCTATTATAAACTAAACTACGACGGCGTATTAGTACCACGGTGAAAAATAAAGAATCTGGCAATTGCGACTGTTAATCTGGCAATTGTGAGATTTAATCTGGCAATTGCGACATTCAATCCGGCAATTGCGAGATTTATTCTAGCAACTGCGGGTTATTCTGGCAATTGGCAAATTTAATTTGGCAGTTGCGAGATTTATTCTGGCAACTGCGAGATTTATTCTGGCAATTGACAGATTTAATCTGGCAATTGCGAGACTTAATCTAGCAATTGCTACATTTCTGGCAATTGGAAAGGGAATTCATTATGCGCACAATACTAATATCAAGAGGAGCACTTAAAGTTAAAAGTTTCTACGCCTTCCTTTGATTTATTTTTGGTAGCTAGAGTGGTCACCCATTCAGATATGTATCCCACCCAACGCAGCTTGAAAAAAATTGTCCTTAACTTGAGTATATAAATAAAGCAATAGCACGTGAATAAATTCTGGAAATGTTCTGACGTGAAGTCAGCAGCTTTTGCACGCTTGTTCGAATCAGTTGCCAAAGCGGTCATCTTTTCACGTATTGGCCCCGCCAAACGTATTTTCACTTCCTGATGGAAATATTACGTTATCTTCTAATCACATTATCCTCACGAATCTCTGCATGAACCTTCTAACTGTCGTTTTTCAATCAAGTACGTACTGGATTTCAATTCAATTCAATCTGTATTTGTGGAAAATATGAAATTTTGAACGAGTATCTACGAAACCATTGGGCGGATTTTACCCATTCACGAACTCCACCTTCGTAATTAAGCCCTAAGACATTATTAATTAAGCCTAACACATCATTGTGATTACTAATCGAACAACTTAAAATTGTCAGATCAAATCTCGCAATTGCCAGATTAAATCTGTCAATTGTCAGATTAACTGTGGGTTTCACAAAGCTTGATCGTCCGATTAACGCTCTGATATTCTGTGGTGTTGTCAAAAATGAACTGAAATTGAGCATAGAATTGTCTTGATCAGAACAATCACGTTAATCAGAGCTTTGTGAAACCCGCTATAAATCTCGCAATTACCAGATTAAATGTCGCAATTGCCAAATTAAATCTCTCAATTGCCAGATCAAATGTCGCAATTGCCCAATTGAATGTCGCAGTTGCCCAATTGAATGTCGCAATTGCCAGCTTAAATCTCGCAATTGCCAGCTTAAATCCCGCAATTGCCAGTTTTTTTTATTTTTCACAGTGGCACTAATACGCCGTCGTACCAAACAACTACTTCAAGAAAGAATAAAAATCATATAAATCACACGAAAACTTGAACAACACACTTAAAACTACTCTGACTACGCATGTGCACTCTGACGGGCATCCATTCAAATTTGAAGATTTCAAAATTTTGGATCAGGAACCTAATTACAGCAGGAGATTAATAAGTGAGATGATACACATGAGAGCAAATAACACAGTGAATTTTAGAGAAGACTTCGAACATCTGAGTCTGGTTTATAATAGCTTAATGCTGGATGATAGTCGAACTCGGAACTCAAATTGAATATTTCAAGTTGAAAAGCCATTATTAAAAATTAATAAAAAAAATATTTTGATTTAGTTTCTTAATATATACAAAATATACCGATTGTTGTTATGGTGCACATCAGGGGGGTGAAACTTCTATGCGAATCTTGGAAACAAGAAACGTCAAACGACACCAACAATTCAAGGTGTAAAAATCACGGTATACTCTTTTGATCTGCATTATCAAGCCAATCAGCGTTGAGAATTTAGAAAATTCTTATCCTGAAAGTTGTTATGATGGCGGTTGTTTGCTGTGGAGTTGTAGTTGTGGTTATTTTAGCATAAAATGATTAATTAATAATATCACATGATCTGTGATAATATATTGATTTTAGGTAACAGTTGATGGAAATAATTCGTCTGGTAGTTTCCTGCATTTATTTTTAAATTGATTTGTATATCAGGAATTACAAAGGTTGCTTCTGTTTACGATTGGATCAAATTCATATCCCATAATCTACCCAATGAACATTACAGAATCAGATTCTTCCGAAAGAACGATCCCAATTATTGACTTAGAGGAAACTCTGCTCTTTTAGTCCAAGTAAAAACTGACAATATGATTACGTCTAAATGTTATTTCCTGTCTGTCAAAGCATGAAACTCAAGAGGACCATGAATTTGTGTGCTTCAAAATTAGCCCCTAAGGTTGACAGTCATGGGAACATTATTGATGGTTAAAACAACAATCATCAACATGATGCAGAACTTGTGTCACTGTATCCTTCAACATCAAATAAGACTTTTTCTGAAAGGGAGTTTCAGGTGCTATCTGATCTGGGGGTATCAGATAGCACTGAGGAGATCTTGTTTTGATACAGGTTTAACTAGTATATTTGAATCTTATTCATTTCAGCATTGAAGAAATCAGGATTCTATGTAAAAAATTCAAAAGAATATATTTTCAAAATTATTTGAATTAAAATCAGTGTTGAGGATTGAGCGTATTCAATTCTTTGCTAAATTCATTTCCAGAGGACAGATTTGAGTTTATTGAAGCAAAATTAGGAGAAGTACTAAGTTGTGGGTCTACCTCAGATTATTTTTCCATCACCCAGGGATTCACAAACAGTTAAGGAATCAATACCACTTCTATATCAGCCTCTTTAACCTGTTTCATAACATTTTAAACTCCAAGTTGATTGAATAGACGATTTATATTGTGCTCTCATATTTGATACGATATCCTTGAGTTCAGGGTTATTTCTGAGAGTTTTGTAGAGAAAAAACTAAGACTTGATTGATAAGACTAATAAATTTTTCTTGTTTCATACTCCAACTCACCACATGGAATGCTGAAAACCAGGTACCTGAGAAATTATTTTCAAAAGAACCTATATTTTATTAGGATCATTATGTATTTTATTAATAGTTTATTGAATAGATGATTCATTTTGTTATTTTGAGTCGATCTTTATATTATGTAGGTATTTCCCAAGTGATTTACATGACCTAAAGTGGTATACTTTTGCTGAATCTGTCGGAGTTTTGAATACCATGGACCTTTAAATAATGAGAAATTTCATGTTATATCTTTGCTTGTTGCAAGAATTCCATAAATATGAAGGTAAAAATCTCTTCAGGTCCATAAATAATTAGTCGAATTTGACTAATAACTGTTTTTTCTGAAATTCTGTGGGAAAAGGTTCATAGCTGTTTTTCGTTTCGAAATGCTTTGTGCAATAATCCCTTGAAGATCCATACGGAATACACTACGGTAATAGCTGCATATATGTATTATTTGAAGCACTGAAACCTTCCTACACTATTGTAGTTAGGTTTCATAACTTCATGATTATGTGTTCAATCAAGCTAAAACTATTGTTTTTTTATCAATGCCCAGAAAGCCAAAATCAATTTCACACATTTTTTAAGTGGGACAAATAAAATCTTTTGTATTGATAGGGAATCAATTATTACATATAAAATTTTATGACAAATCTATAATTTGTGAATGGATTTATTTGTAATCATCATTTTATATCAAATATGTAAGATACGATGACTTCAATACATTTTTGAAATAAAACTTTTCGTTTAATTTTAAAATATGACTACTGTTGAATAATTCAAATAAATTAGTTTCCCGCCGCAATTCGAAATTATTCCCGCCATGACACCAACAAATGGCGGACAATTTGTTTCTCTGGTTTAGTAGGGAGTTAGCACTTCTTATATATTTGTATTCTGTGGTGCACATATTGAGCTCGTTGAACATGCTGGCAGATGGATTTGTTTCTTTCCGTAATACAATAAAATATTTCACAGGAATACTTCTTGAAAGACAAACCAGAATTGCTCAACTTTTTATCACAGAGAGAAAATGAATCTTTAATTTCGTCAAACACATTCCGAATCGAATTAAATGCGAGATTAGTGACAGATCTCTCCCAATAGCTGTTCATATTGTTAATATTGTAATCTTGTGCATTGAACCACGAATGTTTCGAAACGATGGCAATGCATTGATAGATTCGAATAGTCCAAATTTTTGAAAAACTTTATTGAACTTCAAGTAAATAGTCAAGAAGGGTGCTTCATTTCAGGAAGATCCGATATTCTTTCAGGAGATATTGGGAAAAAAATTTCAAATTTCGTAGCAATTTGAAATTATGAGGAAACTATTCAGCAGATCTCCATTCAATTCGGCACGGACCTTGAAGTAACTATTCAGAAACAGTTTTCAAAATTTCAGTTTAACGGTATATTGGTCTTCGGCCGTATTGGAGAAATTATATATGTCAAATTTCCTAGGTATCGTTATTTGCGAAATTCCTCAGAAGAAATTCAATCAAATATTTTATATTTGGCGATACACGAATCATATAGTTTTCACGAAATTTCGCATTAACCTTCATGCTGTCATTTTTCATTGTACTGGATTTCACTTCGATAAAATGAATGAACGCTTGGGCTACGAACATAAGCAATTTCATAAAGCTGCTCACATCACGTGAGTGCTTTTAGAATTTAGAAATTTTAGAAGTAAGCAACATGCACCCAAATTTTCAACACGTCCTTAAGAGCAAACACTACCATGTACTGGTAAAATACGGCTTCGATCATTTCGGCAACACAGCCACATTTAAGTTTCATTAAATTTCGTTAATATCTCAAGGTCAGGCACCTGTCCACCGTCTGCATGCACTAACGTTGCTAATAGCCTCGAAAAATATTAGAATTTGAAGAAATTTCGACGTTGATAGGAGAAAACGGGGTGTCGTTCTGCAGGTTTAGTGATTATTTTTCGATTTTTTTTGAGAACTTATTTCTTTTGTGAGAATGCGCAATGTTGGTTATCTTTCCATTTTTCACTCCATTTCTGTTTTTGCCTGCCCTGAAATTCTTTAATATAAAAAGTGGCAAAATTGTGCATTATTATACTTTTTTTCAGCCATTTGCACCCGAAATTTTTTTGAAAATAACGAATTCTGGTCTCCAAAAGTCCCCTCTTTATGTTGGAGGTATTGTTTGCTCTCAAGAAACATCATAAATGCCAGTCCAAATATGTTTTCAGATTTCCCTGTTTACGGCGATTGCATCAAACCTGTTCGAATATGTTATTGATTGATATTGTTCGCTGCTGCTCATATACTAGTATAATATTTAAAGTATTGTTTTCAATTTTACAGCAGGAGCAGAACGGAAGAAGAAGAAACGTGAAGTCCCTCAACATGAAAAATCCGAAGTCCGACGGAGTCCACGCTTGGTGAGTGAAATATTAATTGTAATTCTAGTATTTTATCGTAGAAATTGATTTTGCTCTCTCAAATTTTTCTATTAGCTCTGAGAAAATATTTAATTTTACGCTCTAGTCCTGGGGAATAGTGTGTTTCGTCACAATGTATGTTATTTTAGAATTTTTAGCTCAAGATGGTATCAAATAACTATATGGAACTCACTTATGAAGAATCCGTAGTCAAATTCAATTCTCTCGTCGGTCTGTGGGTGCTCTAACCTTCGAAGAAAAGGACCAAAATTCTTGGTTTTGTAGTCAAAATATCTAGACTGTGTCCTCTATTGAACCAAATCAGCCGAACGGTGCCGGAGTTATACAAATTTGAAATTTTGGGTTTAGTTCCTGAATATGTAATGAAGAATTGATGTGATGCAATTGAAATGTCGTAGTTAGTTGGACATGGTTAGCGTTTGTATCTTTTCGTTGGAGATTTAAAAAAATGTATACGGAAATTTTCCACTTTTTTGATGAGAATTGCTTTTCCTATGAGATAGTTGATCATATTTCGATAAAATTTCGCCCAGACTTTGGAGTCGAAATTGAAGAACATTGTTTCAATTTTCAATCCGATGCCATATTCATTTTCGGAGATATTAGGAGAAATTTGGCTCGAACCTTGATACCGATATCCTAGGTATCTTTGTTTTTCCCGAAATTTCTCGAGAAATATTACTCTGGTCCTAATAAAATTCAGTAACTAGTTGGCAAACGCTGCTGATCGAATTCGTTTGGAATTTGGTGATGATCGTTCGAACAGATCAATAAAAAAAATATTTTTTTTCAAATATTTTATATTTGGCGATTCACTAATCATGTGATCTTCAAAAAGTTTCGCATGAATCATCTAGCTCATTGTACGGGATTTCAATTCGATCTGAGTTGATTTTTGGAAATATTTGGAAAATGCAACTTTGAATGAGAATCATTAGGTAGATTTTACCCATTCGCCAATTCAGTTTTCAGCGTAATTAATCTCGGAACCTACACACTTTTGAGACAGTTGCAACTTAGCATCTGATAAAACTACATAGTAGTAGTGAAACGCGTCATGTGTTTGTTATGAAGTAGCACTCATTTGTGTCTTTAATATGTTTACGATGGGTTTCTATCATTAAAGGCCAATACCATTCGAAGATTATTTCAGTACATCAAGTTAACGAGAAAGCGTGTTATCGTTCAGTCCAGAAGTCTGTGATACTCGAATTTTGATCTGAAAATGACCCTGAAGGAATAGGTTGGATTCCTTGAAGAAGCATCTTTGGTCAAATTCAATTGTATCCAACCGTTCGTCCGTAGGTGCTCTGAATATTGACTGAAAGGACCTAGCGACTTGAAATAAGATTAGGTTTGGATTTCGCGAATAGGTTCGTTATTAGGTGAATGCGTCCGAACTATTTCGGAGTTATGACCATTTGAAATTCCGAGGTTAGTTCTTCAATATCTCAAGAAGCCTTGATGCCATCAGTCTGAGACTTCGAAATTACTAAGTCCAACTTCACGCAGAAAGTTTTGAGGATCTTTCCAGGCGGAAATTGGGAAAAAATAACGAAGTTTTGATTTTGTTGAAAAGTAATTTTTAATTTTTTCTGGAGGATATCGATGGCACAATGATCAAATTTGGAATATACCTTAGAGTCAATATTTAACACTAGTGTTTCAAATCTCAGCTCGATCCGATGAACTTTCGTTGTTGATATGGAATTTTGGGACTATTTCTTCAGTATCTCAAGAAATACTGAAGCTGTCAGGTTGAAACTATGTAACTAGTTGAAGAATACTGGCACGCATTATAATACGCAATATTACTTTGCCATGTATTTATATTTTCAAGTGTTTGCTATATGCCAAGGATAACAACTGCAAGTGAGAGAAATTGTCAGAACATCATAGCTATAAAATCAGAAATTCTCAAACTTTATTACTTCCTAAACATAGGACTCATAGATTGGAAAGCTCTCCTATGTATGGAAGCATCAAATTGTTCAACCGTCTATCACCTCCTATTAAGTCCCTGAATTCTAAGATGTTCAAAAAAGAAATCAAGAACCTTCTTTTAGTAAAAGGCTACTACTATGTACAAGAATATTTGTGTGACTCTTTGGTTTCTTAACTTTTATTGTTATTTTTTATTGTAACTCTTATTCTGACTTGTCCTATACACCATGTTGTGTCACAAAGGATTAAATAAAGTTATTATTATTATTATTATTATTGATGCAAAATGTCAATTTGAAATTTGGAGGAACTGGTTTATCAAAAATAAACTTCATTTTTGATTATAGAATAATGCATGACTTCATGTAGAATGGTGGAAAATTTCGAAAGTCTATTTTTTGTTGAATCAAATTGTTTATCCAAAAACTATTCCTACTCCTGCAATGACGTTTAGCACAGACCTCAGAAAGAGGTCACTCTTTAACAGCGGTGTTTTTCATTCAAGTTTGATAGGATATATCTTCGGAGATCTTGGATATTTCCGGCTCACTTCTTCGGTCTCATTATTGGAATAACCAAGAAATGATGATACGATCATGATGAAAAAAATGTTATTTACTGAAAGTTTTAATTTTAAGATATTCTAATCAAATTTTCCCCACGAAATTCTGCACGTACCTTTGAAGCGTAATTTTCAATCAAAAACTGAATTTCAATTCGATTGAATCAGCAATTCTGGAAGTATTGTGAAATCATTGGTTGGATGTTACCAATTCGCTAATTCGGCCTTCGTTTTCGTGATTAAACTACAAAACTGCTCTGAAAGTATCATGTCTCAGAGTAGATTCTTTCGGTAGTTATTGTTCCCTCGATGGGCGGTTTGGTAAGCCCTGAACACAATTATTTCCAAAAGGAACGACTTAGAGACTCGACGTTTATAGAGTAGGTTCGAGGCTTGATTATGAAGACCGAATTCATGAATGGGTAAAGTCCGCCAAAATGGTTCGTTATTTTATGTTTCCCATTCCCACGAAAATACTGATCGGATCGAATTAAAATATAGTAAGCGATATGAAAATGATAGCTTGTATAGCAACATTTATCGATGTAGGAAAGATTTATCTTGAGTGATCTCTGTGGAAAAACATACTCATTGACCACCTTAGGCATATCATCTGAAGTGTTTAATGAAGAGCATAGGCCCAGAACGCTTCCTTTGGGGTATTCCAAAAAAATGCACATTCGGTTTGGCTTCAATGGCCGAAAAAGCTGAATTTCGGCGGAATATGACAAGAAAGAAATTTTCTGAGAAAAACTTCAGCAAGTTGCGCACTCGACTTGAAAATAATTGAGTTTCAGTCGGATCAAATTAGTATCGTTTTTGATAATCAGTAAATAACAGAGAATTTCCGATCAGAATAACACCGAAACCGTTGGGCGGCCTTCGGTAGTGAACAAACCGAGATATTCAGACCCCACGCCTACATAAAATGCCCTTCGGAATTTACGGCGGCCCAAAAGGAAAGAGAGAATTCACCACAAATTTTTCATCAGTGTGCAACCTATAGTCGTTTAAGACCTTTTTGGACTAAAATTAAAAATTACATATATTTGGCCAAAAGATTACGCTCTTGTTCCCAAGAACAGGCGCAGGAAAATTGTTCAGGGAGTACTTTGTCACCATGGAGTATTTTTCAATCTAATCTCTCATGAATTGTTCAGTAATAGTACTCATTTTTTTACAGCTATCTTCTCGAAGCCCTGTCGCTCTGCTTGACAGTACCGGTCGTTTGAGTAAGTACTTATAACCCTTTGATTTTCATGTCTTATTTTCATTGCTTTCAAACTACTAGACCTGTTACTTCATTCACGTATACATAATTTGAGGTGTTACATCATATATAATAATAAGCAAAGGAAAAACAGTTCAATTGAACCCCATCCAAAAATGAAACATCAAGAAAAAAAATAACACAATATAACAGGAAATTTTGTAATTCAAGTAATGATAGACATAATTGCTGAAAGTTCCGCATATACTGTCAACAAAGGTAGAAATCATTGCCCACTATGAAGTTCAGACTATACCGGCTTTTTTAGCACATGTCACGTGACACAGGTGTCCAATAAAGCAGCCTACTTTCGTCATAGTAAAAAGCACAATTTTTCATATTTTCTTCTAGGTAGTATGAAAAATCGGAATTCCCATTGACAGACCATTTGCATAGCGGAAACCCCATGCCAGACACCCTAAAACGTCAAAAAGAAGTAATTGTACTTTCGTCTTTTTATAAAATCTGAATTTCATATATGCTTCTTCTGTAACTATAAGAAGATATATTCACAAATGCCAGACCATTCTGATAGTGGGCAACACCTCGCCAGACCAACTTAAAGAGTCACCGTAGGTACTTACGCGTGCCAAGTTAGTACACTTATTTGGTAGTTCTACTGAGAAAATTTTCCCAGAGTTTTGAAATTTCGTGATTTTGAAGATTTTGGCTTGTCCTCTCCGGATTTCAGTACTGCAGCTTCATTACTCTTCCACCTGCATTACTATTTGGAAAAAGTGTCGTCTTGAACCAGTCTTTCACAAAATTATTTTTTCAACTAGCCCTAGCCGCCTCTCTTCGCCTTACATAGGCGGCTAGGGCGAGTAGTTGAGTTTTGTGTTCTTCTGATGATCAATAAAACTCATTTTTTATATTTTAATTTTTCAAATCGGTCCGATTTCAGGAGATTTATATGAGGTGGAATATATGGAGCAATTGAAAGATTTGGATATGGAAACAGGGTATGAAATAGTGCTCATTGGAACATAGAAAAGAATTTTGACGAGTTAAGATCAACATTGAAAACATGTTCAGAATATATTTTCAGCATAAAGGGATATGAATGATTAAAACGGCACAATAGCACAAATGGCGGAGTATTTATTTATGTTCGAGATGATCCCAAGTGCAACCATAGGATATTTCCTATCGGAAGTATTGAAGCATTGGAAATATACGCAAGATAAACTGGGAAGACTGTGAAACTCATAGGAATTTATCGCTTAGCACAAGCATGTCCATGAGAGTTCAACAATGATTCATCTGAGTATATAGAAAAGATAATATAGGATAGGATTATCACGTTATAGTGGGTGACATAAATATAAACTTGTTATCTACCAATAGCTGTTTGGATCACTTCTTTTTCGGATCTCCTAACCCTATAGTAGTTCATTGTTCGTATAGACTGTAGTAGTTCATTGTTCGTACAGATGTAACTGACCAATATGGATTTATAGAGAATAGAAAGACCTGTCATGCTATAATACGCTTGGTGAAGTATACCTTGAAGTGTTCTGAGGATGCTTAATTTTATTTATCTAGATTTCAGATCTCAGCAAGGCGTTTGACATGGTATCACCTTCGGTCCTCTTGAAAAAGTTAGCCAAATATGGTCTTGATAATGCTGCTCTAAGATTGATTAGTAGTTATTTTGAGGGACGGCGACAAAAGGTTTCCACTGATGAAGGATGGTCTCGAGAGAGACAGGTTGAGACTGGAGTACCCCAAGGGTCAATTTTGGGACATTTTCTCGTTATAGTGTTTGTTAATGATTTCTCATATTAACTCGAAACCTATGAACACATACAGTGAGCAGATGACTCCAGTTTCACTGTGGGAAGTCACGAGATTCATCATTCAGAGGACTTGGCATTGAGAGTGGAAATGATGGCAATGGAGTGAATTCAAGAAAACGGTCTTGAGTGTAACTCAGATAAAACTGAGAAAATGTTTTTCACATTGAGAACATTCGATCCATGAAAAAAGTGACGCCTCATTGAAGTTTCTAGGAGTTCATTTGGACCTAAACCTGACATGGAACGCTCATGTCGACTCGGTGGTTCGAAAACTAAACAAAATTCTCTCACGAAAATCGTGATCAACAGTAATCTTGTTTTGGGCCCATTCACCGAATCTACGCCTTGTTAGGTGATCGTGTGGCTTCACTGCATGCACGAGTTGAATTTTGTAAGCACGCACACCAAATAATAAAATAACTGTTTGAGTTCACTGTCGATAGAATACTGATAACAAAACAGTGTGTAACTACTCTCTATAATCAACTTACACTTTCTGCGTCTAACGAACGTTTCAGAAACCAAGTTTCCTTTGTCAAAGACATATCGTTACAGTAACGATCGAGTGGATTAGAGAGAAGTTACACACTGTTTTGTTACGCAAACCAAGATCTTAACGCAAAGTCGTCCATAAAGTGGTTGGACACATATCCACTTCCTGTACACGATAGCGGATAGACTGATTCAGGACTTCCTGTACAATGCCTTTGTGGATGCGTATTATCAGTTAGAGTAAACGTGATGCGTAAACGGTCCATAGTTTGTTGAATTAATTGTTCTGATTGACGATTATTTTGACCGTAAAATTGACGTAGAACGCGATACGTATTTCGAATAGAATCATTATTTTCAAAATAAATTTGCACAATTTGAAAGCGTTGTTCAGGCGTCAGTCTATTCATGTTGAAATACCAGACCAAACTAAACACAAATCACTTGTCAGCTGATAAAATGGCCGCCAGTTGAAACAGTCTTGCTAAGTTAAAGTTCTATACCTCTAAAAAAATACCCTTTATATAGAGCAAATCTGGGAGCGCGTCGTAGGTGGAAAAATTCATCGACAGGCCAAGAGAATTCTATTCGTAGGCCACATGTGGCCCGTCGGCCGTAGGGAGCCGATGACTATTCTAGAAAATCGAGTGTTGACGGCCAGACGGGTAGAATCAACTTCGACCATAGATTCGTAAGAAGCTGTCATCAATTTTTCTTATTCAAATGTGCTAAGGTTTTTGCTGAGGCGGCTATTAAATCAATTCTGTTGGAATATGATGTTTGTTGATACTGTTTCCTATTGCTATTGCTCGTGTATTAATATGATCTTATAGGTAGTATTTATCAAATTTTATAGCTAGATCAAAGAGGAAGGCCGTCGAATGCGATAAGGAGTGTGAAGCCCCCCAAGGAAAGAAATTACGGAGAAGTCCACGCTTGGTGAGTGAAACATGTGAACTTTATTCCTTTTTATAAATTCACTCGGTTAACCATGAATGTTCTGACTCATGCCACCTTGTATATTTTAAAATCTGTTAGGAGTACGTGACGTTGTCCTCTCTACATCTATATAGGCCTCTGGGCCGTAGTAATTACGTATTTTTCACAATGTGAAATTAGTTAAAATAATCAATTCAAGATGATATAATGTGAATTGTGGATTCAATGATCTCATAGACCTGGAGAAAGATAGGGAAATTCTTTCCTCTGTAGCTACTGCAAATAAGTCACGTGTATAATTTGGTTGAAAGATTCAGTTATACCGTTTTTTTGCCACAGAAATCAGCATTTAACTGTTCAAATTTTAATAAGAAATAATATTTTGAATATGGCGAAGTAAAAAAAAATGTTATGCTAACGAGCTTGAAAATTTATTGGTTGTTCTCTCGGATATAGTTGCCAGAATTTATTTGAAGCATCATCGCGAAAACGTATGAGGAATTTCTCGAAAATAAGGGAAATCGAAATAGTTGAAGGAAGGAGTTCAATATCCTAAGACAGAATGAAGTTTTTCCATTGCAATTTTCTACCAAATATGCTCTTCTATATAGTTTCAGCGTAAAATGTTATTAAAAAAACTTTCAAACAATTTATTACAATTATTTTAATTCCTGCATGTTATGAATATAATTTCAGTTCATTTCAGGCAATGTTACATGTAAGTTATAATCGTACTTTCATCATACAATAAAAGCCAGCATAATATAGAAATTTTTAACATCATTTCATTGGGAACCGTCAAAGAGAATTGTTCATACTCCCATCCAATTAGAATAATAAATGCAGTAGTATAAATGTATAGTTGTACACATGGAACGATTTCGCAGATATACTCATTCAAATTTTATTTTTCCAATATTTCCAAAAATACAGATTAGATCGAATTGAAATCCAGTATTTCATCGAAAAATGATAGTTCGAAGATTCATACAGAATATCATGAGGATAATATGGTCAGAAGATCACAGAATATTGAATGTTTGAAAAAATCATTGAAATTTTTTTCGAATTGTTTTAATGACACGATAATCACGAAATTTTGTACAAATTTGCCTATGAGCATTTCCAAATTAGCTGCCAAAAGCCGTCATGTCCATTCAACATACGCGCAAAATCTTCTGCGGCTTTTTTATAAATTCGTTAAACCCATAATTCTCTAAGGGATCTTGCATTTGGAACTAACAATGAGGTTTCTTTTCAGAATGAAGATATAGAGGATATCTCCGACGTTGCATATATCGCTCGGCACCTGCCCTTTGAACAGGAAGAACGGCAGGAGTACCTTGAACGCAAGCGAAGATGGGAACGAGAAGAGGGTGAATTTCCTTTTCCTTTTAGGAAAACCACAGGGGAAAGAAAAGTGGAAATTCATCCGGCAGTGGCTCCGTATAGGAAAAGGATTTTTCCATTAAAGGAGAAAACTTATACAGGTATGTGAAAGTATGCAAATTAACTTCGACCTTGGTCGACTGTGATAGAATTTCATTTTGTCTATGAGAATATAATTCTATCAGATAAATGAGTGGAATAGTGACCAATTTTTTATACAGGGTGTTTGATCTTAAACTGGTCAAACATATATAGCCGTATAGATGACATTGGAAAAGTCAGTTTTGACTTATGACATATACCCCGTTTTCGAAGCATAAGCGAGATACACGGATTTTAATGTCAACTTTGAGCAATAATCTGATAACTGTAGTGAGTTATGCGTGACCTTCGAAATAACATTTTTTGGTCACATCTTAGTATTTTTTGGTGGTCTATTCAATTGTTGTGTAGAATTCTGGAAAAAGTATTTCAAAATGACGGAAAACCTACAAAGATCCAAATTGGATAGCATTATTTCAATGTACTCAATTTTCTAAGATTTTCCGTGCAAAATTTTTCTCAAAATTCAACCTCAATTTTTTTTCAACATGAAAAAAAAATTCACCCAAAATTGTTGAAATCTTTCGAGGTTGAAATGACCTTCATTCTGAACACCGATGTGAGAACAGAATGAAAAAATATCCATTGATATTCATTTTATAGCCTTCCGAAGATTCGGCTCTGAGTACTTTAATAATTTTTATTCAAAGAAGTGGTGGCCCCACGGATGCAAAAATTATACTAATAGGCCTCCAGAATGACCTAGATAGAAATATGAATTTATCAAGAAAAAAAATATTTTCTAAAAAACTTTGGTGGGAATCGAACTCTCTCCGCAATCGAAAAATAGGGTCAAATTCGATGAATTACCGTTGCTTGGTAACGGACATCATTATAATCAGAATAAATCCAATTTATACTCGAACTTTTGTCCGTAAGTGGAGCGAGTTCGATTCCCATCAAAGTTTTTTGAATTTTTTTTTTATAGATTCATATTTCTATCCAGGTCATTCTGGGGGCCCCATTAGCACAATTTTGGCCTCCGTAGGGTCGCCAGTTTCTTAAATAAAAATTATTTCAGTACTCCGAGCGGAATCTTTGGAAGGCCATAAAACGAAAACCAATGGATATTTTTTCATTCTGTTTTCAAACCAGTGTTCAGAATGAAGGTCAGTTCAACCCCGAAGGATTTCAACAATTTTGGGTGAAATTTTTCTTCATTGTAGACATGTAAAAAAAGTTGAGTTTAAATTGAATGGAAAAATTCTTTCACGAAAAATCTTAGAACATTGAGTACTTTGGAATAATACTATCCAATTTGGCAATCGAAAACAAAAAATTCCAACTTTGTAGGTTTTCCGCCATTTTGAAGAATTTTTTCCAGAATTCTACACCACATTTGAAGAGACCACCAAAAAATACTAAGATGTGACCAAAAACCGTTATTTCCTGGGTCACGCATAACTCAACACAGTTATCAGAATATTGCTGAAAGTTGACATTGAACACCCTGTATCTCGCTTATGCTTCGAAAACGGTGTATATAAGTATCATAAGGCAAAAATGACTTTTCCAATGTCATCTGTACGGCTATATATGTCTGACCAGTTTATGATGAAACACCCTGTATATACTTGATTTTATGGGGAGTCACATATTTTCTGGGAGTAAACGGTGTTCAAAAGTGGCTAGTAAATTGATTAAAGGTTTGAAAAGTTTTTGTTCGATTGTCTTTAGGTATAATAACATATAAAAATATCCTGACATGAAGTCAGGATTTTACCCTCTCGTTGATGTTCCCTTTGCGCCTTGATCCTATCGTGATTTCAAATTGTTCAGTTCTGAAATTATACACACAAAAAGTATATACATTCGTGGCGCGGAGACACTTGTTTAGCTTAACATATTCTTTGTGCGAATATTTTAATGTTTTTCTCAATCTATTTCGATACAAGGTCATAATGAATGCTGATATCACACACTTTCGCAATTCGCTAATTTTGAATGATTCGGCATTAAAAATTTTGAAATCGATATGAAAATTCAAATGGGGCCAAACGCGGTGAATCGCCTCCTACGTCACACGCACAGCAAGATTTTAAGATCGATATCAACCAGATAAACCACTCGCGTCATTTACTTAGTAAATCTATGTTAACGTGTATTCGACCTCGAATCGAGCTAATCAGAATTTTAGCAGGCGTTTGGGGTGCTTCGGGGTGCCAATCAGATTGCAGATATAGGATTACGTCACTCCCGCCGCTTTTGAACTCGCTTGAAGAGGTTATTAATATGTGAACAAACTGAAATTAAATTTTTTTCATATTTATTTTATGAATTATTTTTTATCTATTTCATTGTAGAATATAATGCAAACAGTTTTTACAACAAAATCAGTTGTGTAGTAATCCCTGAGGTTCTATTTTATGATGACAGTCCTCATTATGTGATGTTTGACTGCACAAAAACAAGAATTGGAATCGAACATAGGTGGACATAATATGTTTATTTTATATAATATAAAGGGGTAGCAACTGAAGTGGAAGAATTACAACCTTCATTGTTTAATTGAAACGATGGGATGGCTAATGAAATTGTATGTGATTGCACAACCACAAGGATTGGAATCAAACAAAGTTGGTTTATTCAAATATTGATTTTATATGAAAATGAATCTCAATTAATGTGAAAGCATCACAACTTATACATTTTCTAGTTAAAACAATAATACCTATATCTCTGTTTGCAATGAAGATGTCGCACAATAGATTAATTTCAAAGAACGGAAGATTTCTAACTAAAAAATAACTCTTCTATTATTGAATGACAGTAATATATCTTCTTTATTGATGAAATAATGAAGCAAATATACATTGTACTCAGCTTGCTGAATTTATTCATATCAAAATCAGTGTCTGAAACAGGTTGGTAGGCTTTACGTAAACATGGTAAATGTACAATACAGGTACTGGCAACTTATCGAATAACATATTTATACAAGTAATTATTGATGGTGTTATAGAAAAGATAAGTCAATGTAAAATGTTTCTATTTCTTGTTTATCAATTTTTAAATTTCTTCATTCCCTTCACATTAATCCGATTGGATCCACAATTATTAGTAAAGGGTTTGCAATGAAATAGAACACACCCGAACCCTTACAAGCTTTTGAGGGGTTTCCTAGAGACCTATAAGTATCAGCCACTACAAAGATCAAAACGTAAATACTGATGATTCTTTTGAATTGACCACCAATAAATCTCCTGTCATTTGCTCCACTGGTTCAGATGCTCATTTGACTCGCAAAATTTCATAGTTTGCACCTTCCTACAGCTTTTCAGTTGGCTCCGAGCAATAGTGAAAGTAATTTGGTAGCATCCATTTGCCTCTCGTACATTCTCAAGATAAATAACTGGATTTCAATTCGATCTAACCTTTATTTTGGAAAATATTGGAAAAATAAAATTTTGAATGGGTTTATCTACGGAATCATTGGGCGGATTTCACCCATTCACGAATTCGACCTTCGTTATAAAGCCCCAAACCTACTCTACAAATATCGAGTTTCTAAGTCGTTTCTTTCGGAATTCGGATTAATTACGAAGGCCGAATTCGCGAATGAGTACAATTCACCCAATGATTCCGCAGATATACCCATTCAAAATTTTATTTTCCCAATATTTCCGAAAATACAGATTAGATCGAATTAAAATTCAGTGCTTTATCGACAAATAACAGTTCGGAGGTTTATACAGAATTCAATGGAGATAATATGATGGGAAGATCACAGAATATCAAATATTTGAAAAAAATTTTTTATTTTTTTTTTAATTGTTCTGATGACACCATCATCACGAAATTTTGCACAATGTTGTCCTCCAACATCTTCAAACTAGCTGCGAAGTTTTATCACGATTAAATTAGTATTTCTTGATTCATACCAAAAAAACCAACGATATCGGGAAGAAAACCACGAAATTCTACTTATTTTTCCCAATAACTCCAAAACTAATGGCTGTATCGAACTGAAATTTGGTACACTGCTGTGAAATATGAAGTTCAAGGTATAACTGAAACTTATTCCGAATATGTACGATAGTTTCAGGAAAAAAAAATTTTCGGGAAAAATTTCGAATAATTTTTTTTTCATTCAGTAAACATACAATTTCGATGCAGTTTTGCTAAAAAAGGTTGCGCGTCGTTATGCTCCAACTAACTGCCAAGTTTCAATTCAATCGGTACAGTTGTTTCTGAGATATGAGGAAAATAACCTCAAAATTTCAAATTGCTATAACTCCGAAACTATTTGGCCGATTTTGCCCATTAACGAATCAACCTTCGTATTTTGAAATGCACCCTTCCTGAAATCCTCAAGTCGATTGAATCCTCCGTACGCCCGTTATCGTGGTATCGGTCGGCCGTACAGAATCGTTTTTGACATCGGATTCGTCATCAGTGAGTCCAACCTTGTCGTTTGAGACCATTTTCGGCTCAATCATCGAAAATAACAGACATTTGGACAAAACGATAGCACGCTGTTTCCCTAGAACATGCCCCCAAAAATACATGGAAGGGACCTATTGAAAATTTTAAATTGATTGCCTGACACGATTATGACAAAATTCTAGAAAAGCACTGATGTGAAGTCAAATTCGTTGCCGAAGCGGTCATCTTTTCAATAATTTTGCCCGCCTTATGCACCTTTGCTCCCTGATGGAAACATTGGGTGATCATATCATCCTCACGATATCATGCATGAACCTTCGAGCTGTCATTTTTCGATCCGGCACTTGATTGAAGAATGACACTCGTTCATAGAAAATTGCTTGAGGATAATATGGTAAATTGTTCTACTGACACGATCATCAAGCAATTTCGGCAAAGTTGGTCCAACGCATTTTCAAACTCATTATCATCATGATTTAATCAGTTTTTTCTGATTTATTCTGGAAAGAAAAATGATACCGAGGAAAACACCACGAGATCTTCCAATTTTTTTTTCCAATATCTCCACAAATTATAATTGCATCGAACTGAAACTTTGCGCACTGCTATGAAATATAAATTTCAAGGTTTGTGCCTACGGCTGGTTGGACAGAATTCAATTTGACACCGGGAACTCGTCATTAGTGAGTCCAACCTTGTCGTTTTGAGATCATTTTCGGGAATAAATTCGAAAATTACAGATATTTAAACGAAACGTTGGCACGCTGTACCCTAGAATATGCTCACAAAAATGAGCAATGAGAATATGATGTTTCGATGAAATTATTTAGGTTTATATAAACTATCGAGTAGTGCTCACCAACTGATCATCACAAATAGGTACAGAAGAGTTGGAACGACAGTGACGTCGTCCTGTAGTATAGAATTGAAATATAAACCAATTTGAAGTTGAGTTTCCTGTGACTGTTTTATCCGGAAACATTCTTT